>CM032228.1:102582500-102922500 GCA_019009955.1 Riptortus pedestris | reverse complement strand
ACTGAAAATTCCAAATATCTCGGTTACTGTTCATATTAGAGGAAATATGTGCTCAACATTTATAGACAATCAAATTTACATCAAGTTTGATAATTCAATTTTTTGATCCGGCGTATAACAACCGAGATATTTCGAATTTTCAAAATTCCCACATGTAAGCCCCGCCCCTCCTATTATAACCGTTATCGAAAATGATCTTTAGTTTTGCATGAAACTCTTATATATCGATTTTGGTAATGATAAAACAAAACTTCTGACCGCGAGAGCGGTAATAGGCAGATACATTTAACTTAGAACAGACCTCATTTTCCTCATCTCCTAGGTAGGATTGATGGACATTTGTGGAAATTTTTCGAAAATTGTGTCATGAGTACACCCTCAATAGCTGATTTGTCTTAAGGAAAATCTGATAGAATGCCAAGACAGCCAGTGGAACCGAATGTAGAAAAACCTAAATAAAATTTGATTGGGGTTGTGCATAATGGTTTATATAACGCTAAAAATTGAAAAATACAAATAACTTAATTAATTTCGGAGGTAGAGAAAAATGTATAGAACTCCAAATTGCAGAATATTACATGTTCAATAAGATAGATTATATAACATTTTTAAGTTTGACTGAAATAGGGCAGAATTACATGGCTTTCATTTTACGTTACTTAACCCCACTCGTCATTTTAGCTGTTTCCCTTAAAATAAATCAGGTCGGAAATGTAATTTTTAAATTTCACAGCGGTTTTTAAAAACTAAAATATTTAATTCTTCTAATTTGGTTGAAAGGTAATCTACTTACTGTTTCGTGTGTTGTAACTGTGCTGATTTTTGGATGTGCTGTGTATGCAATGACATAACGAAATTATTTTACCCTTAATGAAAGCTATTGTAAGAATGTTTTTCTTGTTTTTAATAACAGCAGGTAACATAGAATATTTCCTGAAGGGGTTACCTAATTACAGGAAGGACTAGAAATATATTAAGCCGTTCCCGAACTATTGAACGATTGCTTCGTCAAGAACCGACATTAATTATTAATTCCTAATAATTCAATGAGGCTTTTGTATGTTTCCTATAACTAAAATACCTAAAGTGAAATCAGTTTTATAAAAATCTGTAGGCTATAAGTGAAGATACTTCTTTCTATATTGAAACTACTTTGGTCTGAGTAAGTTAGGAGCAGAATTTAACGGTAGTCAGTAGTTGTTATTTATTTCAGTAGAGAATTTACTACACAAGACCGAAATAGGGCGAAAGGAGTTTGGGCCCAAGCTAAGGGTTCTATAGATAACATCTGTGAAACTCTTTCGATATCCTTTTACGAACTTAGGTTAATAGCAAATAGAATAGTTTCTTGGAACCCATTTTTAGAACTTCTGTATAATAAATTGTTAACAATAATTTATTATGTGGAAAAACTTTAACTTTTTTAGTAGCTTATGTTAAAGGACACAAATTACTGCAGATATCGTTCTACTTCTTTACTTACTGCGAAACTATTTTGCAAGGGTTTATTTTGTTAAACTTTATCACCAAAAGCAGCATTAATTGAAATAGAATTATTATACTCATTAGCGTAAATTAAAGAACTGCGGCATATAGCTTTAGTGCTTGAAACTTAACTCCTAAAAGCCTTATATGAATCGTATTAAAGGTATTTAAATGTATAATTAAAAAGGATTAGTGTTGTAAGGAAAGGATAATAAAGGAGAACTGTTATTTAGGACATTTTTGAAATAAGATTTCTAAGTAATGAACTTTGTTTTTGTTGTCTCCATGTAGGATTTGTTAGTAATATTTATCCATAATAACTTTAGTTTTATTGTGTATTTCTTTGAATAAAATACGTATTTCAAAATACAATATTGAATTGTTTTTCAATATCTATATTCTGAAAAGCCTGGTGGATAAATTTTCCTTTATCCGTAATTGCTTCTTAATTTTGGGTTTAATTCTTCTACAGCATGCTGGCAATATATTAATATATGTGATGCATGCAATAATAAAGTGTGATATATGATGATGTATGAATAATAAGCGTAACGTAGTCAATTGTAAACCTGTACTCATTTTGATCGGACTATTTTTCATAAACTATTGCAGAACGGTTGTGAGAAGAATTGAAAAATAATATACCTTATTACAAATATTTTACCTAACTGAGCATGTTTATTGATAATATGATGATAAGGTGAGTCATTAGTAAAACTAAAAAAAAAAAAGTCCAAATACAGTTTCCTAAATGATTTTAAACAAAATCTTTCATTAATTTGCCTTTATCATTACAAGCATTCTCTTCCTTCTCTTGCAGACAGAAGTCTACTTATACTAAGCTGTGTATAATAATTAAAATTTATAACGTTATATGTAATTCTAATGTTATTTCTAATGATGAATATTTGTATTACAACTTTAAAATACTATAATTAAGCATTTATTTAATTTTTTTCTGAATTATTTTTACTGCTGTAAAATTAATTTTTCTTATATAATAGCTAAAGAAGGCACGCCTAAAAAGTTAAATATCTATTTAATGCTTTTAATGCAATATGCATTTCCTTGCCGTAAGTTCGAAGTTTCCTTTAAAAGAGGTATATTTAGTAATATTGTAAATTCCAAGAAGAATTGAGGAAATTGCGAGAAATTCAGGAAGAAAAAAAAAACTTCTGTCCGGTTCATTTACAAGGAATTACTGGGCAAAAAAGAATAAAGAGAAATAATTCTAAGAGAAAAGGCCGGTTTGGTGAGTGGTAATTTAAATGCAAAGGATAGGTGAATGGAATCAGAAAGTCGGGATGTCGCGGTAATAAAAATCTGCCTTCCTCTTGGAATTGCTAACTTGTCCACCACTATGCCTTCAACCTGTCCTCACTCCTCCACTTCAGCAACACACATCGCCTTTCTCCCGATCACAGGGGTTGAGAAATTACACAACCTCAACGTGCCAGCTCTTTCCGGAAAGAAGTTATTCAGCAGATTATTTTGAAGCGATTTATTGATCAGCAGTCTATATCAGTAATATTGTAGATTTCCTCTGTAGATACTTTAGTAACGTAATAAATAACTGCTGCCCATGTGTAAATCGAACTCACAACTATAGGTTTACTAACTAAATTAAGACCAACGCCTTATATTGCATGGCTATCCTGAGCCTCTCAAATAAATACAACATATATATTATTCACCAATGGCAACGTGCTCCTTAACTTATCATCAAGGATAATGATGGTCCTGTGATTAACGAGAATCTGTAACGAAGTAGGTTAATTATCTCTTGTATTTGTAACATATTAAAATAATCAATCTAACCCAGTTGAAAAATAATCGATTGGATCTTCATATTCAATAAACTAAATTACAAATCTCCACACGTTATATGGCCTAGGTAAACCCGCCATTTTGATTAGCTAACTAATGTTTTCTATTGAATGCTTGGCACACAAAATAAATCTTATTATGCCGTAGCATTATTTTAACATAGCAGGAGATAAAGTAAACTATTCCCGATTTCGTCACTTTCATACTTGGGTCTGCCAATTTTATATGTTGTGCAAGTGTAAAAAGAATATATCTGTAGCAGACATGCTCATATCGATCCAGCTTGTTCGTGGTATAGCATAATTTGAAAAGAGTTACAACAAAAGGAAACTGTGAAATTCCTTGGATATTTTTATTAAAGCCTATGGTTTTAGAAGCTTCTCGACTTCTGAGAAAGGAAACTCAGTGGTTTTCCTCGTTGCCTTTCACAGATAAATTCGTGGCTCATTCAAACAGAACGTAACATTATCATCATTCTAAATGTGGTTCCCAGCAGAAGTATTCCAGCCATTAATTTCTTCGACTACAGCCCTTTTTCGCGTTCTGTTTTGTAAAGCCAGATCGCTACGCACACGGAATTCATAATTTTTAAGTTTTATATTTGCTAGGCCAAAGCATCGAATTTATGAGTGTAGAATTGTCTGAAAAAAATTAAAGTGCAATTCGTGCAAGAGGAGAGACACCTTCACTAAATTATGCATAGTCACGCACGCTGACACTAAAATATATGTTATTTCTCAAGTAATGAACCAGACCAAAGTGACGTTTCAAGTCCTGTTGATTCTTATGGCGTAAAGAAAATACATAATCTGACATTTCAGTATCGTCACACAATGTAGAAGAGACACGAATTAAATTATGTAATTTGATGGAGAGTGATATAACCTGACCATCTTCCTGACGTACGTTCCCTTGACGTACCTACGTACCATCCCTTGAAGTACATACGTACCATCCCTTGACGTACCCCAAAAGCCATTTGTGCCAGTTTATAGCCTACCTCTTCCTAAAAAATTTGTACCAAAGTAAATTAAAGAAAATTTGTACTTTGTTATTAGCAGATGTCTATCGATCCTACCCAGGAGATGACGAATATGAGGTCCGTTCAAAACTATATATATATATATATATATATATATATATTTGTCTGTTAACACTCTAGCGGTCACAATTTTTAATTAATCGTCACCAAATTGGTATTCAATCGTTTTATGTAAAAAGGAAGATCATGTTGTTCGTTAACGGCTGAAACCGGACCAGTGGGAAGGGGGGTTTAGACGGGGATTTTCGAAACTTCAAAATATCTCCATTACTATACGTCAGATCGAAAAAGTGTATAGAACCAATCTTATAGCAAATTAAATGTACTATAAATATTGTTATATACATTTATTCTCTATCTTGAATATTAACCGAGACATTTGCATTTTTATTAAGTGTACCGGCGAGCTATGGTTCCCGCCGAAAGCTAGTTCGGCCGTATCTGTAACTGTTCGGCACTCGTATGGATATTTGTCTATTGTATAACTCTACGTGGGAAATCTGCTTAGTTTACGCAGCCCCTGCGTGACGGACTTTTTTTATGTACTGTTTGTACGTAGTGTTTTAAATATATTTTCTTCAAATTACAGGGCTCGTGATAGCATGTCATATATTTATTTCATACTAGCTCGCCATTTATTAAAATGAATGTAGTCTGAGCAAAGTCCGAAAACATACTTGGAGGATAATTTGTGACCGCTAACAGGACAGTAGACCACGTCAGCTCCACCGGTACAGCCTTCCAAACTCATCCAATGTGTCAGGCAGCCAGACCGTGTTGCTAGACAAGTGTATTGCACTTGTGACATTCGGTGGGAGGTATTCTCATTTCGGTCTTCCCGTGACATGATTAGCCAGAGTCCTTTATTCGAGCAAGGCCCCCAAACAGCCTACAGATGCTGAGTGAATACTAGCGATTGGGTAATGGTTGATGAAAGATCTGACATCTATCCACCCACTTACTATCTCGTTAAAGCCAACCTACTTAGCTAACAACTCCGAGACTATTTACATAAAATTATTACAGTTGTGTGTATAATAATTTATTTACTTTGTTTAGAGCTTTTTTTTATTGACTCACAAACAAAATATATAGATAGAGATTATAAATACTCCACTAATGACGATTCCAGGGAGCTTTATGCGCATTGGAAAGGATTCCCCTAATACATTTCAATGTTTTCTCTTCAATTTAATGATATTAGGCTTTAAATGAATCAACCATAATAATAACAGTAACAATATTACTAAATAATATACTCCCGCTCCCTAGTTTAAAGGTATTCAATATGCCTTAATGCGGTTCTCTGGTACTCTACCAGGATGGATTATCCCACTCGTTTTAACTAAGAGCCTTAGGACATACGATCCCTTGCTTAGATGTGCAGGTGGTAGTAGTAGTACATACTAATATCGAATGCCTATCCTCTGTGGATCATCTTGCAGGTCAGCTGTTTATTTACAGATGCTCCACCCCCACAGCTCCTATTGGCCAACTAACCACCTTTGTTTACGTCCGTTTCGGCTTTCCGGCTCAAATTTGTATAACACTTTATCCTTTACAGATATAAACAGAAATAAACTTTATAATAATAAATAATTGTGTGAAGGTTTTAATGTTCCCATAGTGAATATTTTGTAATTATTATTTTCAGTCACCAAAAATTTGGAATCACTTGGCTGCTGATAAATAGTAAATCTTATATAGAAAATATACTATCGAAATAAACTATTTCAAAATTCATATCGTCTAAATGCGAGTCAATCGAATTTTCGTTGAACTTATATCACTTTCATCATTTTAATGTATCGAGCTGATTGGTATCGTGCTTCCCAGTCTGGTCTGTATTGACGTGACCGCTAGGTGGTGAGTTCGAATCATTTTATAATGAGTGTGCAACTCTTGAAGAGGCGCCATAGAGAGCGTGAAGCATGTGAAGTGTAAAAGTCCGTCACGCATGGGCTGCGATAACTAAGCAGATTTCCCTTGTGTGTCACGTATTTGCATTTACCTCGTAAACGTAGAAGTAAAAGTTCAATAAGAACCATATTTGGTATTTAAGTTTCAAATAATGTGTTTCATTATATAACAGAGTATTGTTTATGTGACACGAGTAGAAGTGGGGGTTTATTGTAGGCTGAAAACTAAAAAAAAATGCCAATATCTCAGTAATTAAGCAAGATAGAGCGAAAACGTACATAAGAACATTTACAGAACATTATATTTGCAATAAGATTGGTTCTATACAATATTTCGACTCATAATAACGGAGATATATAGAATTTTTGAAATTCCCTTCTCTGGATCCCCCCTCCCACTGTTCCGATTTCAGACACTAACGAACTTGATCTTTCTTTTTACATAAAACGATTAAAAACCGTGTTTGGTAACGTTTAAACAAAAATTGTATATATATATATATATATATATATATATATATATAGAGAGAGAGAGAGAGAGAGAGAGAGAGAGAGAGAGAGAGTTTTGAACGAACCTCATTTTTTTCCTAAAAATAAATAACTGAAAGATATTTCTTATGTCTTTCATCTATTATGTATCTTCCGCCTTTTCGCCTTCAACTTATCAAAATTATTTCTTTTCTTTGCCACTAAAGAGTCGTGAAAGTTGAGCCTGTTATTTCGTTGATTGAAGTTAGATAAATATTAATAGTAAGAAGAACTTATTGAAACATTTTTATTGAAATTTTCTCGTTTGATTTGTCTTGAGCTAAGAATGAACTAAATTGTCAACGGATCAGGGCTGCTTTGTACAGCAGTTACTCCCACTTATCCCGGAGAATTGGGCCAACTTTACAACATCTCAAGAGTCATCCCGACTGATGCAAGAGCTTCCTGTCATACTATAATATATTAAAGCTATATAAATATATATTAATACTATAAGACAGTATGAGAACCAAATTGGGACAGTATATTAACTTTTAGACCAAATTCTCGAAAATATTTGTATAAATATTGGAAACGTTTATACGAATATGTAAGGAATCAGTTAGAAACCTTGACGTCTGGAGTTACCGAATTCTCTGCGAGTTATTTAATGCATTTTGATGTAAATATTTTCCTTCGCAGATAAGAAATCGTGCATGCTAAAAAGTCTGTCACGCAGGGGCTGCGTAAACTAAGCAGATTTCCCATGTGAAGTTTTACAATATAAAAATCTGCATACTGGTAACAACAACACCGTGATTAGATACAAACGGTTATGAGAAATCTTTCAGTTAATTAAAATAAATTCCCAACTGAAACGGCTTCTGAATTGTAAGAATAATTTATATTTTAATAACTCAAATTTTAAAGTTCAAGAACTAAAGAAGGAGGGGGGCGGATGAACAGAACGTATTAACATAAATCTCACGAAGTAACGAAGGTGAGGTTAGAAGAAGCTTCCACCTGAGCCGATCAGTTACGGAAACGGCCGACCTAATCCGAACTATACCCGACCACATGTCCCACAGACATCATAAAAATGCAAATATCTCGGTTAATATTCAATATAGAGAATAAATGTTTATAACAATATTTATAGTAACTTTAATTTGCAACAAGATTGATTCTGTACAATTTTCGATCCAACGTATAGTAACGGAGATATTTTCGAAAATCCTCCCCTCTAACCCCCCCCTCCCACTGGTCCGATTTCAGCTGTTAACGAACTTGATCTTTCTTTTTACATAAAACGACTAAATATCGAGTTTGGTACCGATCAAACAAAAATTGCGACCGCTAGAGCGGTAACAGACAAATATATATATGGGGACGATATATATATATATATATATATATACAGTTTTGCGCGGACTTCATTTTCGTCATCTACTAGGTAGGATCGATGGACATTTGAAGAAAAATTTCGAAAATTCCGTTGTAAGTACAACCTCAATAGCTGATTTCCCTTAAGGGAAATCTGCTAAAACACTCCACATCTGGGTACTCGCAAATTCATTTTTCTTCAATTCACATAATTAACAATAAACGGTTATATCATGAACCTCTTTGTTCTAACCTTAAATACCAAATTGTTTTCAAGCGACCTTTTTTATGCGAGATAGTCAAATTCATTGTGCGTTGACGCCATGAATTAAGATTTTACGTTTTTGTCTCGAAAATGTTTATTTGATATTTACTTTAGTCCATATTTAACCGTTTCAGTCATCATTAAAGATCTTTTTTTTTATTGGGTGAAGTCGGAACCGGAATAGGGGGATATGGAAGGGAGGGGAATTCGAAAATTCAATATAGGTCCGTAATTATGAATAGAATCGTAAAATGTTATAGAACCAATGTTATTAAACTATTGATGCTCTTCAATTTTCCTATTCTACAACTTTTCTATGTTTGCAATAACAATTTTTGTTTCTTGCTTTTTTTCGTAACTCACGTATTGAGCGAGTAATTCGTTATTTCTTGTTTTCATTCAGAATAGGCTGTATGATGAGATAACTATTGTATCTTAGCAGCACATCGAAAATGTGCTTAGTTTAAGGAGCCTCTGAGTGACTGACTTTTTATAAATTCTGATCCATTGTCTACAAGTGGTATCAGGTTAAAAAAATCTTTACACCACATCTAGACTATTTACTCGATGCTAATGTATAGACTTTTCCATTTAATTAAATCTAATTGTAAACCTACACATAAAATGATGGCGCCTTCCGTCCTATGTAATTCTGAAAATTCGAAACTTTTGTGTTATGAGAATATCTACGTACACATTCATTTCCCTAAAGATGGCCAGGTGAACACACACAAGCCGATCAACAATGAGTTCATTAAAGAGTTGAAATAATTATCACGTTATAAGTAGTTTTGCATTAATTGACTCAATTCAGGAGACGTTCTGGCCAATGTGAGACAAATAAAATTGCCTCACAAAGGCTCAATCAAAGGTTCATTCGTTGGTTTGTCTAGGTTATAGGCCTAGTGATAGGAAGTGACAATATGAATGAAAAGAATACCATTTGCTAATGAAACCCACTATTTACATTACATTAATTATTCTGAGTATCACTTTGAACGTTCATTCCCTAGTGATTTTTGTGTTTTGTTTGAAAAGCCACTTAGCTATAATCTTCCAACAGATATTCTATGCAAAGTCTTCGTCGAAGATAACATTCAAAAAGCAAGGGAAACAAGGAGAAAGACTTACTTTTCATTAAGAAACTAAGTTACTTCCTTCGAATAACAAATATTTTTTAACCAGAGTTCTCTTAAAATATATCGGCTATTGAGTTTGTACTCATGGACTAATTTTTTAATAAGTTTATCAAATATCCCTTAATCCGATATATATATATATATATATATATATATATATAGAGAGAGAGAGAGAGAGAGAGAGAGAGAGAGAGAGAGAAATAGATACTTTTGTCTAGTGAGGCTCTACTGGTCTCTTTGTCATCAAACTTTGATTTGTAAACGAATTTGTTTTTGGAAACTAAAGATCAAGTTCGTTAATGGCTGAAATCCAGAAAGAGGGGAGGGAGGCTAAAAAGGAGTTAAAATAAAAAAGTCAAAACCTTTCTTCTTATGAGTCCGATCAAAAATGACATAAAACCAATCTTGTAAATTTAATTAATTGTACTTATTCAGTAGATCGTTTCGTATCTCCAATGTGAAGCGAGTTATTTGTATTTTTAGATTCATCAACTTCTACTTAACTCATCTCAGCTAATATTGATATATATTATGATTGACACCTCATATACTAAGCTGAAAATACAGAATATTGTGCTCAAAAGATCTTTAGTTGATGTTATATTATACATTTATGTTATATTTATATTGGCTGAAATTATCACTTTGAGTAGCTGAGTCACAAAACATCTGGTGTACAGCTTTTATACCAATTCCTGTTGATGTTGGCTTCTTACTACGGAAGAAACAGGGAAGTTGATATGATAAAGGTGTAATGAGCCAGTTTGTGAGAAATCTGCAATATTTACTCAGCCTCTGTGTGACGAGCGTTATTATTGATATTTATCTGTTTGACGTAAAGTTTCCAACAATAAATTATTTAAGGAAATTTGTGTTACAGCAGATTTTACCGTCTTCAGGAAAGAATAAAAAAAAATGAGAGCAATGTGAAAATATTTTTTTTGGATCGACTTCGCTACAATCAAAGAATAAGAAAGTCATTACTTACTTATTTAAATTAAAATTAATCATTAATTTTGCCGTCTTCAAGAAAGAAGAACAAAAAGAGACCAAGATGTTAAAAAAAAAGATGTTGAATTATTCTTTTGTTCTCATTGAATTAAATCCTACCAAAGAAAGCATGTTCTTTATTAAGCCATTATATTAACATACCTTGTTTGAAGTAATTTCAATAATGAAATGGATTCAGGAATTGGGATGATAAAGTTTATCTTAATATCGTTTTAAACACATTTTTCCACTTAGGGCTTGTAGAGTAGGACAGTAGCCGGACTGGTAGCAACGGCATGGGAGGAACTCTTAGAATTAAGTGCCTATCCGACTATAAATATCACTTAAGGGTACCCACACACCCTCACAGCTCAACGCTCACGTCGCCGTATAAATCTCAGTTAAAAATCCCTTTTTACCCCTCAGCTCTGTAATCAAAGTTCACGCTATCCGAAGGGGTTCCGCAGTGCTGGCTGAGTCACCCCCATGTCGTTTGGGGATCATCCTGATTCAATCAAATAAGGACCGGAGCTTTTGCCCTTTTCGGATCCTTTCCTCTCCTACCCTCCTACCTTCTGACTCTGTAAGTTGCTGAATTTGAACTATTAAAACTATGCAATAAAGACCTGTCACACAGGGACTGCGAAAAATAGGCAGGTTTCCTACGAGCTGGCATGATCGCACAAATGATCTCATTTCACCAAATATTTTTCATTTCTAACTAAACATTCGATAAGAAAAACCAGGGATTTATTAGTGTTGAATGAAATGATATTTATTTTGGAACTCAGGTTAGCCATGTGAGATAATTGTAAAGCGTTGCCGTTAATCTTTCACAAGGTATACCTAGAGTGGCGAGTTCGATTCCCACCGGGGAAAGAGGAATTTATTTAGTGACAAACTCATGAAATAAAATCCTTACTCCCACCCTGGCTAGAAAAGGGTAGTAACCTGTAGCTAACCCTACCCAATTAGCCATAGTAGCAAAAAATGAACGTAAATAAATAATAATAAAATGGGTGCTAGCCTGTAGATAACCCGTCCCAATTACCCATAGTAGAAAAAAGTGAATGTTAATAAAAAAAAATTATCGAGTAAGGATTTTGATTGAATTCCCCTAAGCAATTGAATAGAAGACGTCATGAAACAATCTATTTGCATGTCTTTCTCATAGTAAAGGTCCGTTCTAAACTATATGTGGTGTTTAAATTATAAATAAGACGATTAACTATCGCTTATTAACTACGTGCTTATTGTTAACGTGAAATGACTAAAAGTGGGGATGTACTATAGGAAGAAAAAAAAAATGGATTACTTTCTGTGGGAGAGGGTCAAAGACATCGTCTACCAGAATAGGGCGCAGAATATTGAAGGCATGAAAAATAAAATCAGATTGGCAATTAATTCCATTTCAGTAGTGGAAATACTCAGTCCCAAATGGATTTCAAATACCGCCTTTTGAAGAGTATAATTGAGGAAGGACACATTTTTGAACATTTGTGAAAGAATAAAAACTGGTTTCTGTTTTCTTATATGAAAAAAGTATTCCTTTGACAAATAAGGACTAAGTAATTGGTTAAAAATAAATTAATTATAAGAAAGTTTTTTGTTGATCTTTTTTGAAGTAATCATTTTTTGGATGCATTCGTGAATACTTTTGCATTATTTCGATTTAAATACTTTTTTTTTCTTTTTTTTTTCAGAATCCATTTTTTTTCCCTGTAGTCTTGTATCAAATATAATTTTTCAAAGAACTCAATAAAATGTACCGTTTATGAAAGAAATAATGATTTTTGTTAAAAAACGAGGTCTTGGCATTTTACTCCTAAAGGATGTGTCAAATCGAAAAATTCACCCAAATAAACTAATTTAAAATAAATTTGATTTTCTACATGAATCCGTCATAAAAATATATGCCATGTCATTGCAAATTCCAAAGTTATGGTCGCTGGAGAAATAATAGAGAAAGAAGGTTATGAGGTTTACTATGGACTGAAAAGATTCTTCAGGGGTCACAATTACGGCACACCTAGTGGAGTGCTCAGCCTTGGATTAAAACAATTGCAGATTTTAAGGGGGGTGTTACGCGAACTTGGGACACCCTGTATACATACATACATATATATATATATATATATATATATATATATATATATATATATATATATATATTTGTGTGTGTGTGCATACGTCACCGGGCTGTAAGAGTGATAATGGCCGGGTCAACAAACTTGTTATTTAAGCGTTTCGTGTAAAGTTAAAGATCAAGATAGTTAACACCTAAACTTGGACTAGGAGGAGAGAGGTTTACAAGGAGAAAATGAAATATCTCTTTTATTAAGAGGTAGACCAAGTTAGTGTATAAAACAAAAGGAACAATAAAAACTGACCCAATTGATGATGTGAAATTCCATATACAAGAGACTTCCTGTGTCTAATAAATTGAAATACAACTCCATTAATGGTATGACGCTCATTTGGTGTTAGAAGGTTATTAATCTTTCCTTCAGTCCCGGATTTCCCCGTTAGCAAAAGATGTTGTAAACAATGCACCGGATTCAGTCTGGGCAGGATAGTTAATGATTTATTGCATTGGCTTATTACGAAAATTAGATAAGTAGAAATGAAGAATTATTATAGATATAAACTTCCAATATCAGTCTGCACCCAATTTATATATATATATATATATATATATATATATATATATATAAATTGCGTGTGTGTGTCAGTTTTTCTAAACCACTGCTGTAGCTTGTCCGATTTTTATCCTTAATAGCTTTATGTATAAGAGTAAGTAATTCAGCTTGCTAAGTGTATATGTAGTCCCTTATATCCACACTCTTCCTAGAATGAAGTGGGCAAAGGGGCTAATAGGTTCAGTGAGTAAACACTTTAATGATTATAATGTAAACAGGTCCCACTAGACGAAAAGTGACACTTGACTTCCCACAGTCAGCTTGCTCGAGGTCAACGCCTTTGTTTATTTTTTCTTACTCTACGTCAAAGGAAAAATACCTCTATTTTTTATATTTCGAACTAAATTTCGTGGCTCGTGAGGTTCAGGAAAAATCAGGACCAATTCAAGGCTTTTGGCAGAAGCACATATGGCTTTCTCACGATGTAACTGTGCAATTATTTATATTAAATATGTCCCGTTGATTACTTTCTACTTTGCGGTTTTAGATTGCTCATTTTACATTTCTAATTATAAGATAGGTTTTTGTAAATCGCTGAGGAGACAGTTACTTCGTGCAGTAGGTGTCCGATGGCAGAGCTAAACTTGACCAGAAATGCAGTAGGTAACCAGTTTGGCTAATCCTCGTGTGACATGCATGCGTGATTGTTCAACTGAACATTAGTTTGATTGTTGATACGTTATATTAAATACACACACACACACGGTGCCCCTTAAAATCTGAAACTGTTTTAATCCAAGGCTCAGCACTCGGTTCTGCCTTAATTGTGACCCATGATGAATGTTTTCAGTCCATATTCAGCCTCATAACCTTCTCCATTATTTCTCCAGCGACCATAAATCTGGAATTTCTAATGACATGTCATGTTTATTATGACGGATTCATGTAGAAAATCAAATTTTAAAACGAGTTTATGTGGGCGAATGTTTCGATTTGACACACCTTTTAGCAGTAAAATACCAAGACCTCGTTTTTTAACACAAATCATCATTTCTCTCAGAAACGGTACATTTTATTGAAATGTTATGTTCATTGAAAAATTACATTTGGTACAAGACTGCAGGAAAAAGAATGGAATCTGAAAAAAAAGTATTTAAATTGAAATAACGCAAAAGTATTCTCGAATGCATCCAAAAAATAATTACTTCAAAAATACTTAATAAATTTATAAGCTTAAATATAGAATACCTGATACGGTTATGACATATGGCCGAAGTATACCATATACGTAAGTAGTGGTACCATCAGTTAATAGTTTTTCAATTGGTCTGATGTATTGTTATTGTTCGTCAGTCTTCATACTCACATTCCCTGATTTTCTAAATATAAGTATGTTATTTGAAATGTATTACATATACTTGAATGTTCAAAAGTTCATTAATATAATGGGTATATTATATATTCTTATTCGTATAACAATTTTGAATTTTCATGTCGTTCAGGTAAACATATCATGTACGTTACACTTACTAATTAATTAAAGGTCATTGCTTTAGTGAAGCGTAATTGATGTGGTAGATTTCTTTTTAGCAGATTTCCCTTAAGGGAAATCAGCTATTGAGGTCGTACTCATGACGCGATTTTCGAAAATTTTCTTCAAATGTCCATCGATTCTACCCAGGAGATGACGAAAATGAGGTCCGTTCAAAATTATATATATATATATATATATAAATGTCCATCGATTCTACCCAGGAGATGACGAAAATGAGGTCCGTTCAAAATTATATATATATATATATATATATATATATATATATATATATAAACTATATATATATATATATATATATATATATATATATATATATATATATATATATATATATATATATATATATATTTGTCTGTTAACGCTCTAGCGGTTGCAATTTTTGTTTGATCGTTACCAAACTCGATATTTAAACGTTTTATGCAAAAAGACATATCAAGTTCGTTAATGGCTGAAATCAGACTAGTGGGAGAGGGGGTTTAGAGGGGGGAATTTTGAAATATCTCCGTTACCATACGTCGGATCACATAAGTGTATAGAACCAATCTTATTGTAAATTAAAGTTACTATAAATATTGTTCTATACATTTATTCTCTATCTTGAATATTAACCGAGATATTGGCATTTTTATTAACCGATAACGTACGACGGAGTTTCCCGCCAAAAGCTAGTTCGGCCCATTGCCGTAACTGTTCGGCTCTCGTATGGAGATTTCTCTATTGTATAACTTCACGTGGGAAATCAGCTTAGTCTACGCAGCCCCTGCGTAACGGACTTTCTTATTTACCCTGGCCAGAATAACGGTTTGTTTAATGACTCAAGGATATATATAAAAGTCCGTCACGCAGGGGCTGCGTAAACTAAGCAGATTTCCCACGTGAAGTAATACAATAGAGAGATCTCCATACAAGAGCCCAACAGTTACGGCAAAGGGCCGAACTAGGTTTTGGCGGGAAATTCAAAAATCCGGTATCGGCCCAAATTTAATAAAAATGCAAATATCTCGGTTAATATTCAAGATAGGGAATAAATGTATAGAACAATATTTATAGTAAATTTAATTTGCAATAAGATTGATTGTATACAATTTTTCGATCCGACGCATAATAACGGAGATATTTTGATTTTTCCGAAAATCCCTCCTCTAAAACCCCCCTCCCACTGGACCGATTTCAGCCAATAACGAACTTGATCTTCCTTTTTACATAAAACGATTAAATTCCGAGTTTGGTAACGATCAAATAAAAATTGCGACCGCTAGAGCGTTAACAGACAAATATATATATATATATATATATATATATATATATAAAATTTTGAACGGACCTCATTTTCGTGATCTCCTGGGTAGGATCGATGGACATTTGAAGAAATTTTTCGAAACTCGCGTCATGAGTACGACCTCAATAGCTGATTTCCCTTAAGGGAAATCTGCTAAAAGATGAAACGAAAACAACATTTTTGTTGGTACCCATTCTTATATGCATATCAGTTTAAATGCTTCTTTTGCTTTATAAGGCTTGTTTAGAAAATGCATTTCTTCTATTGACTTAGGCTTTACTGTCAATGGCTTCAGTTATGATGCTTCCTAGACAACAAAGCTCCTTTATTTCTTCAAGTGTGATGTTTCAAATTGTAGCATCAATATTATCTTTGCTTTGTTCCCGCTTGTAAAACTTTAGTTTTATGTGCAATTATCTTGATTTTATACTTATCTAGTGAGTCATTTAGGATTCGTCTCTACTTCCGCAGTTGCCACCAGTCAAATCTCATCTCCAAATCTGATGCAATGAAAGGCTTTACAGTAAATCTTTGGCTCTTCCTTTCATTTTCATTATTGCCTCTTCAACGAACATATTGATAAGAAAAGATGACAGACGGCACCGTTGTCTTATACCTTTCTTCCCTTTCACACTTATAACAATGATATGTGTACCCTGGTTTCTGGTGGATATACATTCCAAATTAACCTTTTTTTCCTTCCAATCTGTTCCTATTTTATACATGCACCCAAAAATTAGTTTCCAGTTAACGGGACCAAACCTACAATTAAAAAACAACAACAAAAAACTGTTATTGGCATTATCAATTACCTAACTAATTAATTTGATACAAAGAACATCTAACATGCCTTTAAATTTGAGCATACCTTCCTCTGTCCTATTTATGAGCTTCTGAATGCCCACGTTCTTTAGTGAACAGAATTGTGAGGCTTTTTAATATTTCAAAAATAAAAAAATAGCTTAAGGACATTAAATAAAATAGCCTTAGCAATGATTCAAATTAAAGTAAATGAGAGGTATGATTAGATAACAGCCCTAAATCTGAGAGACATTTTCCTGGCATCGCCTTAGGCTCCAGTTGTCCCAAAATAATCCAGGCACATATCCTATAACACAAGCTCCAGAGATACCTAACTCTAACTAGGTTGCTCTTAATTCTAATCTAGTCGCTCTGATATATATCAAAAGCCATTTCTCTCTTACCGCTTAGGACCGAATTTAGTGGATTAATACCTTACATCTAAAGCATTTATGCTGATCTAAGTTAGTATATAGTTAATGCGATCCTACTCTCCTCTTTAATGCAACATACATTCCTTATTTGGAGCATTGCTTTATTTAACTAATTTTCTTTGAGAGTAGTATTAAGCTACTCACACAAGTACCCCGCATTCACAACACACACACACACACACACACACACACACACACACACACACACACACACACACACACACACACACACGCACACACACACACACACACACTTATAAATATATAGCGAAAAATACCTGGTGTTGATATGTTTCTATGCATAATTATAATAGCTGCATGGCAACAATGACTAATGGTTTTACCTATGAAATAAGTTACAGAGTTGATAATATAAATTATACATGATGTCTGTGATTCAATTAACAAAAAAAACAACAAATTTTTATGAAAGTTGATTTCAAACTGTTCAGCCAATGATTTTAGAAAGTCGCCATAACCTTTAGACAACCCCGCATCGTAACACTAGGTGGGCTTTAACTTATAAAACAATAATATGATGTTCACGTATATTATATGTAGGAAACAGTTAAACGCAAAAGTTGAGCTTAAAATTAAATAAACAATAATTAAAGTCCATTTTAAATTTATAAACCCAACCAAAAAATCTATTACAATATCATATTTACAATTTAGGTGATGAATTAAGACAAGTCTGCCTTGGCTGTTGCCAAAGCTAGGAGGCTCCCTGCAGAGCCAATTTTTATTAGGTCGGAACGAATGAAATGTCACATGTTGTTTGTTTTGCTTTATTCTAGCAATTCTTTATTTACTAATATTTTTATGTTTATATCGTGACGTTTCTTGGATGTTCTCGGGCAATTTTATTGATGTCAGTCGATGCACTAATACTCCCGTCAAGTAACCCATCACACTATATTAGGAAAAGAGTTTTCTTTTATTTACTTGAGACCAGATTACTTACGGATACAAAACAATAAAATCATGTGAAACTAAATGACAAGGTGCGCTAATTTATTGTCTATTACCAATCGTTGTATATTTGTTTGAGTTCATCTCATCAGGTACTTATTTATTTTCTATTTAAAAAATCGTGACAGGAGTAAGTGGCACTGTAATATTAAAGACCTTTAGTAGCAGATTTGATTTCTACATGACGTAGAAAAAAAAGTTTAAAAATTCATAGTCCCATCCTGCCTAGAAAATACAGCACCATGTTGACAACCCAACACAATGACATAAAGTGTAGGCAAATTTTACTTCACAATCAAAAGAATATGTATTTAAATTTATCATTATAGTGGTAGCCTTAAATGCCAGTCTGCATTAAATGAATATTAAATTAAATCTGCTAATGAGCATAAAAACGTTTTAGTTACAATTTGTATTTACATTTTATCTACCGCTCTCCAGGTTATCAAAATGTTTTATAATTCTACGATTTTCTTACATACCGCAATCATTACGTCTAATATGTAATATGTTTTGTGGCATGCAAACCCTTATGGTCCTTAACGCCAGTTTAATGTACAAATAAAATAGAAAAGAATTAAGCAAAGACTGACCATATTATTGAATAAATAAAACATTTTTTAACCTAGCTTTATAGGACTTTCTCTAAGATTTGATTTAGCTACTTTAGTAAGCGTTGGCATATATGAATTATCAGAAAATAGACAAACATTAGCTCTAGATATAAAATTTCTTGAAACAATTACTTTTTGCCAATAGAAGCGAAGCAGCCACTTAGTGACAAGTAAATAAAAAATTATCATTCTTCTTTTAATTAAACTTATAATGTAGAACTAAACTTCTGTATATCCTACACGTCATGGCATAAAAATCCTACATCCTACACATAAATTCTATAAAAATATCATTTTTCTTCCTTTTTACTCGATATATTACTTCTAAATGAAAGGATAGGATTGATGGCTTTTAAATTAGTCAAAATTGTGGTCTCCAAATAATGAACTGTTTGTACTGATTCTAAAAATACCCATTAGGCAGATACAGTTGCTAAATGTTTCCTATTTGTACTAAATATGTAGGATTTAAATAGATAGTAATAAGGCGCACTTATCATTATAATGAAGGACATTTTAATGATAATAATTGGTCTCGAAATGCAATTTATTTTGCCAAGGTTTAGTATCAATGAGTCCATTAGAGTTAATTGCACTACATGAATGAAATTTCGATAATAGCATGTATAGTGCGAGTGATAATACTATAAATGAAGATATCTTTTAGGTCATGATATGAACGTTTATATCTTTATAAATAAAACATCAATGTTCCTTTTAAACTCAGTCTGAATTAACTTACCTTTTTTTTTTCTTTCATTATTTTATATGTTTCAAGTCAAACATAATGCAATGTAAATGTCTATTCTTGCTTGACTGTCTGTTCACAACAGTTTTCTTTTTTTTCAACCACTTCAAAACCGCTAAAAGAATTTTGATACTAAAATATGGAAAGTACAGCATAGGATGGATATTCGAGATTCCCCAATATCTTACTGGGTCTGGGGACAAACTAAAACTTGTTCGTATCTTCGTTGCTATCTCATTAGAAATTAATAATAAATTATTTTTTTAATACAATTGACAGTTGTAAAATCTCGTTTTCAAGTATGAAATCCGAATTTCGACTTCCAACTGATCAATTAATTTTCAAGGGATACATTGTATTTATCTCAGGTAACGAAGGGGGGTGTGAAGAGAGATGTGGTTGAAATTTAAAACTTAAGTTCATTAATAACTCATTTTACTGGTTTCATTGAAGAACTGTATTATATATAATAAGTTGTAATTAGGTTATACTGGCCAGTGTTAAAACTTATTTTTTAAGAATTAAGTCTTTCTTCGTTCTACAGTTTTCCTCAAAAATAAATAACAAAATAAAATAAACACTGACCTCTTGTAAAAATAATATTTTGAAGAGCTGAAACTGAGATGTTTAGTTTGGCAGCAGAGAGTTACTCAAAGCATACAAGCTTTTCAGAACAAACTACTCTGGGAAGCAACAAATACTCCATGGTTTATCCGAAATAGCCATAGATATTATTACTACATAGAGAATTTGACACCAGCCCATCTACATTCATAAGAGATAACGCTCTTATCGACAGAAGTCAAGTGCATCAATCAGTTACAACTCTGGAAGTCGACAGAACCGGCGTTTTGCAAGACACTGTTTCAACATATTCTTGATGTATAAACACTTATTTTTATTATGCTATTTGTTTTGGTTTTAATTTTTTAATAACATCTAATCTCATGTGGATCGATGTATTGAAACAAATAAATGCATTCTTCTTCATCTCTTTCCTAAAACCATCGTCAATCTTCTTGCTACTAACATGCTACGAAGATATGTATATGTATATATGTATATATATATATATATATACATATATACATATATATATGTGTGTGTGTCGTGTGTAAACTCAGGTGAAATTGGCAGTCATAGCTAAAAGTGTTTGGCTCAAACGTACTCACTCCTAAGTGTGATTTTTAATATGTTATCGCCAAATTGAGTGAGTGAACATTTTTATAAAGGTGCTTATAGGCAATAAATGCGGCCCCTAAAAGAGATATATGTTTAGGAAAACAATGTTAACTTCCAACAAAAGCCCCCCCCAAAAAAAAATTAAACACTATTATTTATTATTGATGGTAATATAGTTGTGGAACTCACATTGTTTGAACGGTGGGTTGAATAAGCTGTATAGGAAATGAGATTTATACCATGAAATACTTATTAAATTAATTAATTTACTTCATTACAACTGAATGAGGAAAATTAACCAACTCTTAAGTCATCTAATAAACTAATAATAGGCTAATACTATCTTGATATACTACCTTGCCATTTGTGTGTAATTACTATTATTCTAAGCATTAAAGTTAAACCATAGCGAATGACTAATTGCTTAAGTGGTAGTGATTTAAGAGTTACCAACCGCCAAGGAATAATTCACTGACTCAAACCTGCCCTGTCACAGTGATTAACTGTCTCTTATGCGGTAATATTCGTTTACAACTATCATATTACACCCGTTATTCCACTACTAGAGTTTATTGCTTTCTTATTCTTTCCACTCTAGTGATTCCTGTCCACCCTTATTCAACGCAATATTGCTAGTGTAAGTACACTACAGGTGTATTTATCGTAAAAATGTAAATATTTAGAAATTCAATTTCCACTAATTCCCGAATTGTTATTAAACTTTACTTAATTCTAGAAAAAAAAGTAATAACTTGAGCCAACGCAATCAGCTTGGTATTTTTGTCATCCACAAGGAGAAGGTGGGGGGGGGGGGGGTTAGGTCAGCTGACATCATTAATACCGCTGTTGTAAATAAAGTCTTTTACCGATAAAATAGGAAATTCATAGATTTAGTTATTTTATGGTTGCCAAAGTATGGGGCTATACAAAGTGTAAATCTCCATTGTTATTCTGATCATGTCGCAAATAGATGCTCTAGTGCCAAAGAATACAGTAAGAGTTCCGTAATGTTTAAACTTGTCTGAAAAATTAATTCAGCTACACTAAGAATCCAATTTATTATAAAATGAAAAAAAAAGTTCGGAAATTTTAAACCAAGTACTAGTCGCAAATAGTATTTGTTGGATCCGCGTCCTATCATCATCAAAAATTATTCCTCCAATTCCAGATCCAAGATTTGGTTTGTACTCCTTCTGCTGTTCCCCTCACCTTAGCGGTATATTGTGTTGGAAGATAGAGTGGGACGATCCAACACTGATCAAATTTTGTCCAAATCTTTTGAATGACGTGTGAGTCTGATGTGCATCTCCAATATATTTTCATTGCCTTTCTGCCTGCATAACAACGCTACAATTGTTGGGACCAATAAAGTTGGAATTCGTAACAGGCTTATAACATTGACGAGAATGATGCTGGAAGGGACTTTTTATTTTTGGAAGAAACAAAAGAAGTCGTTGCTCTAGCAAAAGCCGAAGGAATCCATTATTACCTATATTGTTCATCCTCCCTCTGGAAGTAGCATTCCAATAAATAAGGACAAAGCCTTGTGCTACCATTTACAATATGCTCATAAAGGAAATAAACTATGCTCATGTTGTGCTGAACATAGTTAAGAATATAACAGCATCAGCTACAGCTCTGGAAAAACTTGTAAATGCAGCACGAAATTTATGGCTCAAAATAAGTATAGAAAATTCGAAATGCATAAAAATCTGAATATCTGTGGAGATGGTGAAGGGAAAAACTAGAAGGCCTTCGCTACTGGTCAGCGATGGAAGAGTCCTGAGACAGAAGACGTGGTGAAGCTATTGTAGGAAAAAGATTTTTATTGGTGAAGCAAAATAATAGCGGTTAGTGCTTCCAATTCAACGGATTAGATATTCTCATTATTAATAAGTAGCATTTGTTAGCATGTGACATGTTTAAAGCTTTTGATTATAAGCTCAGAAAATCAATATTTATCCGAAGAACTTAAAGCCCTCTAAGGCACAGTCAGCCAGTGTAACCCCAAACTATTTCAAATTATGGGCTTAGTTGTCAATTTACAACGTCAGGACTATGTATTTTACTTTCGGCATGAATAGTATAAGTATAAATATCTCAACTCAAAGAAATATTATTGAATTTTACTAGCATTGTTCGATAATTCCTCAAAACTTGCGAATAATACTACTTTAACAAAACATACTTATATTCTTTAATAGTGAATAACCTCATCTGTTTTTTTATGAGTTTCTAACGATCACCACAATTCATGAAAAAAAATACTGGTTATTCAAATTACAGTTTATTCATGGAAGGATATTTTTAGTAGTCAAAGAATTTATTCGTTTTGAAAATCCAAAGTTGGATAATTACTGAAGAGGGAATGGGGGGGGGGAGGTTTTCTTCTATTCCAAAATAACTTGAATAGTTTATTTCTTTAAAAGGAGGCATAGTCATATTATCATCAAAAATGGCCGTGCGCAAAAATGTATCATGAGTGAAAATATATTTAGGGTCTATATTAATAGGATTCGTTATTGCTACTTATTTCTATTTTCGTTTTTACGATGCCGTTCCTTGGCTCAGTCACAGGACTGGCATCGAGAAAATCTAACAGAAATGTGAATAATCCTCAAACTATATTATTCAAGCATTTGTGGGTACGATCCTAATATTATATTAAACACGTTCTGAAAGTGCTATCTATATAAGTGAGCTGTGCTCTCCGTCACTTCACTTATCACCTTCAAAATCTACATACAGCCTTACTCATTAATACAAATCACAGTGAAAACAAATATGTCTCAGGTCATCAATTCTGACGAAATATGTAAATTGTGCAATAAAAATAATTTCAATATTATGCATCTAATCGCTGCTTTTAAAACTCACAGGCACCAATACCTACAAGCATATAAAGCTGGAAACAAGGATACACTTGCTTTAGAATGTATTTTAAATATAAATTATTGTGTTACTGTGTTACTGAAATGTTAAGTAATATATTTATATTTCTTTTAAAAGAAATTTATAATAACATTTAATTTGTTTGCGTTATTTCATGCTGTTAATGACTGTTTTATATTTTTGTATTAATATTCTATATATTCTTACTTATAAGTTTCTCTTAATTTTAGACTGAAGCCAAGTGTTACGTAAACTGTAGAACTAACAAATTAACATCAAAATGGCCTTGGCACCCAACGGATCCCAATGGCCTTGGATGGCCTTGATCTTTTCATCAATAAATTGTCATCTATCTTATTATTTTATACAGTTGATTCGTCATTTGCATGGGATATGTTTACTTAGTTCTACACCTCACATCAAATGGTAGTCAAAATGAATTTTTGTTACGAATTAAGAGCAACAAACAAATATTAACTTCATGAATACGTCTGATGATCTACATGTGGCGATATGGAGAAGTCTCCGAATCACTTCTAGGAATCGACATGTGGGGCTAATGTAGCGAAAGCAATTCAGTGCAGGCGCCAGAGAGAGTTGAGTATGCAAAATAGTTACATTCTGTTAATATTTTTGAACTCAGAAAAACTCGCGAGTTATGATTCTGGATGTTGCCAGGATGTTTTATGGTCCATTTATTTATTATACCCCCCCCCCTTAGATAGCAAGTAATTCGACAGAACAAATTCATTGACACCATTTTAATAATTGTTGTAGCGAAAATATCCAATTGTTTCTTATGATTAAAGATACTTATAGCTAATCAATAGAAAAATAAACAAAAAAGTTAAAATTGAAAACAAGAATTGCTGAAAAAAAATGTAATACGAAAAAGGAAATTTTAACATAGTTCATCCAAAAATAAAATATAAATTATCAATCTTTATTAGTTTGACAATCAATACAGTTGATAAAGTCATTTAAAGTTGATTGGAGGTATTTTATGGAAATATATCTATGAAATAAGATATCTAAACGTTGTACATATTCCAACAAAATTTTTCAACTTACAAAACTCGTCATTTTTTGTAGAACCTCACACATTCGAACCATTTAGAATCCGATTCAAGGATGTTATGTTCTTTACAAGAGGTTGTCAAATACTTTTTTTAAAAAATTTCGAAACTTCTTAAACTCCACAGTACAAATCGCTCAATTTCGTACGTACATAACATATTCCCTCCATTTTCTACTATATTCAGCAAAAACTGCGAAGAAAATTCATCAGCAAGTTCACCGGCTTAAATGTTTCAAGGAGTTCTCGTTCTGATTGTTGGTATTGCAAGCGGTAAAGTATTATGTCGCCCATAAGCACCAATGATCATTTTCAACGATTACTTGGATAAATAAATCAAACGTTTTCGAACCATTTCTAACCTGATTCGGGGATGTTATGTTATGTCAAATATTTCACGCAGTATAAATCCAATCTGTCCATATAATCTTCAGTGCTGAAACAGATCTTTTCATCATGGAAATTATTTCTGGAATAAGCTAGTACGTCTGTGTTGTTTAGGACCATGATTCGACGGTTCTTAGAAGATGAAATACATTCAAGGATGTCATTTGGCTGCTCAGTTCCTTTGGCGAAACCATTTGTCGTATTTTGCCAGGATAACACTGTCTGAGTGTTTGCGATTCCGCTCGCACTTTGGGCTCGAAAAAATGGTTTAAAAACTGATTTTGTACAAAACGTTCTATGGCATTTAGGAAATCCATACCTAAGTGTCGAACATTCAACTGAATTAGAAACTACTTGCACCTATCTTTTCTAAAAAAAAAAAAAAAATTATAAAAACTGCTGATGAACTTCAGTTTAAATTAATTTCTCAAAATATATGCTCTGGTGAAATTTACTAAAAGTAATCTGTACATCAGAAGGACTGCAGAAATATAGGTATGCCAGCCTATTGATTACACTTTGTTAGGCTATGAAAAAAATATGTTAAATTTTACCCACGGCAACTGACGAAGCGAGCATTGCCGCAGTTGTTGATTTGGACCTGTAAATCTACATTAATTGTCACTCAAAGGCTTTTCCTTGCAAAAAAATTACCACTAATTTGTATTTCGTTATGCAAACATTTATAATTTGCATTTTATTTTTATAAATTATGTTAAAATTTGATTTTTGTACTAAGTAATGTTTTTGCCAACAATTTTTGTTTTTCTTTTTCTTTTGAGGAGCTATAAGTACCTTTAATTATTAGAAACAATTGAATATTGTCACTAATACAATCATTAAAATGGTTCCAATGGAGTTGTTCGGTCCATTTACTTAATGGGTATAAAAAAATAAATGAACCGAACAACCTCTTGGCAACATCTAGAAACGAAATCTGCATGCTTCCCTGAGTTCTAAACTGTTTGCAGAATGCGGTGCTCATATTTTGCATATTGAACTCCCTCTGGTGCCTGCAATAATTCAGCTACCTCTAGAGTTTTGAAATGGTAATTAGCTGCCGGATATGTAAGCATACATGTTATCAAACATTTATATTGTTGGTTGTACACTCTGGGGCATAATAATTTGGATCGTGGCAAAACCAGGTTAGTACTTGAAAGAATATAATAATAGAAATCCACTTTTCGGGTTAAAACGTCAATTTTACTGCTACAATTTTGATCAGCTTTGGATGGGGAAAGGTTTGTTTATTACACCCATCATTATTTTGGGTGATGATAAGAAGTTGGTTTACAATTGTTGCACATGATTCAGAGAAGCCCATATCTTCCTGGATGCTATGGGGGGAACGTATAAATACTGAAGCGAACTTCAGGGAGGTGCAGAATTTGTTTATATAAACTCATTTCGTTTGATAACTTCTGTAAAATCGTTTCTGTATTAAAATCAATAGACAGAAAGTACTGATTAAATTTAGCTTGATGTAGCATCTATGGGCTACAAATGGTAATTGATCCCGTAAACAAGTAAACCTCATTTTCACGAACAGCGCATAAGAAGGGCACAAGGGTATCTAGTGGCTCTCTGTTGTCTCCTACAATAGTAGGATTGTCTGATACAGTAGGCAACAGGTTTCATAAAAAAAATGTCATTCACGCCAATAAAGGCATGAGTGGAGATACGACCGTTGTGCCTGTAGCCTGCATAAACTAACTAATTATTGTATGAGTATGCAGACTACAACTTCAATCTACCCTCCAGTCCTGCTCCACAGGCATAAGTGAGTTGTAAGACAGAGTTGAGAGAAGGAGAAGGAAAGGTTTACTCGATAATGGCTTATTAAAATGACGAATAAGCATGTCAATCAAAACTATAACCATGAAGACATTTTGTAGAATGCTAGGCACTATTGTCACCTATTGTTCGCATGCTTTTGTAGATGTCTGAAATAAAAATAAAAATCCTTCCACCAAAAATATTATACGTTCCTAAGTCAGACAAAATCTGCTGAGAATTGCTGAAGCACGTGAGGATAACATCAGGTACGAGGATTTAGAGGTAAATTGAGATGTGTAGATCAATGAATAGGAAGTATAATAGTCCCTAGGCAAACACTCTCGCTATATCCCATTAGATCATGTCTGTGGATATTTAAAGAAAGTTTAATAGAAATGAGTTTAGAACAGAAGCAGTGTGGTGTTTGTCCAAGAAAGATCATCTCTTCTTTATTAGTGAAATACTTCAGAAGGTATTTGTATAACATGTAATAGCGTTGTGTGTCATAGACTCAGTGTGATCAGGCAAACGTTGGAGGCACTGCAGAATTTCGAAAAACAACCTGAATGAGAAGGATGGCTCTGGGAAGGACTTTTGTTGGAGAGAACCATGGTGAGTCGGACAGCTTTGAGGTTGCTATTAGTTTGGTTTCGACATGGAGACTCATTATCACCTTAACTCCGAAGTAGTAATATCAAAACAAATATAAATACAAACTTTAGGGGCACTGTACACAATAGGCTGACAAAATACATGGCATATTCCGATGATGCTTTGTAAAATGGAATTTATTACCATCTAAATTAATATGCTACTATGGCTAATTGGTACGGGTAATCCGCAGGCTGCGACCCTTTTCTAGCCGGGGTGCGACCAGTGATTTAATTCAGTGAGTTAGTCATGAAATAAAGTTCTATTGCTCTAGCGGGAATTCGACCTGTGTATTCCATGAAGCTTATAAAGACCAACGCGTTAACTCACAAGGTCTACCTGAGCTTCTGAGTCGATGAACAAGATCTAGGGCTTGAAATAAGGAAGAGGAACAATTCCAGTCAGAGGTCTTTTCAGGCTTAGGCTGTAGCATTTATGCATACAATTTTCTTTAATTGATGTCGATAAGAAAATTAATTTATGATTTCTGTTTTCAATTTTAATGAAAAACTCCGCCACGCAAGGACTGAGTAAACTAAGTAGATTTCCCACGTTCTGGTAAAGCGCACTTGTGATATCATCTCTCCACATATCTCCCCACATTTTCTATTTCTAAGAATAAACCCGATTAGTAGATGGGTTGGGGGGGGGGCGAGTTACAAAAGTCTGAAAATAAGAAAGTACAAAAAACTCGTTCAATAATTAGTTACGAGTTACGAAAAAATGCATAGAACAATAATTATAGAAAATCAATAGTTTAACAAGATTGTTTCAATAACCAAAATATGTACATGATAACATTTATAGGCAATTAAATTTGCAATAAGATTGGTTCAATACGATGATTCGATCCGACATATTATAACAGAAATATTTCGAATTTTCAAATTAAAATGATATCTGTTTGTTCAGTCCCACGAAATTCTCAATAAATTCCTATGAACGTCATATTTCGGACTTGAAGTTTATAAAACAACTAGCAAACCCGGCGAACTCCGTTTCGCCACCAGATGGCTTCGTTTTATGTAACATTTTGTTTGGTGATTAAAAGATTAAGACAATTTTTTTTTGTTTTATATTTGAAAAGGAAAAATTTTATTTCATTTCACAACAGTAATGAATTCATTTCGATTACAAAAATGAAGTGTTATTTAGTTGAACTTCTCTAAATAAATGAAAGTGAATCCAAAGTAAATACTGAATCGAAGCGTTATACGTGTCCGCAAATTATCCGTTTCATTGAAGTGCTCTTTGGTAAACCACATTTTTTGTTTTTTGGTCTGACGTTAACACAAACAAAGCGGATGGTTTCCCAACTCGTGAACACGCAACGTATAACTGCCCATGTGAAAAACAATGATTTTCTAAATTTATCCCGCAAACACTAAGCGATTGGCCTTGCGACTTGTTAATTGTCATTGCGAACGCAAGGTGAACTGGAAATTGCAATCGTTTGAAGTCAAACGGAAGATAAGTCGGAATCATTGGTATTCGAGGAATACATACATTTTCACCTGTGTACTTTCCGTTAATAATGGTTGCCTCAATCAAATTCGGCATAAGTCTTTTTACCGAAAGTCGAGTACCGTTGCATAGTCGCGGTGGATTCAAATTACGCAATATCATAATAACTGTAGCAACTTTGAGTTGACGACTCTCAACGTTTGCATGTGTTTCGAAAATTCGTGATAGCAGCGGGCAATATGGTACAATGAATTCATTTCCGATCTCAATCTCTTGATTTTGAACTTTAACTTTGATAGTTCGACCATTATCTTCTTTTGAACGCCGACGATAAACTGGATATCCATCGTTCCCTGTGACTGTTTCAGCAACTAACGGTCCCGGATATCGTTTTGTGCACTTTTTTATCAGCCATGCAAGGTGATAATGGATTTAATGCACCTCACGGTCCATGCACCATCTGTGTCGTCACAATGTCGTGTAGATGGGGATCAGTGACTGGATCAGGAATTTCAGCTGATATGATGTCATCCACTTCATTTGAATGTAATTTGTTCAGCAACCAAATTAGGATATGAGCATGCGGTAGTCCACGCTTCTGCCATTCCACCGAGTACATATAACAACGTGTGTCACCAAAAACTCGATACTTAGTAAGCACATCCATCATAACCTATAGTTTTTGCTGAAATACTCTGGCGATTATGTCATGGCGATCTTGCGGTTTTTGGCCCGGTTCCAACTCACGTTCAATTTCCGTCCACTTCGGATTGCATGTGAACGTAATAAATAAATCCGGAGTTCCATAATTTCGCACGTACGTCATAGCGTCTTGAGCGTATTCGTGCATGTGGCGTGGGCTTCCGATATAAGATGATGGGAGAATCGTCAGACGTCCAATATTCTGAACATCACCATCTGAATGAATAGCATCACGCAAGTGTATATAGTCCTCAGATCGTAGGTTTGCCTGATTGAATCGGATAAACGCTAAACGTTCGGTCTCGACTTTGACATACATGTCGACAGCGAATTGCTGGAATAGCCGACGGCACTTCAGAATGACATTCTCCTCATGTGTACGAATCATCATACGATACGCATAGTAATTCATTGCGCTTAGATTTTTATTCGTTGATACGCCTGAAAATGCAAAATTAATTGAATTGTTAATGGAAACCAATAATAGCAATAATTAGTGTGTGAATATTGTACCTGTAATTGGATCGACCATCTTCAACGTGATGTCGTATCCGTCTTGCCCTTGCCAATAAATGATTGGGTATTGTAACGCATCGTACAAACGATGTGTCTCGTTTACACGATGCATGATATTGCTTCTTCGCTGAACGACAATGTCTCGCGATTTAGTTGGATCGCCAACAATAATTGCAGCAACATCATTAACGGTGGGTGTATTGAATCTTCGCACATGTTCACCTGTTGGGGTACAATCTGCTCTTATGACAAATTTGTGCGCATGCTTGCAATTGTTCAATAATTCGTCTCTTTAACTGTTGTGTTCCCTGTATATTGCACCGCACATTCAGCTGATCCACCATCGACGAAATGAAATATATTTGCAGAAATTGATGCGGTTCATCTTGTGTTGGCACCATTGAGCCATGCAAATGATATATTTGTCCTTGTATCTGTAATTGCAAAAATCATTTGTTAAGAATACGGTGTAACTTCTGATTGTGTGATGGTTTAGTGTGTGGTGTAATGTAGTTGTTATGTGTTGCAATTCATTGTGTTGGTGTGAGTGATTGGTTATGTGTGTTGTATCTTTTACCTTGCAAGTCGGCATGAAGCCGCCTTCTCGAATGATATTAGCTCCAAAGAAAGTCATGCGAAAGCAGTTATTGTATTCAAGGATGTGTTGAAGAAAATGGCTGGAATCGGGATCACTTCCATCGAACAATGGTTTCAGTGGCTGTGGTGGTGTAAGTAATGGATCCAGTTTGACTTTTCCACTTGCGCAGCACAATCCAGCTGTTTCTCTTTTGAACTTTAACGCATTGCAATATCGGCATATAGTCGTCATTGGTCCAATATCTAAATTTTCATCATCACTGTTCGCAGTGGGATCATATTGGAATGCCAAGCGATTGTATGATGCCATTGATCTTCGTGTGCTCACGCGTTGTCTCAATCGGGCATTTTCTCTAATTATATTTTGTCTTTCTTCGCTTAAGTTCTGTGAATACACTTGTTGCTGGCTTGCATGTCTTGTGCGGCGGCCGATGTTCGCAAGTCGTCCTCTAGGCATTTTGGACTATGGACAGAGTGGTGAATTTAACCTCAAATGCACGATCCACATAATTTACACAGTTCAACTTACCACCTTAAAGACAAATGCCTGCTGTTGAAATTGAATAAAAATTTGCACAATACACGTGATTGATTTGATGGTTTCCAATTGAAATGTTAAGAAACGAATAACTTATTTTTTTTACTTTTTTTTCACAATTTCACAGTGAACACAATACCGGTTTGTCACATGAAATTAACTGAGCAGAGAACAGTGAGTAGCTGTCAAACAATGTATCACGCACCGGCGCCATCTACTTAAAATATTGGTTTGTAGTACATGCTATGTATCAGAGATGGCACTGCATGTGAAACATATGTTTATTATACTGCAAAGGTTATTCAACAGATAAATAGAATAGGCAATAGGCCTATAATTTAAAATTAATATTTATTGTGCAATTTTTATTGTTACTTATATTAATACCTTTTTGCGGTATTGATTCCTTAATTATTGAAAAATTTTTGTTCGTTTTCATTTAATAAATACAGGTTAAGTAAGTATGCAATATACAATGAATGATAGTATAATGAGGAATATTCCAATAACAGCTGTTACTTTTCTGTACTTTGCGTACTCAAACGATGCACTGAAAACACATGTTATTTTAACAGTATAATGAAAAAAGATTTTCCCGCTTTTCTGTTGAAATTTTTCCTGAATTTTCTTTGCTATAAACTTCACGGAGCCCGAGACCTTTCCAACGAATGCAAAACCGTGGAAATCGGTTCGTGCGTTCTGGAGTTATAGCGTCAGGAAGGAAAACCCGACTTATTTTTATATAGTAGATTTGACAGTTTGCAATAAAGGAAGTCAGATCAAATTGTGATTATGTAGCATAAAATACAATTATGTTCTTTAAATTATTCACATGAAGATTTTGTGGTTATACAGCATTGTTGTTGGAAGTGAAGAATACTGTGTACTTGGAGAGAAAAAAAACCTCCGATTCTTCACAAGTTTTTTATTTCAGCGCCAAGCGCTTTCAAAGACTATTGTCTCCATCTTCAGAGCTACTTACATGCAAGTCACTATGAGCGCATGTAAGAAACTCTGAAGATGGAAACAATAGTCTTCGAAAGCACTTAGCGCTGAAGTAAAAAAACTTGTGAAGAATTGGACATTTTTATTATCTCCAAGTATTTCGTGGCTAAGTAAAACAAAATAAACTTGACACAATTAATTAAAGTTTATCACTTTGAAAGTATAATGACTATTAAGACTAGCAATCTTCAAATTAACCCTCCAGAACTCGCGTCAAAATGTGTGACTTGAGAACTCTCGCGTGAGAATTTTTTTCACACCGCCTATTTCCCCTCAAAAAAAGTTGGTAAATAAAATATTTTCAACAAAAAAAATATTTATTTATTATAAAAATCAAATACTAATATAAAATAAAAATATTATTCAAAATATGGTGAATGGTCATCTACAACTTACTCGGAAACAGACTAATTTGATTTCCGATGAAACAAAATAAAAAAAGAAAAACTGTTTTCCGTAAATCACCAAAGCACTCGCTTGATGAGAAGAACTGTTGTATTAAAAAAGAAAAAAAACTTCCACCAAAACTCGCACTGTGAGGAAAACACTCACACTTAACTTACTCCGGCTGATTAATTTTGTCCTGGCGACAGTAAGCTGATGATAATGATTGGGAGACAACAACGGTGTTAAGAAAAGGCTACAAGTTGGAGCTAGAGAGAGTAGCACTATCGCCAAACACGTATAATAATAGATATAGCTTTTTTCTTCTGGGTGTGAGTATTTTGCTCACGGCGCAAGTTCTGGAGGGTTAAGAAAATAATTCTAGAAATACTATTACGTTGAGGATCTGGAGAGATGAATCTAGGATTAATGAAACACATACATACAGTCCTGAAATGAACTTCAATAATGAGCGTGAAAATTACAGAGGCACCACACAAATTCTAGAAACGGTCAAGACTCTAACTTAAACAGTCCTTAGAAATGTCTCTTTACTACCAACTTTAATTACCTAGCAGAAGAAGAAGTCATAGTAGTGCTATTGAAACTTCTAGCCTTCCAGGAAACAAGTTCAGCAAAACGCGTAACCTAAAGTATTGCTAACCAGTCAAAACAATTGATAAACAGTCTGGAACATTGCTAACAAGCCTAAAGCATTTCTAACCAGACTAAACAATTCTCAACTTGCTTTAACTATTGCAAAACATAACTGACTTCTCTGAAGCACATCTCAGTACTCACACTTTATGCACACAGTGGTTGCAAAATAAATTTTATTTATTGCCCTCCATATTATGCTACTATGGCTGATTGGGGCAGGTAGTCTATAAATTACCGCCCTATTCTAACCAGAGTGGCACTAAGGATTTTATTGAGTGAGTTCGTTAATAAATAAATTCCTACTGCCTACGAGGGAATCAAAATTAAACTCTAAGTTTACCAAGGTTATGACCAACTCCTTAACTCACCTGTGCCCCTGTTCCAAAATATACAATTGAAAATAGAAAATTAATTGTTGTCGGGTGGCAAGGATCAGCCGATTCGATTCTTACAAATAAGAAGCAAATCTCTCAGAGAGCATATTTAATATTAGTAAATAATGCTTTCAAGGGGAAAAGGATTCTAGCCGTAGCTGTATCCCTGTATTCTCCAATTTAAAATAAAATCTTACTGCAGAAAAGCGTTCTTTAACTAAAAATGAGCACAAAATTTAGAGTAGACAATAGCAGTAGGTAACATTAAATAAAATCAAAACCAAAGAAAGTTACGTACTATCTGAGGAAAATAATCCAAACAGGTGAAACTATCTCGTATGTTATGTCAGTTATACCTACAGAAAAAAATAAGAAGGATGGTAAACCAATTGCAGGTCCATTAGCTGCAGTGTATCGTGTATCAGCTGTGGTCAGAGCGATGGCGACCACAGGGTGCTGTCGGATGATATAGCAAGTCGGTCCTTCAACTCTCTAGTGCTGCGTTCTGTAATCGTGGATCCTTCATGCAAGGGCACGGCTTCTATTACCACTCTGCCCTAACAATCTAAACATAAATATTAATTCAGGAACCTTACCTCTAGAACGCTACTTTTCTTTGTTAATTAGTTATATCGTTATAGAAAAAAACTAAAGATGTACACCATCATCGTGAAGGAAAACCCACCTTACGTAGTCTTTCAGTTGGTTTCTTTCTTCTTGTGCATTTCATCATTATTTCAACCTCCTTTTCCACTCATTGGAAGAATCGCGGTTTTCACCCTAAAGGACTAATACCATGTATCGCACACATTACTTTTTGCTATAATAGTTAATATTAAAACTTAAAAATAGAAAAGTTATTTATTAACGTCCACATTTTGCTACTATTACGGAAATACGGAAGATACGGAAAGCCTGGTATCTTTTCTAGCCTGGGTGGGACTAAGGATTTTGTTAATGAGTTCGTTATCGAACTCGCCTCTCTAGGTGTATCATGTTAGATTAAGACATGAATCATGAAATGCATGAATTAAATACTATCTCAAGTCATTTGACGCCATAAGACCACTCAGTGCCATTCACATCCGATCCCGATACCGATTGTTAAACTCCTTTAGAATTAAGAAGCCCATATTCTTTACGATTTCCATTATTGCTTTACAACTTCCGCGTTTCCTTTTTATTTCCTTGTACGAAGTAAAGAAAGTATTGTAAGCAGCAATATTTTCTGATTTCAACAGTATGATGAGTTTTGAAATTTCCTAAACGTATTTTGGATAGTTTTGGAGTGACGTATGTACATTTGGACGTATCACACATAACTCAACAATGACTAGCTCTTGAATTTTAACATTTAATATTTAAAGGGGTTGTCCCGTCAAGTTCCGCATTTTCTTTTATGTATAAAATCGACTTAGGAGAGGGGGTGGCTAAAAGAGGGGCGGAAATGACAAGTTGCAAATTTCCTATTAGAGATACAAAATCATTGTACAGAACCAATTTTACATTTATGAAAACCCCTATAAACTATATTCTATTGCATTTTTTGACCCAATGTATGGTATCAGAGATATCTTACATCACTTGAAGTTCAACTTAACATTTTGTTTATTTTATTAAATTAGAGCACAAGGTAGTTATGTTGGTGTACACAGTGCGTTCAATGGTTCTGCATGTGATTGCCTCTTTTTTACCAATACACATTTTTTCGAAGACAGTTGATTGAGGTTTCTTTCAGTTTTCTACAGAGTTTAAAAGACTGTGCTACGCCAAGAGTCATACTAAGTGTGGAGTGAACAAATTTAGCTTTCACTATAAAATATCTGAACAGAGATTTTCATTTTATCTCTTGGGTATGTCAAGATAAAAAATAATAAATAGTCGAGAGAAAGCTTGTATGAGACGATATTTGAAGTGGTTCTGGTGGGAGTATAGGATACGAAGCGTAAGATCTTTATCATAGTCAGCAGTCAGAAGATAGAAAAGGCTGTTACAGGAGACATGAAGTATACAATCTGAACTATATCTTATTATACGCTAGTGAGAAGTATGCTGTATGGTTTTATTTTCATTCACTGACAGAGGAGAATATTATTTTGGTTATAATACTAATCCTCAATTTCAGTACTATCAGAAGATCTTCATTGTTCAAATGTTGAATGTAAATTTTATCTCAAACGTACAACAGGAAATTAAAACAGTAATAAAGAACTCAGTAATCTCTAAAATGTGGTTTCAAAGGTGATTAGGTAGGTGTACACGCAATCAGGCGGAATACGTTAAATAAATGAACATTTAATACTTTGTTCTCCAAATAACATGATACTTTTCAGTTTCACATTAACGCGATATCTGCAATTCGTCCAAAGCCACAAATTCTATTTATATATATAAGTAATTATTGATAATCGTACTCAACCAAGGTTTTCGGTAATAAATAGCTTTAGCAGCAGATTTCCCTTGAGGGATATCAGCTACCAAGTGATTTTCGAAAAATATTCGTCAATCTTATCTAGAGATGACGAGAATGAGCCCCGTTAAAATATATATATTGTTGCGAAAATTAAATACAGAAGGATTAGCAGAGAGAGTCGCGTATTTGGGAAGTGCGATGTAGATCAAAGAAGCCGACAGAGAGTCTAGGTCCAACTAGTCCCTTCCAGTCCAGACCGTCGAAGGGCCCAGCCCATTCCCCTTTGATGTATGCCGACGACCGATGTAAAGAACCGGCCAGCCGCGAGCTAGTCAGTTTTCTTCTCAAGTGCCCATATGTGCGTTCGGTGCCACAGTGCGACTTAGTGCAGTGCGGTAAAGTGTTTTTATAAGAAGAACAGTGTTGTGCCGTGACTGTAAGTAACAGTTTAGTGTCCTGTATAAGACAGTGCAGTGCTGCAAAGTAAAGGACAGTGCAGTGCCGTCTTTTAGTGTACTTCAGTGACCGTGAGTGAATTATTGAACTGTGTAATCTGAAGAACAGTGACGCTATCAGTATACTGTGAGTAGTAATTAAGAATAATTACCAAGTGTATTGTGAAATAAATTGTGCAGTGATAAAAACTGTGAAATTTGCGAGTATTTAATTTTGCAATTGAGTTCCAAAAGAACTCTTATTAACAACGTTTATTTCTGGTTTTATAATAAAACGTAACAATATATATATATATATATATATATATATATATATATATATATATATATATATATATATATCTTGGTTTGTTACCACTCTTGCTATCGTTAAATTTGATTAATCGGTACCAAGCATAAATTCCAAATGTTATTTTGAATGGACTTTTATTATGTGAGATTCGGTCCAATAGTTAGTTTGAAGAAGTCATCAATTAAGGTTGTATTTACCGCCTCCTTCTACCAACTTATCGAACTTTTATTTTGAAATAGAGAGTATCTACTGAGATGAAATCAGTAGCATGTCATTCTAAAATGTGGGAAATCTGCTTAGTTTCCACAGCCCCTCCCTCACGGACTTCTTATATACTGACATGTTTTGACTAATCATGCTTGGATATGTATCGTTTGTTTTCTCTGTGCAAATCCTAAAAAGTAAATGGAACTAACCAACTACCCTCACACACACTCGCTCGCTCACCAAAACAATTATCCTGCCTTTGATTTACAATAGCATGCATTTAATACATTTTAATAACTAACAGATTCCTCGTAATATACCATTTAAACATTTATATTCAGTAGCAGCATATCTATTGGTTGTAGAGTGGACTGAAGGACAATCTAAGGATAGCAAATTGCCTTGATTGTAACTATTCCGTTGCTGCTTGAGGCTGGAATGCTTTCCTATTGCTGTTTCCGGCTCCACCGAGGGGCAGAACGTGCTATCATTGCGGCCCCTTGATGTAGCTGCTTCGATACAAATGACCCCTCCTCTACTAATGGCTTCAGATAAATGTTGATAATTAACTAATTATAATTCGAGTTAGAGAGTACAGACTAAGTGCGTGCACTTTAGATCTGTCTATATATAGGTAGGCCCGTGGTCAATGCGCCCTCCCTTGCTACACGTGTACGCCGTGCATACATTTTTACTAACTCTCATGCCTATTGATGTTTTTTTTTTGAATAAATAATTAAAATGGACTTGGGCGTAATAAATATCCGTAGTAGATGAGTTTTTTTGAACTAAGGTGAATTCCCATCTTTGATAGAAACCTATCCAAAGGAGACTTGGAGCTTTGCTGTATAGGGGATATTCAATGACATAATTCCTTTAAATTAAAATTGTTCCCGTTGGAGTGGGGTTTTATTGAAGGCTGAAAAGCCTGAAATAATGAAAAAAACTACGTTAATACTGGAGTTACAAGAGTATTGAAAAACCAATTGTACACCACAACTTTATCGAGAATATAATAACAGCTTTCGAACCAAAACATAACTCCTTCAGTCATTAACTATCGTTAGTTTACTAGAAAGTTTTTTTTTTATAATTTATACAGAGTGGTCACGAATAAATAAAAATTGCAGGAGCAAGGACATTAACATACAGACAGACACACACCAAAAATATATATACACAAACATACATACGTACGTGTGTGTGAGCGTACCATTCTTGTCGAGTAAAAAGTAGGAAGAGTGGATATTTATGAAATTGTTCAAAAATTGCGTCATGAATACAACTTCAGAAGCTGATTTCCTTTAAGGGAAATCTACTAAATTGTAAGTTTCCATTTAACTTTTACATTATTTTACTTTTTATTGTTTTTAGTTCGTCGTACGCATTATTTTAATATCTACTTCCATAGGGTTTTTTTTTTTTTTTTTTTTTTTTTTTTTTTTTTTTTTTTATCACCTATATTAACTTCTTATATCTGTGTTTATGTTTTTCTTTCTTTTTATGTCGTTTTATACTTAGAATATCACTCCCTATTTTAACGTTTGGCTATCTCCCAATAGTGTTTGTTTACTTATGATTCTCCAGGCTACTTGTTTTCCCGTGTTACTTTGTGTTTTTATTTACTTTTTTTCTGTGTTATATGACAAGCAACATCGCCTTTGATACAAGGTTATATATAAAAAAAATAATAATATTCAGTATTGACGTACTTTCAAAGTTGGAATCAGATGCATCATTTTTTTTACTTTGAGAGGGAGTTATGCCATTTGTATCCTTTAGGTTTGGCAGTTGTGATGATGAAAAACCTGTTATAAATTCGGCCCTCGAAAGTTAATTGAATTGAGTATCTCATTAATAGCGTTGGCTTCTATAGGCTGCCTAATCATCAATTGGGCGACCATTTTTAATTGAGTAGAAGTTTATTTGTATCTTAGTAGATACAATTTATTTCTTATTTAAGGGAAACAAAACAAAAAAATAATTTCGCGATCCATTAACATTTATTTTGGGTGTTCAGATTTGCCAGTTGAGAAAGAGTTGGTCGTAATGAGCTTGGTAAACCTAAAGTCATGGGTTCGATACCCACGTGGGCAATAGGGATTTATTTAGTTATGAACTCGCTAAATAAAATAGTCTCGTAGAATAAGGTAACTGGTAAAAAAAAAAAAAAAAATTAACGTCCACTTTTTGCAACTAAGGCTTATTGGGACGGGTTATCTACAGGTCACCACCCTTTTCTAGCCAGGGCGGGAGTAAGGATTTTATTTTAGTGAATTCCGTCACCAGATAAACTCCTATTGCCCAGGGTGAGAATCGAACTCGCCACTGTAGGTTTACCATGTGAGATAAAGGTCGACGCATTAGCTCACATTAAGGTAACTGTAAACAACGCATTCCCCCACAGTAGTGAGATAAAGTGGCCGTTAAAAAATAACGAGGGAACTGTTATACCTGTTTAATTCGGAGGAAAACCACTTGCTTTTTCCCTGTAAGTATTTTCGCACCAAGCATGTTAATGCTACTTAGATTGGAAAAAAAACATACACTCTATAATCTACCATTATTTTCCAATTTTTTTTTTTTTGGGAATAACGTACAACATACCCGAGGGCAAATATGCAGGTCTAAATCTGGGAGGTACATATTTATTGAACGCTGAGGTTTTTTATGTCTGACTTCGTTTATTTATTTTTTTTTTGGTCGGTAAATACTATTTATTGACGCAGACATTAAATATTGTCCAAATTCCCAGACAGTTAATTCTGTCTACGCCACTCGTAAGGAGACAGATAGTCCATTCTGTTTGTTCTACGTCGGCCATGGGAGATGCTGAGGCACGGAGTCCAAACATCAACATTCACTATATTGGAAGCCTTCTCACTTTTTTTTTTATCACGTTGATAAACTAAAATATTATCCCGCCTAGCTTGGAAGTATAATATATTTATCCGGAAATACCGGGCACAGGTATTGTAACATCGAAGTTTCAGCCTAAGAAAAGTTATTATTAGGGAAAAATCGTCATTATAGGCCTATGCAAAGTTATTGTAAATGTAAGGATTAATGGGATTTATATATCTGTAAAGAATACAGAACCACTCATTTCGTAAAAGAAAATTTTCTTTTTTTCCACATTGAATAACGTTTTTAGTTCTCTAATTGAAACCAGACATTCAATTTTTCTTTTAATAATCAAGGAAGGGAATGAACGAGAAATTGTAGGAAAAAATATTCATATTAAGTAATCGCCAACTTTTAGCAGATTTCCCTTAGGGGAAATCAGCTATTGAGGTTGTACTCATGATGGCATTTTCAAAAAATGTCATCTAATATATATATATTTTATTTATTTCCTTCCTGAAGTAACCCTACAGGAAAGGAGTTTATTAGCCACACGTCCCGTACAATAATTAGTACATAACGTGTGCTTGATACATGACATTTTTTTTTAACTATAATAACATAAAATATATGTACAGTAAAATTATTTACAACAAAGAAAAAGAAAAGAAAAACCAAAAACAAATTTTGGATTCAATGCTGAATAATTAATTAATTTAACTGTATTTCAGTTTCAAATAATGCAGGAAGTCATATATTTCTTCAGCAAACTGTTTTAATGGTTTATTATGTTTATAAAATAATAGTTTTTCCTCAGCAGGCCAATTTTCTTCTCGGCATTTTAGTTGGGTTTTAATGTTTTCTCTTTGGTCTGTTAGTAGTCTGCAGTCATAGAGCAAGTGTCTGTATGTCTGCTCAGTAGTAAAGTCACAGTAACAGTTTGGTTGATCTGTTAGGCCAAAACGATTCAAATAAGAATTTGTTGTTCCGTGTCCAGTTAATAATTGTGTCATGTAAAAGTCGGTTGATATTAATTTTTGTCCTAAGTACTCCTTAATGTCTGGAATAAATATCTTTAAATGTTGTCCTTTCATAGTCGTATTCCATTTCTGTTGCCATGTGTTAATTGTGTCAGTAAGTAATTGTGTTTTTAAGTGTGATTTTGTTGTAGTATTCTGGAATTTTGGTATCTTTTGACGCTGATTTTGCAGATAAATCATCGAGATCGTTTCCCAAAATTCCCGAATGCCCTTTGATCCAGCAAAAGTGTATGTGTATATGTATATACACACATATATATATATATATATATATATATATATATATATATACACATACACCATAGACGCGATATCTGCAATGTGTAGCTTTGGTATCTTAGTTTGTTTTTTTGGCTGTTTTGTTACTGGTATTTTAGCAGATATGCACATAACAAAAGTTGTGTATTTTGTTATTTAAAGTAACTTTTGTGGTAAACCGAACATTAAATGAGATATTCACCAAAAACTATAGTGGTCAACAATTTAATTATTATTCATTAAAGTGTTAATCAGTTTGTAATAAACTTATTATGACAAATTATGTAATTGTTTTAGACTTATATGATAGTTCTGACTATGATTTGGATTAGTGATGTAACAAATCTCCGCCCCCTCCCCTTCTCAATTTTTATTTACTTCAATTAGAATATAACATCGTTATTTATTTCAAATATAAATTTAAACTATAAGAGTATTTTGATTATTTAATTTGTATAATGTATTATTTAAACCAAGTCTTGCTGAATTTGCTCGTGTGATAGCGGAAGTTGTGTGGAATCAAACTCTTTAATTGTGGTATGTATTATCTTATTTCCTCCGATATGTTGACGTTATCGAAATGACTATTTACTATCTATAACTATTAAACGATACTTGGTAATGTGATTATAACAAAAAACGATATGCAATTAAACTCAATATAAATTTCAGAAAATTGTAATGATACTTATAGAGATTATGAACTAATAAGCCTTGAAATTTTCTCATTTTTTTCCTTGGTGAAAAAACCACTTAGTTGAAGGTTTGCATACTGCAAATATCGTCGATTGGTAGTAATATTAAAGTGTTTCTTTTACAGGATAAAACGAAATATGAAACGAAAAACAAAATAAAAGTGGGTACTTAGTTTTATTTGTATAAAGAAGATTTTGTAATGTTTATTGTAAGTTTTATGATGCGTGTTTTACAATCAATATCATATTCACGGGAAAGCAATTCCATAAAACGTGGTTAATTGGATATAATTTCAAATAGTCGTTTGAATAAGCCTCTGACAAATGCGGTAATGGCCAACAAAATGGACTCAATGTCAACGTAAAAAAAACAAAAAAAAACTTCTGAATACATAGTACCTTTTATAGTTTTATGATTCAGGTATTTAGATTTTTTTGCATCTGCTGTGGTGATAGATATACACCTCTATTACGTTTGCCTATAGAAAATGATGAGGGGTAACAAAGAAAATCATATACCTGCCTAGGAGTATAAACTTTCTACATTTCGCGTTCTAACTCGAGAACTATGGCAGTGGATTCTGCATTCATGATATCGTTTTAAAACTTCAGTTGATTGAATTTATCATTGCCAATAATTAATTCATATTAAATCTTGTTGACTGAACGGACCTTGATGGCGTGTCCTTGTCAGGCATAGTAAATTAGTGTTTTTCAACAGAGTATTACTGTATTAAGTGAATGACAAAACTTTCTAAGCGCATCTTCTCTATTTAGTGCCCAATTACTTAAAAATAGCTCAAAAGTTGCCAATGTTATATTTGTGAGTCAACATAAATATGGGGACGTTATACGAAACTGGAGTATTCATCTAGGAGTGAGATTTTACCTCGACGTCAGAAACACGAGAAAATTGATATATATATATATATATATATATATATATATATATATATATATATATATATAATATAAAAAAAAAAAACTGTGCTTAGAAGAGTTTTTTTTAATAATATTTAAATTTATGAATTTTAAACTATGACTTCCAGCATCCGGTTGCTAAATTGATTTTTTCCCCCACAAGGCAACAGAATTGAGAAACCATTAGTTTAAGTATCAAGGGAATGAATGTGTGCCAGTGTGTAACACTATATAACTTACAACCACTTTTCAATCCTAGATCGATCCCCTCTTGGGCAGTAGGAATATATTTAGTGGAAAACTCACTAAATATAAAGCTTAGTCCCACAACGACTAAAAAAAGGGTGGTAACTTATAAATAACCTCCCCCCCCCTATGTTATTAGTAGCACAAAATTCAATTTAATAAATAATACTTAAATAAATTATATAGAGAACATATCATTGTTTGGAGAGAGGGGGGGGGGAAGACCGTCTAGCTTCGAAGCCTACAATTTAAAGAGTGAATGAATTGCCTTGTTTTACACTACAAGGTATTTATTTTAAAACCCAGTTGATAGGAAAATGAGTAGCTACCATGATTAGTAAATGATTATGGGTGTCGACTAATAAGGTAAATTTATAATAGAACATTGTATGGTACAGGAGGTGTAGGCCAAGATGATTAATCACCTTAATTAGAAGAAGCATCACCAAGATGATGAAATCTGTATGGCGAGCATGACGTAATCAACGATGTTAAAAGTGTTGTCTGCAGAATGAACGGAAGAAGGTATCCATTAAAAATGTAGGAAGGTAAAAGAGAAAACGCTTGACCAAGAAAGACGTTTTTGAAGAAATTACAGATAGCACCGTTATCGGAGAAATCTATTTTCAACCCACAAAGGATGGTTTGAGATCGTCACAGGAGTCCAGGGTTTAAAGGTATTTTCTTCCCAAGTGTGAAGAGTAATGATAAGACTTATCAACACTATTGACATTTGCTTAATGACCTAATCTACAAAAATAAAAAGTCTGTCACGCAGGGACTGCGTTAACTAAGTAGATTTCTCACTTGTGTCCCGTATTTGCATTTACCTCATAACGTAAAATTTCAATGAGAACAATATTTGTTATTTAGGCTTCAAATAAAGTTCTTCATAATATAACAGCTTATTGTTTATTTGACTTGAGCAGGAGTGGGGGTTTACTGAAGGTCGGAAAATAAAAAACACAAATATCTCGGTTAATATTAAAGATATTTAAAACATTTAACAAGATTTATATAGCTTTAAATTTGTAATAGGATTCGTTCTATACAAATTTTCGATCCGACGTACAGTAACGGAGACATTTTGAATTTTCGAAAATCTCCCTTCTAACCTCCCTCCCACTGTTCCGATTTCAGCCGTTAACGAACTTGATCTTTATTTTTAAAACGTTTAAATATGGAGTTCGGTAACGATCAAGGAAAAATGCAACATCTAGAGCGTTAACAGACAAATATATATATATATATATATATATATATAATTTTGAACGGACCTCATTTTCGTTATCTCCTGGGTAGGATCGATGGACATTTGGAGAAAATTTTCGAAAATTGCGTCATGATTACGACCTCAATAGCTGATTTCCCTTAAGGGAAATCTGCTAAAAATACCTTAAATTCTTGGAGTTGCTCGGAGTAACATTGTTAGAAGACAGATAAAGTGCTTGGTGGCTATAACTGGTATACTAGTGTCTGTAAATATCAGGATGCGTGTGTACTTCTAGACATGACTAAGGGGCTGGGGCATCACTCCACTTGGCCCCATATCAACTATATCAGAACGAGCACTATTTCTAGTGACCCACTTCATACCTAGGCTTTTCTTATTTAATCACCAAAATTATTTATTCTAACCTAATGAATATACGTGTAGACAAAGAATGATTTATTTATTATTATGACTTATGAAGGCTACACATATTTCGTCCTACTTGTCAAATTTCTCGCTGACGCCTTGTCAATGGAGCTGTAGGTTGCGCACTCGTAGCATCTAACTCATAGTACTAGTAGGCTAGGAATGCATGTTTCTTTATCAATTGCAGCATTGAATGGAGTTGCAGCCTCTCTTTCTGACACATTTATTGTTGAATCAGAAGGCAACATCTCCCCTCGTTTGGCTCCAATATACCAGGATATCTTGTACGTGAGAGCACCAACTTGGCCTTCTGAAACAACAATAGTTAGTATTACTCAAATTCCATAGCGTGAAAGTGTGAGTATTCACTCAGAATAACTATTAGTACATTCCTGGCGCATAATTTCCCTGAGTTTTCACTTTCTCTCAGCCACATAGGTACATCACATTACACTTGTTCTCTTCAAGTCAATAGCAAATGTCAAGCAACTCCTCGGTGAATTTTAAGTCAATTTGCGAAAATGATAGCTACGAGTTCTTTCTACTTTAATTTGGCGAAAAAGCTGAGAGACGTACATTTCCATGTAGTATTTCCTCCTCACTGAGTAAAAGCTCAATGAAAATAATATTTGATATTTATACTTGGAATAAAGTGGTTCTTATATAAACACTATAATTCTGTAATAACAGCGTATTGTTAATATGACATGAGTAGGAGTGGGAGTTTACTGAAGACCAGAATCTTGATAGAGAATAAATATATATAATAGCATTTGTATGACACTAACTTTGGAAATACAATTTTTCAAATAACAACGGAGATATTTTGAATTTCCCGAAATCCCCCTCCCTAACCCCTCGTTCCACTGGTCTAATCTTTATATATCGAGTTTGGTGGCGAACGAAAAAAAAATTGGGATCACTGTTAACAAACATGTATGCTAACAGACACAAATACATATATATAGTTTTGAACGAACCTCATTTTAGCATATTTCCCATAGGGATAATCAGCTATTTCGTCATCTCCTGGATAGGATTACTGGACAATTGATGAAATTTTTATAAATCGTGTCATGAGTATATTGACATTGAATTTCCTTAAAGGAAATCCATGAATTTATTATAATAATAGTCCTACAAAATAACTTAAGTCACTCCCGAGTATTTCAAGAACAACATAACTAAGGAATTTTGTGCTGTGTGCTTTGTGGCTGTGTTCATTCCGTGGGTAACAAATGTTTCCAATGAAATTTTCCAAATCTTGAATGATTGAAATACATTCTTGACAATCGGACCGAAGATAATAAAGGTAATGATGCTATCATTAACTATACTTTCCCATTTGGAGTTATAAGTTACCAAATTTTAAAAAAAATAGCTTTTTTTTGAAAACAAAATATTAAATTTATATAACATTAGTAAGTATCATATAATTAATAGATCCTATATGTAGGGGCTCAGGTTGGCCGTGTGAGTTAAGGCATTGGTCTTAATCTCGTGTGGTAGACCTAGAGTGGTTGGTTCGATTCCAGCCCTGGGCAGTAGTTATATAGTGACGAACGCATTAAATAAACTCCGCAGGCCCACCCTGGCTAGAAAAGGATGGTAACCTGAAGATGGCCCGTCCCGATTATCCATAGAAGCATAAAGTGGACGTAAATAATAACAAACAAACAGATCCTATATGTATCTGATCATCATTGCTCTCAAAGAAGGGAGCTGCTTTAGTTTATGGAATTACAGATTCCTTCACAATTAAAATCATCACCAAGTCTCTCTCTCTCTCTCTCTCTCTCTCTCTCTCTCTCTCTATATATATATATATATATATATATATATATATATATATATAATATTCATTTAAACGCGAATTACATTCCAGACGGGCTACACGTGCTTATATAGTGTATATCGGTTTCTTAGAGAGGCTTAGACAAAGTAGCTATTATGAAACCATTTACCGGAAAATTCAAACTTTTGTAATACTAAAGTGTTTCCTTTAATCTCATATTGTAAGCTCCTGAAGAAGCACTTGCGGGCACTATAAGTCTGAGAAAGATGAATGAGGGTAAGATAGCTATCAAGGGCGGTCTTAATTTAAACTTGTACGTGCACTACATATTCATAGGGCAGTCAACAGGTGTTGGGGGAGGCGAGGTGTAGAAGTATGTTGATTAAACAGAGAGACACCTAGCGTCTCAGCTATCTACCTCCCTCAGCAATACACCTCCTTCTCGAGAGCTAATTAAACTATCAAATTCTCCTCCTTGTCACGCCTTTCACTTCATAGCACTGTTTACAGCACACAAGCGTCTCATTTTATTAATAATGACACAAATAAGATACATTTTACAGCCTCCACTTTGTGTGGATCCCGTTCATCTCTTTTATTTTATTAAATTATTTAGCTCAGATGCAGACATTTAACTATGATTTATCACTTCTATTAATGGTATAGATTCAGCCAAGAAGGTCACCTATATATATAAATAAATGTTTGTCTGTATGTCCTTTATAGAATCGTAAACGGCTGAACCGAATTTTATGAAACTTAGTATGTATACTACTACTAACCCAACTTAGGCTATATTAATATTCTCTGAACGGGAGTGGGGGTTATAAGGGAGGCCTGAAATTAAAAATAGCGGTATTTCGTTTCCTATTAGTTTATCGGCAAATATAAAAATAACAAAAGTTGTTTATTTTGTTAAGAGTAACTTTCATCGTATAGCGAAGTATAAATGAGTTATACGCTTAAAACGTTTGCGGGAGTCAACATTTTTATATCGCACAAAAGACTCAACCGAACTAAACGAAACTCTGTATGTGATTTGGTTTTACCACCTTCCTGATTATCAGCTATATTAAAAGTCCTAGGCACGAACAGGAGTGGGATTTATAAGGGAGGTCTGAAATATAAAATCGTGATATTTCGTAACCTATTCATTTTTCGGCAAATGTGTATATAACAAAGGTTGTTTTTTTGTTTCTTATTTAAAGTTACTTTTGTTATATCCACATTTGCCGTATAACGAATTATGAATGAGGTATACACGAGAAACTATAAAGGGGTCAACAATGTCATAGGACACGAAAGACTAAATCGAAATCAACAAAACTCCGTATTTTTGACTATGAGCTACATTAACATTTTTAGGAACGAACAGAAGTGGGGGTTCTTAGGGAGGCATGAAATGAAAAATCGTCATATTTCGTGTCTTATTGTTTTTTGGCGAATATACACATGACAAAAGATGTTTAATTTGATATTTAGAGTAACTTTAGTTATATACATCTTTATCGTACCTAACTAAGAGTTATTAATACACTTTCGTTAAACTTAACAGCCATAAGATTCAGATGACAAAATGTGATTTTATATTATACTATATAATATAAAATCACATTTTATCATCTCAATCTATTTTATTTTTCAAGTGTCATTATGTTTGATGAATAGGTTCTTCCAGAATAGGTCCCTGAGGATTTTAATGGAGTTCCTTCTGCTAAAAGAACAACGTCAAGTCAAAAAGCTCATCATGCAGGGGCTGCGTAAGTTATGTATTTTCCCACGAGCTGGTTTGACACACTAGTCATCTCATCTCACCATCTATTCTCTATTTCTCTCGTAGTAAGAAACCAATATAAACATAATTTGAAATTTACTCAGTTACTTATAGTAAAAATCAGACAATTATAAGAAGGAGTTCACTGAGGCTGAAAACATATAAATTCATAAAACTCGCTTGATATTCGAGATTACAAAAATGTTTTTATTTATTTAATTTACGCCCACTTTATGCCACTATGGCTAATTGAGAGGAAAAAATACTCGATCCCATGGGATGGCCGATTGGGTTTAATCATAGCCCTTCGGTATAGACAAAAAAAAATGTGATTAACAACAGTTAAGAAAAATTAAAATTGTAAAAATATTGGTTATCTCAACTTTATCGAGATATAACTCATATTAACTGAGATATTTCGGGCACTACCGATTATGATCTTAGTGTTGAATGAAACGGTTAAATACAGAGTATGTCTAGATAAAATAAACATTTTCGAGTCAAGACTCTTAATTAATGACGTAATCAAACTACATATATGAATGTGTCTCGTCTAGTAAAAGTATGTTGAAAACCAAATTTGGTATTTAAGCTTCGAATATAGTGGGTCATTTATGTAACAGATTGTTGTTAATATATGAGTAGGACTGGCTCAAAGCTAGAATATATATAAAACTATCATTATTTTTCAAAATATTAACATAATTAGCAACCTTTTAGCTGTTAGTAGTTGTATGTTGACGTGTTTGGTGGGTATTAGGAATTAATTTTATGCCAAACTCACTAAATAAAATCCTGAGTTACAAGGCTGATAGCCTATAGGTGACTAGGCATGATTAGCCAAAGAAACATAAAGTTTACGTGAATAAATAACTGTAATACTCTTCGTCACCTGGGAATTCATTTCTTAATTCTCTATTCCATGCAACTTCTTCCATTTTTTCTTAGTTTTTCGCGACTTCCACGAAACAGACTTGATGGGATTTTAGTTTTAAGAACACATACTCCAAGAAAGATAATTATATTTAGTGAAACATTAAAAGCTCAATTGTAGAGAGTGTACCACCAGACACATAGAAATAAATGGTGATAATCCTTGCAATAATCTATTTTGGAATACATTGAAAATATTAACATTTGCCCCCAGTATTTAGTAAATATATTTTATCTGTTGTTTTTTTTTTAAATCCTGAATTTATGCGAGTTTTTTTTTTCGTATTACAGTATACGTTTAAAAGTGTTTACTAAACTCCTATGGGTGTTTCTAATTTTATATTTCATGGTATCGATATTATTCTCCACTTTTTATTTTCTTACATAGGTTTAATCAATGAGAGGTTGCACTGGAATCTAAAATCTATCTGTAACATAGAGAATATTTCAGTGAAAACTCCTTTCCAGATTCAAAACGAAATTTGACTTTATAATTTACTCTAGAAATTACTATAACAAAACATTACGGTGTTAAGAAGCTATAAATAATCATTTAAAAAATGCTTTCCTTTTTTACCTAATTTCCCTTAGGAGAAATCGGTTATTAAGGTTGTACTCATGATGGCATATTCAAAAAATGTCTTCAAAAGTCCTGTCCAGGAGTTGAAAAAATGAGGCCCGTTAAATATATATATATATGTGTATGTGTGTCAGTTGACGCTATAGTGTCCGATGGATACCAAACTCGATATTTAAACGTTTTATGTAAAAATGAAGAAAATTCGTTAACCAATAAAATAGGACAAGTGGGAGGGGGGGGGGTTAGAGGGGGAATTTTGAAAAATTCATAATATCTCTGTTGTTATGCGTCGGATCGAACATGTGTATAGAATCAATTTTATTGAAAATGTGATGTCCTATAAATGTTTCGGGATCAATGAGGCTTTCCATAAAAAGAAGTATAGGGAGATGCCCCTTCACCCCATTTGTGAATTTGTATAATAAAAGGAGGGTGGTGTAAATTATAAAGAATGAATGGAGATAAATAGCATATAATGAATTAATGGTAATCATAATAACATGTAATGAAATGAAATTAAGTAACTGCACTATCTTGATTATTAACCGAGATATTTGCATTATTTAGTTTTAGTCATATTAACAATAAGCCCTTGTATTGTGGAGCTCATTATTTAAATCATGAATACCAAATATTGTTCTCATTGAACTTTTACATATTGAGATAAATGCAAATATGTGACGTACGAAGGATATCTGCTTAGTTAAGGCAACGTGACGGACTTTTTATATTTTTTTTTGAGCGGTTGGTCGTCACTTATTCTAATTGTTTCAAAAGTATATTGCTCATGTAAATATTCTGCTCAATGGTCCCAAATAAAATAAATTTGTTACTTCAGCATGGAAAATTTATTTATATTGGATATTGAAATTTAATTTCTCTTTGATTTCACAATATCAATTATACTTTCCTTGACATGACTTAAATCGGCCTTCGATGTTTTAATGTTCTCCCATTAATACGATACTGCCAGTCTTGTGTTAAAGGTTCATTTCGTATGTTTCACAAACATACACTACTGTGGAATTAGTGAAATGGCTAGATGTGAAGGGCTACACACTGATATTAATGTATTATTTTTTTAAAGGAACGGGTTCATCACCATGAATCAGATATGCTATCTGTAATTCAAATTGCTTAAGATATACTTTACCATTAATGTGGATATGCTTTCCATTAAAGGTATATATTATCCATTTTGGGGAGTTCCATTAGTTTTAGTCATATTTATTTTGTGACAGCTGATTTTTGAAGGTGGAATCCATTAGTGGAGACATTAATTCAGCGTTAATTACACGGAAATATAAACACATCATTGGAATATGAATCCTTGAGACAGCGTTTGTTCCAATTTTTCGCAGTGTCAATTAGACAATGGGACACGCCCATCGAATTGGTGAGGTCAGTCTTGAATATATTTAGAGCAAAAAAATGGCATAAAAAGTTTGGAAGGCCATCATATTGGCGAAGTCATATTGACATAATAGTTTTAGTGCATGCGATGCGTTTTCCCAGCCTTGAATTTATAATGGCTGATTATGCTTATACGATATCAACCTTAGTTGTTCATTAAGGCGGTATGACCACATAAGCAGTTCAGTTGTACATGATATCACCATTTCAAGGGTTCTACCAATTAATAAAGTTCGCCTATAATGAATTGTGTAATACTTCAATTCGATGTCAATATAAAAGGATTATTACAGTATCCTATGCATTAATGTTAAAAGAAGGTATACTTTAAATTAGTATGCTCAAAATACCCTTAAAATAATCTCATAATTTGTTCGACCAAGGGATAAATTGTAGAAGTGAGAAAAATCTTTGTTTTTATCAGGAAAATGGAAAACTCAAATGCAAAAACTGTTTTAGCCCTACGTTGAGCCAATTTCTTATCCTCTACCTACTTAACTGGGCATTTCGATACGCAAGGAGTTTTGTATCTTGACCCCCCAAAATGGTCATGCATGTCCAAAATTACTGTTTTAATCACATGTATCCTCAGTTCATACTAACCGTAATGAGTTTCCACCACCAGACATGTTTCCTATTAACCACATTTGGGGCACCATAGAGTCCCTCCAAAAATTTTCCTTGTACTGGTCTTGTGTAGTGCACAGCCAGTAATTATGATTACATGAAAATTGTGCCTTTTATGCAGAGTGAAGAAAAAATAGCTTGTAGGCTCCCTGAAATCATTGACATAGCAAACCCATTGATCTCTTAGCAGAATTCTCTTAAGGGAAATCGGCTATTGAGGTCATATTCATGACGCGATTTTGGAAAAATATCTTCAAATGTCCATCGATCCTAGCCAGGAAATGACGAAAATCAGGTCCGTTCAAAACTATATATATATTTGACTGTTAAAACTCTAGTGGTCGCAATTTTTGTTTAATTGTTACCATACTTGGGTATTTAATCGCTTTATGTAAAAGGGAAGATCAAGTTCGTTAATGGTTGAAATCGGACCAGTGGGAGGGGGGGGGGTGGTTACAGGGGGAAATTCGAAAATTCAAAATATCTCCTTTATTATACGTCGGATCGAAAGTGTATAGGACCAATTTTATTGCAAATGTAATGCTCAATAAATTTTATGTACGTTTTTGCTCTATCTTGATTATTAACCGAGATATTTGCATTTTTTAGTCTTCCGACTTAAGTAAACCCCCACTCCTACTCATACTGACAGTAAGGTGTTATACTATGCAGCACGTTATTCGAAGCCTAAATAACAAATATTGTTCTCATTGAGCTTTTATGTTTTGAGGTAAATGTAAATATGTGACGCACATGGGAAATCTGCTTAGTTAACGCCGCCCTGCGTGACGAACTTTTTTTTCATTCTCGTAATAAAACTCAACATGAGTTGCAACTTATTTTTGGAGCCCATAGCTTATCCAATCCATATCTACATATAAAAAAATGTTGGTATACGGCTTTAATGGTTTGTGATGCCAAAGTTATTTTTTAGTTCATTTATTGCTTAAAGACACCGAACTCGTACAGTTATTTGTGCCTGGTAGTCAAGAATCCAATTATTGTCTGAATGAGCCATTCTCGAAGGAGATCCCATCCACTTCGTTTATCCTCACTTATGGTACATCTCTTTTTTCACTTATTTTCCTTTCTCCAGTTTATTTCTGATCTTGTGGCAAATAAAAGAAAAGCAAAACTGTATCATTGATTCTTAATTTGATAAATTAATCTCGTTGACTAGTGGGTCCATGTGTTGAATCGACATTTAAATTACTTTATTCCCGTAATTAATAAGAATTCCAATAATTTTTTTATAGGGTCACTGTCATCCTCTAATAGATGTAAATATTTTTGCACCGTAAATATAGCTAAGTTGTTTACTGGATATGCTCATTTCAGTAGCATGTTGACGTAACAAATTTACTCTTTAAAATCACACCTGAACAAGAAATTCTGCACTGTTACTAAAGAAATAATAAAATATTAACCTCGGAGTATTGGTTTTTATGTTTATAACATACCCACAGCTAGATTACTGTTGTGTATCTTATCTGTTGACAGGTGTGCTAACATCCAAAAAAAAATGTCCTCAAATTCAAAATATAGACTACAAAGAATATAACATGTCAATGTACGTCCACAACAAGAGGCTCATTTTTGTAGTGTCTTTTTATATCAGCAGGTGGAGATATATAAGCATTATCTAGTTTTGTGACTGAAACATTTTTATTGGATACTGTTATTGAACCAATTAGGTAACATCCCCATTCTTTTTTAACTGATCATTAGTTAGTTCTCTTTGTCTATCCTGAACCTACCTTTAATACAATTTGCTTGTCAGCAACTCCCTTCATCACCTTGATACTTACGTGATCTTTAATTTGAAACTCCTTTCATCTCCTCAGATTTCAGCTACTTTCCGAATTCTTTCCTAAGATCTTTTATCTAGTTGTCCCTTTAAGTACAAAATTATTTTAAAAAATATCGTCTACAAAGCATATGTTTACAGGGAGAAGAGCCACCTATTAGCAGATTTCCCTTAAGGGAAATCAGCTATTGAGGTTTGTACTCATGACGTAATTTTCGAAATTTTTCTTCAAATGTCCATCGATCCTACCTAGTAGATGACGAAAATGAGGTCCGTTCAAAACTATATATATATATATATATATATATATATATATATATATATATTTGTCTGTTATTGCTCTAGCGGTCGTAATTTTCGTTTGATCGTTACCAAACTCGATATTTAGTCGTGTTATGTAAAAGGTAAGATCAAGTTCGTTAACGGCTGAAATCGGACCAGTGGGAGGGGGGGTTTAGAGGGGAGGATTTTCGAAAATTCGAAATATCTCCGTTACTATACGTCAGATCGAAAAATTGTACAAAATCAATCTTATTGCAAATTAAATTTACTATAAATATTGTTATATACATTTATTCTCTATCTTGAATATTAACCGAGATATTTGCATTTTAATTAAATCTGAGCGGCTAACGGACGGGTGACTTTCCCGCCAAAAGCTAGTTCGGCCATTTCCTTTACTACTCGACTCTCGTGTTATTTCGCTATTGTAAAACTTCTCATGGGAAATCTGCTTAGTTTACGCAGCCCCTGCGTGACGGACTTTTTTTCAGTTAGAAACTAGTAAAAAAAGACGGTAATCAAAATAAAAGGAATTGTAAGAGATACTAAATATTAAGTATAAAAAAATGAGTTAGGTATTATAGAATGATTAGGCCACCTATGTTGTTCTGAAGTTATGGGCGGTACACAAGGAGAGCCTAGGAGAGCAGGAATTGGTGGATAACCTGCTTGAAGGTTAATGGAGTCTTATGAACCTATACGAGTAACTTCTGATATATACTGGTTGTCATATGGATCGTATTTTCAAATTATTGCATTAATTCTTACTTCTGCCAACATATTTCAAGTCATTAATAAATTTTAAATTATTTCCTGTGAATTCTGTAAATACTGCTTCATTTCAGTGATATTTAAATTCTAATAATTTTGTACCATGCTTTATACATATATATGCCATATGTTCATGTTTTTTCAATAACTTCACTTGCCACCAGCGTTATGAACATTTACAATGCATTACACGTTTATTTATTCTGTTCGATTCCCGTCTGGGCAATAAGAATTTATTTCGTGACGAACTCATTAAATAGCCTCCTTAGTCCCACCCTGGCTAGAAAAGGGTGGTAACCTGTAGATAACACGTCCAATTAGCCATTGCAGCAGAAAGTGTACATTAATAAATAATAATAACAAAAATAATAATATTTATTCTGAATCTTTTTGACTTATATTTTACATTGTGGCGCTAAGAAAAAATTCCATACAAAAGAAGACGAGATGCATCTCGTTTTTGTATCATAGTTTTAATACTGAGGAGGAGGAATGTGAATATTATTCACAACGATTTGAAATCGAACTTACTTAAAACAATATTCATGAGTTATGTAAGTCCCATTTACTTTCTAGAATTTGCCAAAAGCTATTCAGGCTACTTACCCATTTTCGTCCGACTTCAGTAGCATCGCAGACTGTTTGGAATAGCAAAAAAGTCCGTCACGCAGGGGCTGCGTAAACTAAGCAGATTTCCCATGTGAAGTTTTACAATAGAGAAATCTGCATACTGGTAACACAAGCCCACCATGAGTAAATACAAACGGTAATAAGAAATCTTTCAGTTAATTAAAATAAATTCCCAACTGAAACGGTTTCTGAATTGTAAAAATAATTTATATTTTAATAACTCAAATTTTAGTAGTACAAGAACTAAAGAAGGGGGGGGGGCGGATGAACAGACCGTATTTGCATAAATCACACAAAGTAACGAAGTTAAGGTAAGGTTAGAAACGACAGGTAAGGTTAGAAGAAGCTTCCACCTGAGCCGAGTGGTTACGAAAACGGCCGAACTAATCCGAACTATACCCGACCACAGACTTCATAAAAATGCAAATATCTCGGTTAATATTCAAGATAGAGAATAAATGTATATAACAATATTTATAGTACATTTAATTTGCAATAAGATTGGTAAGATTGGTTCTATACAATTTTTCGATCCGATGCATAATAACGGAGATATTTCGAATTTTTGAAAATCCCCCCTCTAAACCCCCCCTCCCACTGGTGCGATTTCAGCCGTTAACGAACTTGATCTTCCTTTTTACATAAAACGATTAAATACCGAGTTTGGTGACGATTAAACAAAAATTGCGACCGCTAGAGCGTTAACAGACAAATATATATATATATATATATATATATATATATATATATATATATATATATATATATATAATTTTGAACGGACCTCATTTTCGTCATCTCCTGGGTAGGATCGATGGACATTTGAAGAAATTTTTCGAGCAAGAAATCTGTCTCGATACTGAGAAACTTACAAGCACGCTGGTTGAAAAACTAAACAAGCTGTCATCCTCCAGTTTGCTCAAGCCTGACCAAAAGTTAAATATATTAAACCAATATATGGCCAATAATGATTTACCCTCTTCAGTGCGCACCAATAAAAGACCTGAAACCGTCCTTTTTATTGAAAATAGATAAAATAATTAGGAGCTGCGCAAAAGAAATATTAAGTCTGCCATCAGATACTCCTAATTGTATATTTTATACATCAAGAAAAGTTAGAGGTTTGGGGTTGTTTAACGCATATTGGGAGGCTTTCTTACAACATATAAATGTATGTATGGCCCTTATCAAAGACATGAACCCATATGTACTTCAAACAAGAATTTCACTTCTGAATTATCCGACTGCTTAAAAGCTCTCGATATGACAATAGAGAAGACCGAAAATATCAACGTCAGAAACCTGCGAAAAGAACTACGCCATACATCCTTTAGCAAGTGGTGCTCATTACCAGCAAAAGGAAAAGGCGTAGAAACGTTTAATGACTGGCAGGCCGGTAATGCGTGGATGTCTGACAAAAAAGGGCTGTCTTCATCAGAATGGACAACAGCAGTGAACATGAATGTTAATCTAGTGCCAGTTCGCTCTGTCCCAGGAAGGAACCTAGGAAACACCCACTGTAGGCATTGCAGTGAGATTGAAACCCTTCCCCATGTCCTAGGGTCCTGCCAATGGGGCGAGCAGATGCGCAATTCTCGACATCATAAAGTCCGGACTCATATTGCTCACCTCTTGAAAAAGAAGCACCCTGATTGGGATATATTTGAAGAGGTGACTTGTAATTCGTCAGACGGCACTCCAAGAAGAGCGGACATAGTAGCCATAATGAAAAATGAAAAAAAGGCCTCATACTAGGTCCTACTGTCCGTTTTGAGATGCACAAAAATCAAGCTGACGAGGTGGATCAAGAGAAAAAACCAATATATGAACCGTGCTGCCCGTATTTCTCAAAAAAATATCAAATACAAGATTGGGCGGTTATGGGACTACTATTCGGCTCAAGAGGAGTCCTCCACCAAAAAACGGTGAAGACATTAATAGAGCATGGGCTGACAAAAGATGATTTGAAGGAGTTATCGACACTTATCCTAAAATCGATAAGAATCGTCAATCACCATTTATACAAAAAATAAAGATGATAAAGTTAAGCTGCACTCTCACCTGAGATACCCCCCTAATCTGCACGCATTCAATTTATTCCAAATTTTCATTTAAAATTTAATCAAAATTTAAAAAACAAAACATCATTACCAAGAAATTGGCAGATTAGGAGGCTGACCACACAGGTACCCTCAGAAAGAGGGCAGCTTATTTTGTTTGTTTGTTTATATATATATATATATATATATATATATATATATATATATAGTGATGTGAAAAAGTCTTTGAACAAAACTGTTCTTGTGAGAATAATTTAAAAAATTTCATTTTAGCACTTAATTTTTTACTTATTATTTTGCTAAGAAGCCTAAATGTATTGTGCATTTAACTTTCTAATGTAAAAAGTCCGTCACGCAGGGGCTGCGTAAACTAAGCACATTTCCCACGTGAAGTTTTACAATAGAGAAATCTGCCTAATAACAACTGTAGTAGTAAGAAACCTCTAAACCTAAAACATTATTTAGGGCGTAATAACCCAGTGGTTTCTAGCCCCAAAAAACAGTTAACCTAACCTCTAAACCTATTCACGAGGGACGAATAGTTATGGAAACGGCCGCCAGAGCTCTCGGCGGAAAGTCCGAACATAGCCTACTGGCGACCACACGCAGAATACAAATGCAAATATCTCGGTTAATATTCAAGATACAGAATAAATGTATAGAAGAATATTTATAGTAAGTCAAATTTGCAATAAGATTTATTCTATACAATTTTTCGATCCGACGCAAAATAACGGAGATATTTTGAATTTTCAAAAATCCCCCCTCTCACGTGTCCGATTTCAGCCATTAACGAACTTGATCTTCCTTTTTACATAAAACGATTAAATTCCGAGTTTGGTAACGATCAAAGAAAAATTGCGGCCGCTAGAGCGTTAACAGACAAATATATATATATATATATATATATATATATATATATATATATATATAGATATAGATATAGATATAGATATATATATATATATATATATATATATATATATATTTATATATATATATATATATATATATATATATATATATATATATTTAAAATTTTGAACGGACCTCATTTTCGTCATCTCCTGGGTAGGATCGATGGACATTTGAAGAAATTTTTCGAAACTCGCATCATGAGTACGACCTCAATAGCTGATTTCCCTTAAGGGAAATCTGCTAAAATGTGTACAGTGGTGGATAAAAGGATTTATAACTGCTTGTCAATATTGTCACTCTTAGGTTCTAAATTCTTTTTTTAATCCTTTCTATTGACTTCATCTTAATGTTTACATTATTATCATCTCTTTCTCTTGAAATCAGTATACCTAAACGTTCAGTTGGAAGGTAAAACATATTTGTGAAAACAAAAAAAACTTTTTTATTCATAGAATAGTGCGTTTTTTCAAACAGTAAGTAAAATTTATAGTGTAAAATAATTTACCTTAATAAACTTATTTTTTTCTGCACTTTAAACTAACTGATTTGCAGGAAATGACGAAAATTAATCTTCTTGATAGACAGAAAGTGATTATTTTGTATCAGCAAGGCCTTACTATTCGTGAAATTCAAAGGCAAGTGAAAGGTTCTATTTCAGGAATACACTATATTATTAAAAAATTTAAAAACAGCAAATGTATTGTGGACTTAAAACGTTCTGGTAGGCCCCGAAAGTTAAACCGTGCTGCAGAAAAACATTTGAAGTTGTTATCTTTGCGCAACCGCAAAAAGAATAGTACACAACTTGCTCAAGAAATAGCTGAAGCCACAGATACACAAGTATCTTCTTCTTTGGTTAGAAGGAAACTTATAAGTTTTGGACTTAGGGGATGTGTGGCTAAGAAAAACCAATTTTTCCGTCGTGGAAATAAAGGAAAGCGTTTGAAATTTGTGAAAGAACATGAAAATTGGACCGAAGAGGAATGGAAAAAAGTTTTATGGACCGACTAATCAAAATTCGAAATGTTTGGCTCTAGGAGAAGACAGTATTTGAGGCGGCGGCCAGGAGAGGAGTATTTGGAAGAATGCTTAAATCCAACTATGAAGCATGGAGGAGGTTCTATAATGGTTTGGGGTTACTTCTCCGGCTATGGAGTAGGAGATCTTGTTAGAATAGAAGGGAAAATGGGTGCTAAAAAATATCACAGTATTCTTACATCTAACGCTATACCATCTGGGTTGAGGCTCATAGGGCCGGGATTTGTTTTGCTGCATGACAATGATCCAAAGTATACAGCCAGAACTATCAGAGATTATTTGGGAAGAAAAGAAGAACAGGGACAGATAAAATGTATGGAATGGCCACCTCAGAGTCCTGATTTTAATCTTATAGAGCATTTGTGGGAATTACTTGATAGAAAAAGAATTGAAAGGCAACCAAATTCTTTAGAAGAGCTCTGGAGAATCCTAAGAGAAGAATGGGAAAAAATGTCCCCTGATTACATAGCCTCTTTAATTTCTAGTATTAAAGATAGATTGCTGAGCGCCAAAAGAAATAAAGGAGGACATACTAGATACTAACTTTTTGTTTGTGCTATATGGTTATTAAATATTTTTTCGCTGCAATATTATATGGGTGGTATTTTTAATTAAATAAAATATTTGTTTCACAATAATTTTGTTTTTTCCTTTTCTTATTTAAACTTAGATTATTTAAAAAATTACTTTGTTCAAAGACTTTTTCACAGCACTGTATATATATATATATATATATATATATATATATATATATATATATATATATATAAATAGTTTTGAATGGACCTCATTTTCCTCATCTCCTGGGTAGGATTGATGGAAATTTGAAGAACTGTTTCGAACATCGCGTCATGAGTACGCCCTCAATAGCTGATTTCCCTTAAGCTTTAACTTTAATGCTTTAACTCACATGGCTAACCTGAGCCCTCCCCCCCCCCAAAAAAAAAAATGAAATAGTTATATTTTTACTTAATAATATTTCGATTAATCAGTAATGTAAAATCGATTAGTGCAGAGAATTCGACTCTCATGGCCTATTTCATAAATGACCTTTACCATTCCCTTCATCTACATCTTCTTGGTCTTCTTTTGCTTCACAGGTATGTGGAATCGGTTGTGATATGATCAAATATGAGTTATATTTGACTGTACGATTGTGCCTTCATACTGGAATCGTTTTAAAAGTTTACAGACTTTTGAAGTTTACTAGTAATTTATTAAAATAGTATCTTATATTTCTAGCCCCTAAAGAGTTGTCATTAAAGACCAGGAAATATGTAGGGAAGAAATAAGAATGGGTAGAGGTTGTGCTCGTGAGTTATAGGATAATGCCATATTAATATTAAAATCTGTTCTCTCCAATTAATAGTCTTATATAGCTAAGTCAACAATTTAGATTCAGTGTAGCCATTACATTCGTCTACTAAATAGGAAATAAAACTAAAAATATGTATTAATTAATTAAAATTTGTTGGTAAAATTTATCCATTTGGTTGAAGGAAGGTTTCCTTTGACAGAAAAATGTTAAAAAGAACTAAAAAAGCGCCATTGTGAGACTGAATGAATGTAAGAAGATTATGGACTAACACTGATATTATGAGAACACAGCCCGGTCCTTTCTTTGGTATTAGCCTCTTTTATGGAGCTTTGAAAGGACTTAAACCCTAGTTGATATCGACCTCAAGCCCAGTGGCTTTATCCTTCCTCATTTGGGATTCAGAATTGTAATGATAACGGCCCGCTAAATTTGACAGTTAAAAGAAAAGGTGCTCTTAAACCGAAAAGAGAATTGACAGTTAAAAAAGACAAATTCTTACTTTTGAAAAGATTCAATTCTCAGAAAACGTTTCTTCCAAGTGAATTCTCCTATGATTCTTTGTTATATTCCATTTCGAAAATTCTAACATACTCCTAATAATAATGTTGTATATCATATTTGGAGCATCAAAATTTTGAGCCCAGTATCTTCTCAATTTTTCATGTAATATTTCTAACGCACTGACGCTTTCATTATCATTCATTGCACGAGATTCCTCTATTATATTATTCATTGTTTTGAAAATTCTGAAAAGTCAAACTGACAGAATATCTGTATGTTTCTTATCAACATTTTTGTTTGATCGTTACCAAACTCGATATTTAATCGTTTTATAGACCAATAAAGGGGGGGGGGGATTTGCAACATTTCCGTTGTTATAAGTCGAATCGAAAAATTGTACAAAACCACTCTTATTGCAAATTAAATGGTCTATAAATGTTGTATATACATATTTCTCTATCAAGAATATTAACCGAGAGATTCGGATTTTTTTTAGTTTTCAACCCTCAGTTAACTCCTGCTTCTGCCTTATTAACAATAACCTGATATATCGTGAAACACATCATCCTAACCTTAAATTCCACATTATGATTTCAAGAGACCTTTCTTAAATGCAAATTCATTGTATGATATCATACATTACGATTTTATGTTCTTATCTAAAAAATGCTAATTTGATCCATACCATTCTCTATATTGCAATCAACACTAAAGATCATATATGTTATTGGGTGATATCGAACAGGAATAGGGGGGTTTAGAGAGGGAAATTTGAAAATTCAAAATATCTCCTTCATTATGAGTCGGATCGTAACATGTTATTGAACCAACTATTGATTTTCTACAAGTGTTGTTGTATGCATTTTTCCGTAACTCAAATATTAAGTGAGTAATTCGTACTTTCTTGTTTTGGTGTGTTTGAGTGATGAGATCACTAGTGTGCCTTACCAGCACGTGTTTAGTTCACGCATCCCTTGCGTGGCAGACTTTTACGATTTCACTTCAACCTTCTAAGTATCTCTTCTACCTTAGCGGCTCCTCTTGTGCCTCAGTCGTTCCACTTTTACCTTCGGGCGCAGAGGATTAAAAGTCCCCAGGCCTGGATCTCGCTTTCAATAGTTTGATCCCAGAATCCTCTGGCCAAAGTAACGTTTGACAATTAAATATCTCATAAAGGCCTGGCCTATACTTCCAAAGAGCATTTATTTTTTAATTAATAATTTAAAAATATATAGGGTTCATTTTATATATCAATGAACGGTTCACGCATATACCTATATGAAGGCACTGTCGCTTATAACTACAGATAATCTCATAATAACCGTAAGATTAACTGAATATCATTTATAATGAAAAAGGGTTCAAATTGCCCAGTGATAAATTAATTATTCATACTTCCCAGGCTGTTTGTTCATTAATGATTAATTACTGTGAAGTCCCAGTTGGAAGTTAAAATTGCTTCCAGTAGTGTTCCATACTTAGCTTGAATATTTGTTTTCTATATTTGTTATTTCATTTTGTTGGATATCACACCAAGACATTTTGTTTGCCTCATATTTCCGTATGATTGGAAGATAACTTTCAATCCAAATAAACACCCAATGAAAAGTTATATTTTCAAGATATATTAAATTGCTCTACTGTGCATTGTTATTCTTTGACGTCGTGCAAATTACGAAGATCTCAGTTTTCACACTCGGATGTTTCGCGCTTACATATCCTTCCCAATTGAAAAAAAAAAAAAAATGGTTTCAGTTTTTAACCATCTTGACTGTTTTGAGTATTACCCCCACTGGATACATTATGGGAGGGGCTTCCAACCGTCAGTAGGGGGTATTACTATGAACGTACACCCGGACAGCAATTCAAACATGTGCCAACCAATGATACTATACGAACTGTAGAGTTTACTCTAGTTAGTACATGAAGAAAAATACCAGTTAGAAGATAAACAAATAAAAATGAATAAGCGCAGATGAACATACCCGAAACCGTATTGACCATCTTTCGTGGTGCGCTAAACACATGCGCTCTAACATCCCTGATATATGAAGCTACCGGGAAACTGACTACGGGTCAGACCATTTCTTATTTTTGGCTAGATAAAAGCATTTCCTGTCACGGAAAAACAAACCGCTTATCACAAAGGAGATTGGAACAGATGTTATGTACAAAAACTAAATACAATTTACAGAAACCGAGTCCAACGTCAATGTTAGCAGTGGAGCCACATGAAGACCTAAGTTCGGGAGGAAGGACGGAGAGGTTGAGAAATGTGATTAATGAAGTGGTGTGTGTTGCTGAATGCGTTGAAGTAAAGAGTAATTGGGTTGGTTGATAGGTTGGGTTGATCCTTGACTGTGAGGAGGCCATAAAACAAAGGAACGGGGGCCACTGAGAGTCCTCGAAATGAACCCACGAACTATGTGCAATGGACACTCCAAAAGAGAGGCCAAGCAGCGAATTAAGAAGAGAGCATTTGGTGCTCGAAGTCTCCCGGAGATGCCAGAAGCGTTTTCAGGCTGGAGAGAGCCGGAAGTTTTATAAGGGGGTATTTACCCCAATGGTGGGGATTTAATTTGCGGACTGAGTGTCGAAATAAGTAAAGTACCCTCTCTCAGGAATTGGTCATATCAAGGGTAGGTAGGCCTAAATCCATTTAGGATTTGCCTACTTCTGGTACTGGTGGTTGCTTTCCTTCCCCACGGACTGACCAATTCTTAGTAAGAAAACTCCTGCTTTGTTTTCCATAACACACAGCTCCTAAAACTTAAACTTTAAAATTAAAATGTGGGCCCAGAATAAATAAAATATTTAGGGGTTTCCGATCAAGATGCTACCCCGTCAAGACCATAGGCAATCCAACAGCACAATATCTATAGTATCTAACACTAGCAATAAGTGACGAAACAGGAAGTTTTAAGTTAATACTGAGTTTCATATTTCAATGATGTTTTTCAAACAAATATTTTCTGGGAACAAATATTATTTTCTATAAAACAAAGACTAACAAAGCTTTTGAAAAAATTATGACTGGTAGTAAAAGTCAGATTAAAGTGCGACCCCTTTCCTCCTTAAACAGGGAAAATATCCTGATTCCACTTAGCCATTCATTCGTAAGACTAGTGGATTAAGCGGCTACGGAAAAGGTTTAGAAATATCACTGAGAGGGCAAAAAAAATATGGGATAGTTAGCGGGACCGGCGGAGTTATCAGGACCGGATACTGCAGAGAGGGCCAACGCTCCTGTCCCAGCCAAATAATATATTTATTCTAGTGAAAAATGTTAAAAAATTTCTTTGAAATTTTAAAGATTCATTTCAACTAGCTAATACTGAAAAATATACTCTTTACACGATGTATTACTTAATTATTTTTTTTCGATTTAACAAAGAGTAGTTAAAATATTGAAGCTTCGCATTGCCATGATTAATGCTGGACAATTGAATGTTTTCTTCAGTTAGCAATAAATGTGACAAGTGACGTTTTTGTTTGTTAGTTTCGAAGTTAGTAAAGTAAGACAAACTAGCAAAATTAAGCAGGCCATCTAACACGCCACAACCACTCTCAATGTTTGGTAAACTGACTGAATGGAACCGCCAGTATAGATGAAACTGTTGTTGTGAGTTGTACAACTCTAGACGGCTTGAAGATGGTTCCTTTGCATCGAAAGCGCTTCCCAACTGTACTTGATATGACTACAGTGACAGGATACATTCTACTGACATTTACTTGCAGCTTTCATTCAAGACTCGTTGAAGTTGTCTTAACCAAATTTCGAATTGATTTACTGTATTGATTTACTGTAGGGTGTGTAACACTAAGCTAACAATCAGATATAGTAATTACTGGCTGTGAAAAATGAAAGACATTAGGCATACCACGTGACATAACTAAAATACTTTCTGATGACAGACCACACTTGAAGTCCATACTTGATTATCTTCAATTTGCTGATTAGCCTGAGTTGCAAAAGTGGACGTTAATAAATAATAATAATTCAATTTGCTGGAATATTAAATGAGATCGTCAAATAAATAAATAAAAAAAATAAATGTTCATGGTAACTCCTTATTTTTAAATGTTTTCATATTTGACAGATGATCCTTGCGTTGGCGCTTTTTAATACTACTGTATTACAACCTACAAAATCTTATACAAATACTTTTTTTAAGTGATAAAAAATAAAGTTCAAGGAGAAAAGGTAAGTCAGGAAGAAAAAGAAAAGTTAGCAAGATGAGTCCCTAAACAAAGTATATCTAAATGATGATGGCTGGAAGCCAGGAGAAGCGATCCCTAATAAAGCCATTTATATTCAAGAGCTAAGACCAGTTATAATTAGAAGCTTTGTGCTCGGATAAGGCCAACTTTGGCCAATATAGTTATCCAGGTAGCTAATACTTCTCATATCTAACACTTTCTCCGCCGAGACCAATCATCACAGCCTTTTTAATCCATTGGTAATTTAATTTAGAGTCTTCTCCAATTAAAAACTTTAAGTCTATTGGACTCGCTTCAAATGCCCCGTAATGCCCAACTGACTATCAGTCTCATGTCGGAATCTCTAGTCCCAAGATCAGTCTTAATAGGAACCTCTAAGAAAAGTATTTGTAATTGTATAAAACATTTTTCCTTAAAACTTAAAATCAGTTTTCTCTAATTCATGTAACTAATTAGATATCTTTTGTAAATATAGTGTAAACCCGGATTGGGAACCGCAAAGCGCGTTTTAGCATTGGCCGCCCTTAGAGCCCAGAAATCACTTAGTGAACCTAATTTTCGTCAAAATATCAAATATTCGTGGCTTATTTGGCGATTAATAATAGTATAAAGACTAAATTTATTGTAACTTGATAAGAAATAACTTAGAAGTGTGATGATCAACAAACGTGATAAGGTAATATATTAACAGAAATCTTCAGTAAATCAAGTAAGTAATGTGCGATTTGTAAATGTTCATTCCTTCTGTTAGTAAAAGCTGTATCAAAAAAAAAGGAGCTTTACAAACACTGCCTTAATCAATCTCCTAGTGGATAGCCATGTATTTTAAGACCTATAAGAAGCCTCTTAACACTCTCGACTTTGGGCGTGATTTTTTGAAAATACCTCACTGCCAACTGCATTTTTTTTTCATATTAAAAGTTTTTAATAATTAAATTATACATTTTTTGATAAATTTGCGCAAAAAAAGTTAACCGAAAGCGATTTTTTGACACTGCTTCAGCTGAGATCGGTCCGGCAGTGAGAAGGCTAGTTATGCTTATCCATCCGCTAACGCTAAAAATTTTTCCATTTTTCGATCTATTTTCTCAGAAATAACCAAAATCTTCATGATAAAGTTTATAGCATTGCAGCAAATAAATATTTTTTTTTTATTAAAAGGTAATTCTCTTTTTTAATACATGGGAAAGAAAGTTGTATAAAGAAAAAACAATTCTAATATCTTTGTTGAAATAAGCTATTTAGTTTGTTAATATATTAATGTGTGTGTGTGTGAAATGTGGTGAGATTTCAGCGTGAGTCTACGATGTTTATAGCAGTATTATGCAAATTCTTCTTTTATTTTTATTATTGTTCAGCACGAAATCCATATCCTAAACCCATAATTGAAATTAAAATCCTCATTTTTTCAGTCACCCTTATTTTTGCTTAATGTGGGCTTTGCTATCTTTCCTGTCATAGTGGATGTAATTGCTTATGATGCCCTGAAAGTATAGGTCAAATTTCATGTAGCCCTGAATCTGGTTAGAATATTCAATTTTCCCTGACCCCTGTTGGCTGTGGGGCTAAGGGTAGCTATTCCCAGGGCAGGCCCTCCGTGGATTGTGGTCCTAGGGCCGGCCCCCAATCCCTTGAAACTACCTTGATAGGTATCATGAGCTGGTCATAAGCTGAGCCTCGGCCAGTCTCACCATCAGCCAACCTGTATCGATTAGCAATAATTAATTCAATTCTGCCCCGATCAACCAAATCTCCTACGCCATTTGTGCTGCGATCCCAGAGGAGTAATGAGGTTTCAGCCACTATATGTAAATGTTAAGATTACGAGTGTTATTTGCATATAGTCGGATTAATACATTGCATCAAATAATTGAAATTTTAGTCTACTTATTTGAAAAATTTTTCACACATAAATGTTTCATTTCTTTCTGGCAATTTTCATAAAAGATTCTATTCGGGCTAAGTAATTTTTTAAAAGAATGCAAATTATAGTAAACTAGTGGACCCGGCAGACGTTGCCCACCATGATATTTAAAGCGATTAAGATATTAAATTTAATAACATTATGTTTAAAATAAAAGCTACTTTTAATAACACAAAAAACAACTTTTTATATGTGCACTATTGCCTAATACAAATAGAAAATGAATTTTTTATTCAGTCCTCCCTTATAATCCCCACTCCCCGTTTGGACCTAAAAAATTTAATATAGCTCATAATCATGGAAGAATTAATGCTAAGTTACATATAGAGCATTGCTAAGTTCGGGTCAATCGTTAGTGCCCAATACAATTGTTGGTTTCCACTTTAATTTTTTAGTGTATATCTCGTTTATACTTTGTTATACGATAAAAGTGAATATAACAAAAGTTACTCTAAATAACAAAATAAACGAATTTTATGCTATTTTAGCCTTCCCTTACAACCCCCACTCCTGTGCCATCAGCCGGGCTGATTTGTGAATCTAAACCATCCAGGGCGTCACCCAAACGCATACAAGACATTTATTCAAATCGGTCCAGCCGTTCAGGAGGAGTTCAGTGACATACACACGTACAGTAGAATTATATATGTAAAGATATTGCTTTATTCATTTATATTATTTATTGTGAGAGTCCCCCTGAAGCATATATTGCTGTTATTCCGACAATAGTATTCTTTTAAAGCGAACAGCCTTCTGAAATCCTTTAAAGTCTTTGCTTTAAATATAACTGATAACACTGTGTCTCACCCCAAGTGTTGAATTTATAAAAAATAAAATGTCTCTTACAAGTGAGCAGCACTCCCAGTCAGACAAATTTATCTTGATTTTGCATGATTTATTATTTTCAATGGACGTAGAACAAGTAGACCTCTTAAATAATTATGTAGAGTGAGAGGAAATGTAGTAGCTGCCTAGAGCAGGCTACACACCATATATCAACAATCACTGGGCATAAAGACTTCTACTGATCTGAACTGCAAGAGGAATCTTTGATAATGATTAGATCTCATATCATATCTGAATCACTATCAATCAACTATCAATACCAGCCTTAGTTCCGGCTCTCCGTGCTACATGCCACAACAACATTCCATATATCGGGAAGAAACTCTCTCTCTCTCTCTCTCTCTCTCTCTCTCTATATATATATATATATATATATATATATATATACTGCTCAAAAATGAATAGGGATATTGGTTATTTTTTCTTATCCTATTAATTTTAATTAAATCGATCTTAATTAAATTTCTTTTTTATGGGGGAAAAAAGACAATAATTTCTAATAAATATTAATGATATTTATAATAAAATAAAAAAAAATATGCTAGGTCCCATACATACCACAAAACAGCCAATATCCCTATTCATTTTTGAGCAGTTTATATATATACTATTCAACAAATGATCCCCTTCTAAAAGTTTTTTAATGTGTGGGCTACACTGGGTTAAAACAAAAACTTTTTTCTTCTCCATAAATCAAAAAAAGTCCGTCACGCAGGGGCTGCGTAAACTAAGCAGATTTCCCCCGTGAAGTTTTACAATAGAGAAATCTGCACACTGGTAACACAATACCACCGTGATTAGATAATGAGAAATCTTTCAGTTAATTAAAATAAATTCCCAACTGAAACGGCTTCTGAATTGTAAGAATAATTTATATTTTAATAACTCAAATTTTAGTAGTCCAAGAACTAAAGAAAGGGGGGGGGGCGGATGAACAGAACGTATTTGCATAAATCTCACAAAGTAACGAAGGTAAGGTAAGGTTAAAAACGACAGGTTAGAAGAAGCTTCCGCCTGAGCCGAGAAATGACGAAGATGTCCGACGTAATCCGAACTATACCCGACCACAGACTTCATAAAAATGCAAATATCTCGGTTAATATTCAAGATAGAGAATAAATGTATATAACAATATTTATAGTTAATTTTCAATAAGATTGATTCTATACTATATACTACTATAATTTTTCGATCCAATGCATAATAACGGATATATTTTGAATTTTCTAGCCCCCCCCTCCTAACCCCCCTCCCTCTGGTCCGATGTCAACCATTAACGAACTTGATCTGTCTTTTTACATAAAAAGTTTAAATATCGAGTTTCGTAACGATCAAACAAAAATTGCGACCGCTAGAGCGTTAACAGATATATATATATATATATATATATATATATATATATATATATATATATATATATAATTTTGAACGGACCTCATTTTCGTCATCTCCTGGGTAGGATCGATGGACATTTGGAGAAAATTTTCGAAAATCGCGTCATGAGTACGACCTCAATAGCTGATTTCCCTTAAGGGAAATCTGCTAAAAAAAAATATGTGCATTATATATATATATAATAAAATATTGAAAAAACGGATTTATATATATGTGGAAAGATTTATGCAAATATTTTTTTTTATATATATATATATATATATATATATATATATATATATATATATATATATATTAATATTTTATGGCAAGGGTCAACAATAAAAAACATTTATTTCGGAGCAAACTTTATTGAAATTGCTCTACATGTTTAGTGGATTACTTACCACCTCTTCATCATTGTATCTTCAAGAAACAGAACTTCAATTTCGAAAAAGTTCAAATAATAGATAAAGAAAGAAAGAAGAAGAGAATATTCACATAATAAAAAATAGAAAAAGGGCAGTAAACAAAAAAAAAACCGAAATTAAATACCTCAATCATATATTCTATAACATTTTATCATAAATTAATCGGTTTTAAATTATGACGCATAATAATCGAATTCAAGATTAATGTGTAAATAATCGAGCTGTAGTCAGCTGACTTAACCTACGTCTGGAACTTCAGTATCAACTACCTCCTCAGTCGCAACGTTTGTAAGAGGGAAACGAGCACTTCTAACAAGCAATCTATAATCAGATTTAATAAATATCTCATTTGTGTAGGCACCTATTAATACAATATCTAGAAAATTTAAGTTTTGTTAAACGATTGTTATTAATTTTATATGTTTTTTTTTGTTTGTAAAAAGGATAGTCCCTTGTAGAGGTGGCAAGTAAGCCAAGAAAAATGTAGGGCAGTTTCAATAAAGTTTGCACCGAAATAAATGTTTTTAATGGTGACCCAAGCCATAAAATATGAAGGATATATAAAAAAAATTGGGTCCTGAATAAGAAATATATATATATATATATATATATATATATATATATATATATATAAAATTGTAACCTCTGTCTGTACATTGATTTTTTTCGGGAAATTTCACGATAACTTTTCGTTTCACATGTCATAGACACCATAACTGCATTTTGTTTCTTTGGTGTCTGTTTGTTTGTTTATTTGTTTGTTTGTTTGTTTGTTACCTTTTCACGCATAAACGGCTGAACCGAATTTTATGAAACTTGGTATGTATATTACTACTAGCCCAACTTAGACTTTAGGCTATATTAATATAACCTTATAAAAAAATAACCTTCCTGGACCTAAACATTTATAGGAGCGGAGAGGGAGTTAAATTTTCAATTTATAGAAAGCCCACATGCACGGACATAAGTATAAACCAAATGTCTTTCCAACACCCCAGAGTAAAAGAAACCCCATTCATCTATCTCATTGACAGGCTCCTATCTGTTCCAATGGACGATGAAAATTACCAAAAAGAATTATGCCATATTTACCACTTAGGAGAACGGAATGGCCACAGTCGGGAATTTATAAGAAAAATATATGACAGGAGGGTTTCTAAAAAATTGATGAGGGAGAATTTTAGGGGTGGAGGGGAAGAAGTTAAATCCTGGGGAATATTGCCATATTTGGGCAGGCTATCAGAAATCCTGGGAAGGAAACTAAACAGGCAGGGCATTAGAATAGCCTACAGAAAGAGGGCGTCACTTCAGAATTTTGTTTCTAAAATCAAGGATGCTACTCCTCTAGGAGACAGATCAGGGGTGTACATGATGAAGTGTGGGATGTGTGAAGCCAGCTACGTTGGGAGGACAGAGAGGAAGTTACGGATCAGGGCTAAGGAACACATGAGAGCAGGCTCAGAGTTTTATGCACACTGTAAGGAGCACAACCACCATGCTGGAGACCACCAGATAAAATTAATTCATAGTGACGTTAAAGGTTATCTGTTGGACATGGTGGAGGCTATTGAAATAAAACTTGAAAAAGACATAAATAAAGGCATTGTAAATGTGCAGGCTGACACAAACGCGTCTCTCATGTCCAGACTTGTCTCTGCCCCCTCCCTAGCGGCTTGGAACGATCCCCTTGGCCTCAGTGCATCGGCAGGGTTTAGCCTGGTAGCAAGTCTATAGGATCGCCCTACGCTCTGACGGTAATTTTTGCTTATAATATTATTTTAATGTTTAAATAGTAATTATTAATGTGTTATATTTTAATTGTAAATGTGTTTTTGAATATAGGTGTTATTATTGTAAAAAATTTTATAATGTTATAGACGTTTTTGTTATATGACCAATTATGTAAAACATTTTTAACAACTGATTTTTAGACTCCTAATTATGGTGTTACATTGTTTTGTAGCTCTGAGGATGGGGATTTAGTCCCCAAAAGCGCTCAGCGTTTATAAGAAATAAAATTGTGAGGAGCCATAAAAAAGTTTTGTGATTAACCATTCATCACCCTCACCACCAGCTAAAATAAATATATATAAAAATAAATATGAAAATAAATATGATGTATATTAATATTCTCTAAGACAAACAGGAGTGGGGGTTATAAGGGAGGCCTGAAATTAAAAATAGCAATATTTCGTTTCCTATTGCTTTTTCAGCAAATATGCACATTACAAAAGTTGTTTTTTTTGTTATTTAGAGTAACTTTTGTTATATGCACTTTTGCCATATACGGAAGTATAAAGGCGTTATACGCGTTATATATATATATATATATATATATATATATTATATATATATATATACTAGCTCAGATACCCGGCTTCGCTCGGGAATACATTTGATGCTGAATGGTGATGGTATATTTTTGGAAAGGCGTTATTTAGCACAATATATTGACATTTACCCGACCCAGTGTTAAGGGGTAACACCCGTTGTTTCTGGGGATTTGTTAATAATCAAATTAATTTTTTATGTAAGACTTCACTGTCCTGCATATTGTCATAGGTCCCGTTTCGTGTGCATTATGCATAGATTTGAATTATTAAGGACAAAATATTAACATACATTTGAATTAATTTTTCCAGGTGAGGTACCTGGTAGTTCATATTGAAAAGAAATGTTGAGCAAATTTCTCTAAATAACAATATAAACAACTTTTGTTATGTGCATATTTGCCGAAACCCTATCACTATTATTAATTTCAGGCCTCCATTATAACCCCCACTCCTGAGCGTCCCTAGAAATGTTAATATGGCTTATTATAAGGAAGGCGTCAGTGCTAATACACAAACTGAGTGTTTTATTTAGTTCGGTTGAGTCTTTGTGCCAAATAAAATTGTTGACTCCCGCTATAATTTTTAGCGTATAACGCCTTTATACTTCCGTAAACTGCAAAAGTGTATATAACAAAAGTTACTCTAAATAACAAAATAAACAAATTTTGTAATTTGCATTTTTGCTGAATATACAATAGGAAATTATATATTGCTATTTTTAATTTCAGGCCTCCCTTATAACCCCCACTCCCGTTTGTCTTAGAGAATATTAATATACATCATATTTATTTTCATATTTATTTCATATTTATTTTTATATTCATATTTATTTATTATTATACCCGTTATTTGTTTGTTTGTTTGTTACCTTTTCACGCATAAACGGCTGAACCGAATTTTATGAAACTTGGTATGTATATTACTACTAACCCAACTTAGACTTTAGGCTTTATTAATTTTCTCTGAGACGAACAGGAGTGGGGGTTATAAGGGTGGCCTGAAATTAAAAATAGCGATATTTCGTTTCCTATTGGTTTTTTGGCGAATATGCACATAACAAAGGTTGTTTATTTGGTTATTTAGAGTAACCTTTGTTATATACCATTTCGTCGTATTCCGAAGTTTAAATGAGTTATACTATACTATAGCGGGAGTCAACAATATTCAATGTACAGACAACAAAAAAATCAATGTACAGACAGAGGTTACAATTATATATATATATATATATATATATATATATATATATATATATATGCGTGCATGTGTGTGTTTAAAATATATATATTGACAAAGCTGTTTAATGCAAATAAATGCATTAGTATTATTACTTTATTTATAGCTTAGTAAGATTTTATTTGTTTCAGGACATCACGTCCTAACGGAGGTGATTAATCAAAGTTTTGAGCCTAACCCGAGTACAGTACAGATAATAAAAACTGAGTCCGTAAACTAGGCAGATTTCCCACATGAAGTTTTACAATAGAGAAATTTCACGAGAGTCGAGCAGTTAAGGAAACGGCCGAAGTAGCTTTTGGGGAAAGTCACCCGTCCGTTAGCCTCCCAGATTTAATAAAAATGCAAATATCTCAGTTAATATTCAAGATAGAGAATAAATGTGTATAACAATATTCATAGTAAATTTAATTTTCAATAAGATTGATTCTGTACAATATTTCGACCTGACGTATAGTAACAGAGATATTTCGTATTTTCAAAAATCCTCCCCTCTAAACCCCCTCTTCCACTGGTCCGATTTCAGCCGTTAACGAATTTGATCTTTCTTTTTACATGAAACGACTAAATATCGAGTTTGGTAACGATTAAATAAAAATTGCAACCTCTAGAGTGTTAACAGACAAACACACATATATATATATATATATATATATATATATATATATATATATATATATATATACAGTTTTGAACGGACCTCATTTTCGTCATCTACTAGGTAGGATCGATGGACATTTGAAGAAAAATGTCGAAAATTCCGTTATGAGTACAACCTCAATAGCTGATTTCCCTTAAGGGAAATCTGCTAATATAGTATAAATAAAAATAGATATCAATTAATTAAATAAAACAATAATACAAGTTATATTTGACAAAACACTCCGTCTATTGCCACAGTTGCTGTAATCGTACCACCACCTGGAAACTGAATTTCCTTTCCTTATCCCCTTCTGGATTATAAATCCACTTCATGTCTATGTATTAACATTGCCCATAACTCTACTCTTCTCGTGAATTTTCATTTCAAGATAAGTGCTTCTTTCTTTAGTTTTATGTATTCATTTTTCAAAAGCGCTGTCGTATTGTATTCAAGTCCTTTTCAGTTCGTCTTAAGCTGGCCTCGGTAGATGGATTTGTGTATGAATGAGCCTGTACGATGGTTTACATTGTATACCCATTCTACGCTCTATATAAACCATGGGGTATATACATCTAGAAATGTTTATTTTACTTTACTGACTCTTAATTAGGCATTTTAGCGACCAATTTTCTCCAGTCAATGTTAATGACCCATCTGTTTTGTTCGTTAAACCGACAAATTGTGGATGAATGTACTCAACCGAGATCTGTCCTAGTTTTCTTTGTAGAGACTCATTTTCATTCGTTGTATTTTTTGAAGCAAGCTAAATTACTGCTAACTTCAGTGTAATTGGATTAAACTTGCGCAGAAGATTAAATTAGTTTTTTTTTTTTTTTTGACGACTAATCGAAATTCTTCATGTCTAACTAATCGAATATAGAATATGCCCCATTTATATATATATATATATCGTGAAATTTGTGAAGATGACTAATGCGTCTGCAAATCACAGGTTAGCAAGGAAATAAAAATTGAGCCTAAGTCCATACCAGCCCGAGTCAAAATTAGAAAATGGATTAGAAGTGAAAGACGACGCCCTCGCCTCATACATTTTAAGATCTTTTTTCCCGACATTCTGTATATTCCTTTCATTATTAATGGGAATCTAAAATAAATCTTTGCCACTTTTCCGAAATATTACCTTTCACCAATAAAAGAGTATTTTCATAATGTAGAATATATATAGATAGATATTTCACCCATGTATAATGCTATAAGAAAACACATTCACAACTTTTATGACAGTAATATTTTGGCTGGCCAAAATATTTATTACTATTAAGTTTCAAATAATTTATTTTTCCGATGCGGTAGGCCGTATAGTAGTGTGGATAAAATACGAGCCGAGTATAGGAGCGCCTTCAAACTGTTCTATACCCAACACGCAATGCTCTTCGTCCAAGTTAGCTGACTGGGGTGTTAGGTTAGAAATTTATTGCTACTAAAGGAAAGAGAAAATTTACGAGGGTCGTTCTTCTTTTAGGACTCATAAAATACCATTCAATTAGTAACTTAGTGTTTTAAATAAAAATTTTACAATTTATAATCTACAAAGCGGTTATGAAAGTTTCTGTTCAAACATTTCTGTAATTGCTAATATTTTATTCTTCTTTCTCTACTCTTGCCGTATTCTCTAGCAATACCGTTATGCTACGGTGATAAATTTTTTTTGTTCTGTTCATCGGGATCTAAATCGGTTTCTGAGTTCGAAGTAGGTCTGAGGTTCAAAGTATGAGAGGTGTCGATAGTATAAATAACACTGTTGGCTTAAACAATAAAAGTAGATGAAAAAGTATGGAATCCTTTCGAGGAGTTCACATATACTTTCGTCAGAATGTCCCAGTTAATTATATCATTTTTGGTTTATCTATTCGACAACTCATAAAATGTAACCAAAAAACTCTAATATAATTCTCTCTAATAAGAAATGAGATACCTTTAGTCGTCTCGACTAGGAATAGTTAATAAAAAAGATATTGTTATGGGCAATTTGTCATCAATGTCGAACCTGCCTATGGGGTAACCATATTATTAAATTGACTAAATATTTAGGTCCTTCAAGAAATTTCAAATTTTACACTCCATATTAGCTTAATGGGCACATAGTTACAAAGTGATATTCAATTCTGAAAAAAAAAATTATTTTCATGGCTCAGACGTTTGCTACTTCGAACAATCAAATTACTGGTTATTATTTTACAAGAAATTACATTTTCTAAGTAGTTAGGATTGACTATGGGCAACATATTGAAGAGTTAGACATATTGATATCTTAAATCAAAAGGTAATCCCTCACAAAATATTTATTAGAGCCCAGTACTTTGAAAGCATCTTCAGTTAGTCAAAAGCGTTGATTCTCCGTTGCTGAAAACGAAAAGAAATAAATAATAGTTTATATAAGTACATAATGATATCAATGGGATCGGAAAATCATATCGTTGGCTAAGAATAAACCCTCACTGACAAAACTGTAGTTGAAAAAACAATATAGTTTTAACATTTTTTGTAGGAATTAAAAGATTAAAAATAATTGCCCACTTAAAATCAATCGGAACTTCTACCAAAAATGTCAAAATCGTCTGAAAAAAAATAAGAAATGGAAATGTGAGATACGAAGTTTCCATTCTAAGCCGATTACATTTTATAATCCCTACAATTTCAATGTGTTCAAAGTCGTCATTTCGTATAATTTATTTCCAAAATTAAACGACCTGAAAGCATTCCTAATTCGCGTTTCTGAAGAAAATAAATAAAATATTAAAAATTGCCCAAAAAAAAAAAAAAAAACAAAAAAAAAAAAAAAAAAAAAAAAAAAAAAAAACAAAAATCAGAATCAGAATTTGTCATTATAATTTTTCAATAAATACTTTCGATTGGATTATGGGGCACCGTTTAACCACTTCAGCTTAAGTTTCATTTTACAGACAAATGAACTGGAAATGAATTATCGAGATTATTTCTTTCTAAACGTTCTTACAGGCCGTTCCTTAAATATTTCTCCAGTTCGTTCCTTAAAAATATTAATTTTTGTTATCCGGCTTCCCAGGAATACGAATGTCGGATGTATCCAATTCCATTCATCATTGACATACGAATTATTCATCATTTACCTACAGAGCAGTTGAATTATAGGCTGAAGCTGTAAGCTGTACATTTATGCATATATATATATATATATATATATATATATATATATATATATATATTTATAACTTATAAGTATGTTATTTACTTTTATTTACTATCGTGGTTACAATTACGACAAGTTGTACATAGCTAAAATTACTATATGAACACAAAAATCATATTTTTTATATTTAAAAAAAAAATATGATTATAATAATTATGATAAAAAGTATGATAACACAAAAAATCAACTTTAGTCATTTTGCATGCTTGCTTAGAAACAAGCCGATAATGGAATATCGTGATTTTTAATATAAAACCGCCCTTACAACACCCACTTCTGTTCTTCACTAATAATATTAATATATCCTGAATAATCGACGAGTTTTTAGTGCTAATTAACATACTGCATTATGATCGTTTCATTTCAGCAGTTTACCCCAGAAACAATTGTTCACTCGTGAGATATTTTCTTAAAAAACCTTTACAACGAAAGTTACTTAAACATAAAATGAACTTTTTCTTTAAACGTTCGTACCGAAAGTTAATAGAAAACGAAAACTAGCTATTTTTTTATTTGGAGCCTCATTTATAACGCCAACTGTTGTATAATAATTGTATTAAATCCTATGATCTGGGAAGTGGTAGTACTAATTTACGTAACAAGAAACCCTGAGTGTCGTTCAACCGTTTCGTGGTGTAAAAACAACAACAAACAATTAAACTGACATCCAAAGCCATTAAGTTGTAAAAATTGTCTCTATATCGTGTGAAAAGAAAAAAGTAACTTCAAATTTTCCAAATAAAAATCAGGTCAGACACACACACACATAAATATGTATGTATGTATGTATGTATGTATGTATATATATATATATATATATATATATATATATTTATAGAGAGAGAGAGAGATACAAAACTATTTCTTTAGAAGCTGCTTGTACGCTTATCAGTTTTACACCCGCATATATAATAGTAAAATAACTGAAGCTTTAATGAAATACATCAAAAACTTTAAGAAATAGTACGTGGACATCCAGATTTATATTACTGAGATAGAACTCATTATTGGCTCTATATGGCCGACTACATGACTTAAGTACGCTGACTTCCATTATTAAGATGTACACAGACAAAAGGTAAAATGCTAATAATGTTGGATGCATATTCGTAGTATTTTCTGGATGTGATGTAAAAACTTCTTCCAGGAAAGCTGGGAGGTAGAGAGAGGAATGAATCAATGTAGGTGTACGAACTAGACGTGTTTTCCTCTACATTGCGCATTGTAGAGGAAAACAGGCCTAGTTTATTCATCCAGATTGATGTAATATTGACATTAAACAATTACGTTATGGAGACTGCACTAGCAATCAACTTCAGCTACTGACTCTTCTTTGAAGTTAATGAGACAGCCAGTACCAAACGACAGTTATAATACACTCTGATAGTAAAACGTCAACAGGCTGTCAGGTGCAATGACAACAACTTATGTACCCAGGAAATATGGTGAAATATAATCACCTACAAACATATACATATAAGACCAGGAAATACAGAGACTTATTGACTCTGACTAGAAACCGTTTACAAAACATTGACAAACAGAAGGTAGTACTACTTTCGTTTACCACTGACTGATACGAAACATGATTTCTTTAAATGTATGTATTTGTTAACGTCCAATTGTTGAAATAACATAGCAGGTTTGGAGAGTACCCAACCACTTCTCTTATTGTTACTATTTGGTTATTTTTTTCATTAACTTTATTTTTTAAATTCGTTTCGTTTTATTCATTAATTTTACAATTATGCATATTTTTTCACTTGTACTACTTTATTATTTGTTTCCTATTATTATTTCTTTTATTTGTTATCTAATAAGTATTTATATGTAAATATGTACAATATATAAAGAATTAGAATACTTCATCAGAGTACCATTAAAGGCATTATTTAGTTCTTATCCTTTTCATTGTTGAATATATGATGTCATACATTAATGTATATTTCTTTTTTCTTTTTGTTTCAGGTGAGTAGTGGTTTTTGGCCTCTTTTCACGGTAAGCGGCTCACTCAATGGACACAAGTGGGTTATCTAAAAGAGTACATATTTAATATTCTAGTGCCGTAGGATTGAATTATTTAGGAAAAGGTCAGATACCATTGATGGCCTTAAATAATTTATTCACAACATGTTTCTCTTCACTTGACGGCTTTTCAGGAGCACTAAAAGGTAATGGGTAAAAATGTTTTACAGTCTGAATCCATCTCATTGGAGAACCTTCCACTTAGTCTATGAAGGTTGATATAACTTATATGTAAGCTGTAAATGTATTTTAAACATACACTGAATAACTGTAATTTAATAATGAAAAACATGTCACGGAAGTAAATAATTATGCTACTCAAGGTCACTTGTAATGTATAAATTGACTGATTGCAGGGGTCTCCAAACTTTCCAGCCTTAGGGCCATACTGATTACTCCAGTAAGTTCCGAGGGCCAAAACCATATTATCATTGTTGCCGGTGGTAAAAAGTGAAATAGTCCACTGATGAAAAAAAAAGTCCGAAAAAATACGCAACGTTTAAAAAAGGCTGCAAATCGGACTAAAGTCCGCAAAACGGCAACACTGCATATTATTAATTTTCAATAAATAAACAATAACCCTACAACAAGGTTATAAGTAGTTAGCCCAGGACCATATCAATGTAGATTTCATATTAATAATTATTCAACATAAAATTAGAATACTTAAGTAAACTAAATTTAATTTGCTTTAAAAAATATGTTCTCTAAAAGGAGTTTTCAAGTATGCTAGCTCTCCGTGGGACAAAATCTGCCCGCGGGCCGGATGTGGCCCTCGGGCCGTAGTTTTGGAGAGCCCTGATATAGAGTATAAATTTTGTAAAAATATGGTAGAATTTCATTCTGTTAGTTAGCAATTCATATTTATTTTAATGCGACTCAAATGCTACAATAACCCAGTTACTACTTCTAAAATTATTAATTCTTCTAATATTTGTATATATTTAAGTCGGCACTATTTAAAATGAAAGGTACTAGTACCTTAAGGAAACAAATTTATGTGGGTCAAGAAAACTAAGAAAAAGTTGCTAGGCGGATTTATCTAGAACTGATTATGCAGTTCTCCAGCGCTAAAAGAAATAAAACCACGAAAAGGCCTAACATAAAGAATCTCTGTTAGTTAGAGAGCACGATCATAAAGAAATAAATACAATAAATTTTGAAATTGAGCTTGAGAAACAGGGGGGAGGGGGTATCTGCTTACACGTGCAAATTGAAATGCAAAGTTCTATCCTGTAAGTAGAGCTCCTCCCTCTCTCTCTTATGGATGCCAGTAGTGACCACAAATACAGCCGTAGCTACAATGAACCATTTAAGAGAAATTATATTTTTCTTATTCTGGACCCTATATTATTCATATATTCTTTAAATGTTAAGCCAAAGGTCTCCAATAAATGACATTTTCGGCCCCAAGGGATAGCCCCTGAAGAGGTGGCAAAAAAAGCCAAGAAACATGTAGGCAGTTTCAATAAAGTTTACACCGAAAAATTGTTTTTATCGGAGACCCTTGAAATAAAATTTGAAGAATATAGAAATTATATTTATTTGGTCATTTTTTCTTGTTCATTTATATGACTGTTAATTATGTTTAATCAATTAAATTATAGTCTATTAATTTGCATATGTGTGACTGAAATTTTAATGTTTGCAAATTCCAGCTTTAATTATGCTCATATTGTTAAATGCAATTACACTTGTATTCATTCATGGCTGGGTTCATTCCACATCAATTCAACCACACCATGACACCCATGATTTCAGATTTTGTTGAATTTTATTTTAGGGGTTCTATTCATTGGTTTTAAGAAACCATACCAAATATTTTTGATATATCTTTAACGGTTTTGATTTTATGGCCTCTTAAAGTTTTGTGATTTTAGTGTTTTCTATCGATTAGGAACTGTAAAGTTAATTTGTTTTCATTTCAAAAATAATTTGTAACTTTCTTATTTACGAACCAATTTTGATGGAATTTTTTGTGTGTATTCATAAATATATTTAAAAACAATAAAAAAAATAAACTAAGGTACCAAGTAAGTATTTGTGGACAGAAAAAAATTGCAAAGTGTCAATTTTTTGCTTTTCAGAAAGCAAATATATAATTTCACGTAAAATTGAATATCTCCAAAAGGGAAAAGGATAATCATGGAAATCTTTTTTTATTTATGTTCTAAGACATATGACCTACCACCTAAAACAATAAAATTAATGGTTATTTGACCCCTTCATTGTTTATTCCAAGTTTAAAAATATATAGAAAAATGTAGAAATTTGTAAGCATTAAAAGAAAATGATAAATAAAGGTAACTAAGAGCTCAGAAGTAAAATAGTTAATGGTATATAGTTAGAGTTAATTTTAAAGCAGTAGCATTTAAGTTATCTCAATTTATAAAACTGAAGCTGTACAATGTAAAGAAACTAATCAAGTTGTAACAAGAAAAATCTCTACCTCAACAGTCTCACTGGCTTTGTTCAGCATGAAAATTTCAAAAAAATCAACTCATTAAAATTTTAGAATCAAAATTTCGAAGACTATGACGAGGAAGACGTCACAGAGGAAGAGTACCATCAGTGGGTGTCCACAGATAGAACAGAAATGATACAGTGTTCCAGCACTGTTGATTAAGTCATTGAAACGTTAGTTGAAAAACTTCACAAACTGATACCTCATTCTTACATTGCTAAATTACAATCAACAACTTTTAAAAAATTGAAGGAAACATCTCCTTTTGACACAGCTATTATCTCAATGGACTTTAGTGAAAATTATTCATTCACATTACAAGACGAAGCCCAAGGAAACCACTGGACCTCAAATTCTTGCACTATACATCCTGTCATCCATACATTTTGCAAAGATGCAACTGAGAAAAATATTGTCCTACCCCTTTGCATTATATCTGATGACCTCAAACACGATGTAAGTATGGTGTATGAAATCCAAAAATATGTGATTGAATTTTTGAAAGAAAACCGCCCACATATCAAAAAAGTTCATTACTTCAGTGATGGGTGTGCTGATCAGTGCAAAAATAAGTACAATTTCATAAATCTGTGCCTACATGAGAATGATTTTGAAATTCGGGCCCAATGGTCTTTTTTTGCTACTAGTCATGGTAAAACAGAATGTGATGGAATTGGAGGTACAGTGAAACGATCAGCTCGGAAGGAAAGTTTGCAAAGACCCTTAGAAAACCAAATAATACCAGTGGCTCAATTGTTTGACTTTTGCAAAACCAGAATAGAAAAAGTCAGTTTTTTCTTCATATCTAAAGAAATAGTTGAAATAACTCGTCCTGCTTTGGAAGGTCGCTTCAAAGATGTTCAAACTCTTCTAGGGACAAGATCATTTCACAACTTTCAGCCAATAGATGAAACCGGAACCATTGAGGCTCGAAGAATTAGCAAGGACGAAAAACCAGCTCTCACTTTTAATTTATTGAACAATCGACCAAAGAGTCAAGTAACATTGAAAGATTTAAGCCCAGGATATTTCATTGCTTGTGTATATGACAGATTGTGGTACTTTGGCATGGTGAGTGAGGTGAACACCAAAGAACAAGATGTCACAGTACAGTTCCTTCATCCCCATGGACCTTCAGCATCATTTTCTTGGCCTAAAAAGGAGGATATATGTGCTGTACCCATTCTTCATATTATTACGACTGTGGAATCTTCAAAAACAATGAAAGGAAGAAAGTACCAGTTTTCTCAACAATGTATGTCAAGTGTTGAAGCAAAATTAAACGATACTTTAAAATTGTAAAGAAAATTGACCAAAACAACCATAAGAATTGTATATATTAAAGTACACTTAACTGGGGTAAACAATAATGTAAACTGTAAATATTGTACAATAAACCTATGTAAACTATCTTTTTAGTTACCTTTATTTATCATTTTCTTTTAATTCTTACAAATTTCTAAATTTTTCTATATATTTATTTTTAAACTTGGAATAAACAATGAAGGGGTCAAATAACCATTAATTTTATTGTTTTAGGTGGTAGGTCATATGTCTTAGAACATAAATAAAAAAAGATTTCCGTGATTATCCTTTTCCCTTTTGGAGATATTCAATTTTACGTGAAACTATATATTTGCTTTCTGAAAAGCTCAAATTGATACTTTGCAATTTTTTTCTGTCCACAAATACTTACTTGGTACCTTAGTTTATTTTTTTATTGTTTTTAAATATATTTATGAATACACACAAAAAATTCCATCAAAATTGGTTAGTAAATAAGAAAGTTACAAATTATTTTTGAAATGAAAACAAATTAACTTTACAGTTCCTAATCGATAGAAAACACTAAAATCACAAAACTTTAAGAGGCCATAAAATCCAAACCGTTAAAGATATATCAAAAATATTTGGTATGGTTTCTTAAATCAATGAATAGAACTCCCAAAATAAAATTCAGCAAAATCTGAAATCATGGGTGTCGAAATCATTTTTTTTTGGTTGATTTACTCTGACAACTATTTATACTTATTTTTTTTTTTGTACGTTAGTAGCACCGGATCATGGTTGAACACCTTGGTGTGTAAACTTCCAATTTATAAGGCTGGTTGCCATTAATGAAAAAATTTCTAGGATAATTCAATGAGATCAAAAGTGACTAATTTTAAATTTTGAAAAAAAGTGTCAATATGTGTACATTGTTCTATTGAATTGACTGTGTTACTAATGTGGTAGTTGAAGGTTTTGTCTTCTACAGTCAGTTTCTGATATTGTATATATTAATGTAATTCTTTTTTATTCTAGTCAAGTATATTTCTATTATGCATTCAGCTTCGGAATGCTGGAATCTGATTGTTTACAACTGAGAATTCTTTTTGATTATTGTACTTAGTGCAATACCCATATGGTTTCAATATTATGTATCCATAATAAAGTTATATTCTTGAACTTTTTTTTAGAGTGGCGAGTACGATTCCCACCTTGGCAATATGAATTTATTCCTGGCTATAAAAGGGTGGTAACCTGTAGATAACCCGTCCCAAGTATCCGTATTTGCAAAACGTTGACGTTAATCAATAATTTAATTTTTATACGTCATTTGCATTGTTTAAAGAGTTTTATTTTTTATTTTAGTTATAACGGAGTAATAATTAGCCATAAATAAGTTGTTCTCAGATTGTTCTTGATTTTCTCCTGTCCAAAAAATATCACTTCTAATTCGGTAGTCCTGCATTTGGTAAGAGGAAGCTGTGAACATTATTCATCATATTTTAGGTTTCTAAGCAAAACAAGTCCTTAAAGAATTTCGTGGTTTTTTTTTTAACAACTCGCAAGTTTAAAGATCTTGGTTTCAATTAATGTGAGCAATATATTTAAGATTTTGTAATTTATTTTCTACAAGGACTTACTTTTATAAAAATACAATTTCTTAGACCTTAAAGGGGTGGCAGCTTATAATATTTCATATTTATTAATCTTTCATGTGTAAAATTAACAATTTGGAGTTATATAAGTTATTTGAGTTTATGCCTCCCTTCCAGATGGTATGCACGGTTGCCCGTAACGCTTGCTATGTAGCGTTGCGGTATGGCTTATTTAGCAATAACTTACAATTACTGCGGTTGTCAGAGGTAGTAGTTGTCAGAGTACAAGCCCCAAGCTCATTTGCAACAGTCCCTCGAGCACAGAGGACGGAATTAGTGACGACGGGTAATTGGAGGCGGAATATCACGACAGCGGTGGTACCGTCTTCCAATCCCTATGGAAGCATTTGTATGTAAATCCCACTAACCTCAGCTGTCTTTATCAATTATGCAAACTCCGTTCAAGGTGCCGCCAGATCCCTCTCTTCGCCGACGTCCAAGATTGCTTTAACCTTTACCTCTAGACTCCTGCACCTGTTTACAGGGGGACCCACAGCACAATAATTGGACTCTATTCTCTAATGAGATCTTTGTGCTGCTCCATATGAAAGCAGCATATGTCGTAGTGCTGTACTATGTATTTTGTGGTAGTTGTTTAGTTGTTAGGTTCCGGCAATAGGAGTATGCAATGCAACCATAATCCAGTAATGATAAACATAGCATTAGTGCTACATATCTGTCGGCTCTACACTGACTATTCCCAAGAGCTCTCACAAAATTTAAAGCTGATTTACTCTTTTCTTTAGCACCACATTCATGGTGACGAATTAAGTGTCATGTGTGGTGAAAGTCTAAAATTTGATTGCATTATTCACGTATTTCATTATTCATGTATTTTTTTGCCTTGAATTTAGGATAGTCAGGAATATTCTTTTTGCTCGTAAAGGGGATTTCCAGAGTCTTACGAGTAGAAAATCTGAGTCAAGTTACACGTATTGTTTGTTCTACTTTCCTATGATTTCTGCCAATGTAATTTCCAGCTTTATAAATAAGTAAGTCGTACTGTTAAACAGTATTTCACATCTCTGGGGAGATTACAATCAAAAGGGTAATGTGGGTATCCAATCTGGTGATGAGATTCAGATATGAATGATTCTGAGTCTCTCCGGTAGCCTGAGAGGGGACTATTATTTTCAACGAACAACGTAAGCCTTTTATTGATCATTTGTTGAAGCAGTTTCGAAACGCACCTGATTAAAGGAATTGGTCTTTACCAAGATGGCAGTAGTTTCCCTTTAACTTGATTTATTGGAATGACTATTCATTCAATTCCATTTTGGGCTTATTGACCCTCCCTGAATCCATTGTCTTAATAAATAACTTCTTGGATTCCCTAATAATATAGGTATCACTCGTGAGAGTGAGAGAGAGAGGAGAGTAAAGTGCATTAGCCTTGGATACACCTTTTTATGCAATCACTTAGGTCTTAATAATGCCATTGCACATGATTCTTGTAATCAAAGACTCCTTAAATTGAAACCGAATTTCGATAATAAGCAACAGATAATGTCATTTACCGACTCATATCTACAATATTCTTTCCAAAATCAATTTTTATGATTCTATGTTGGATATTGAGTTTGTTGGGCCCTACCCAGTCCATTTCACCATTAAGCTGTTATTCAAAAATGACTTTTAGCAAACGGATTCAATTAAATGATGAAGGCAATTTCTGAATATCTGAATAATAAGTGAATGTTACACCGAACAGACTGGGAGAACTGTGAAAAGCACTATTGAAGAGAAAACATTTTTAGTTTTACTTTTTTATGAACTTAATCTTTTTTTTTTTAAAAACTAACATACACTGTGCAATTAAGGCAGATCGTGACGTGTAAGCTTCTGGTCGAGGGAAAATAAACAGGGTCCTAAAACTACACAAGATAGACGACTCCTTAACCCTTTGATGCAGGGTTTGTGTTAAATCCATCAGCATTTGATAGAGGCTACTATTTCAGTCACAAAGTATGTTGAAGGCTTGGCAGGATGCGCCTAGTAAAACGATTCTTTTCTGCCCCTTTCTCGAGGCTAAAAACCATAAATATTTCTCTTTTACATCCTTTATAATTTACTTACTCTAGAGAATTGATGTTTTCTAATTAATATACACACACGCTTATTTACTCCACATGACAGTAAATATAGGCATCCAAAGCTTCCCACCATGGGACACGTTAAACTTTTTTTTTTGGTGTTTACTGAGGCTGTACAATTAATTTGATGGATTTATAGATAATTCAAATGCATAAAGATTCGGTTGATGCAAAATTCCAGAAAACCCTCTTAAAAACTGCGGCTTCTGCAGGTACTAACTTTAAAAGTTACCCATAAAGTTATGTACAACGTAAAAATAAGGGTTTAAACCATCCATGTAAGTGATGCAAGGTTCCGATGTAGTACTTTATTCACTCACAGTAATGTGATGTAAAGCAAAACGTGCTCTAGCTCCATTTAGAGGATTTGTAAAAACCTTTAAGTTGTCGCATGTGATGCATTACTAATACGATCAGCTGTCTGAAGCCCTTTTGTTAGCCTTGCAATATTTAATCTATACTTAGTAAAATAAGGAAGAGATGGCTTCCTTTTCAAACAATTTATAGCACTGCTGCCTTCAGTACTTTAATGGGCCATAGAAATATCACATATTTGGATATAGTTGAGTATCTTCGTCAAGGCTTGTTACCTGAAATTTACGTAAGCATTGAAATTGTTTTTCTTTGGGTTAAGCAATAATTTGTAGCAGCTGAGTAGCTTTTGAGTCTACCAAAGAGTAGCATTGAGTCTACCCTGTAAAGTTTACTTGCCCCAGCAACGTGATTAACAAATTATCAGTCCCTGTACTCGTAAACCAAAACATATAATATGTTATTGAGTGAAATGTATCCTATTTGTACCATATTAATTAAAGAATGTGGCTCGTGTTTTAACGCACTGGTCCTAATACTTTGAGGTACTTTCGATATCTGCTTGAGCAAAGGAAAGTGCAGAGTGGTATAGTGACGGGCGGAAGTCGATAACCTGTAGACAACCAAAAAAAAGGAACAACACAAAACACTCAAGCCTTCTTTCAGAAAGAGAACGAAAAGAAGAATTGGAAATTACAAATAACAACATTGACTTACATATATACATACCTAACTAACTGCATCTAATTAACTACAGACTGTTTCTGTAAATTATCTACCAAATCTGAAGCATTGGTGAGAGGGATTCCCTGGACAACACGAGAAACGGCAGTTGCTGAATGTGTGGAGGTGTAAAGTTTATTTGAATTGAGTTATCCTTCTAATGTACTTTTCTTTTCCGATGATCTTTTCCAATGGGACATGTTTTATACCTCGTGGTTCCTTTTTCTTGTACAGTACTTATGTAAATTTTAATTTAGAATTTTAATAGCAATCTTTATCATTCGTGTCAAAAGAAATTGTAGCCTACCTTAAAGTTTCTAACGACTTTATTTATTGTTATATTACACTTTGTACTTCGCTAAACTTGCGTGAACAAAACAAATAAATAAACACTTTGTACTGTATTATTATACTTATTATTTATTCACCTATGAGATGATTTACCATGACATTATTATGAACGACTGTGAATAGAATTTAAAATATATTAAATTTAAGATCCTTTATTTTAGAAGAAGACCAAAATGAACTCACAGTCATTTCTATTAATTACAGCTGACGACTTTACACATTGTAAAATGGAAGACAAAGAAATACATTTTCATGGCTTCCCAGAGAGATTATGAAATGTAATTACACCTATCCAAGTGTGAGGTTTTAGAGCTTCAGATCGCCGGAAGTGATGCCTGAATTACTTCAACATTATTTTTTTTGGTGCCAGATTACTCGTTTCCATAAAATTGACATCACCCAAAGAACCCTCTGCTTTAATTAACTACATACATAAGTAAATGAATTTTGGAAAACAATAATCATTAACAATGACTCCGTTAATCCATCTAGTAAAAAAAAATCAATTACTAAACATATGTTCTCAACAAATTAAAATATGTTAATTTTTATACCTAGTTGACAAATTGAAATTACTTTCACTTTCAGTGTTATATTTTGCTATTCCTCACTGTCCCTAGCCAGGTTCCAACAATTGTGAATTCCAAGCTCACGCAAATCCTTCTCTAATCATTAAGACACCATTCTCCGAATCTACCTCTTTTCCTACTTCATTCTTATATACCAAATAGCATCTTCTCGCCCGAGTCTGAAAGGTTCCATTCTTTCCAAAAGTCATTTCTTTCCAACAGTCATTTCTATTAATTACATCTGACGACTTTACACATTGTAAAATGGAATACAAAGAAATACATTTTCATGGATTCTCAGAGAGATTATGAAATGTAATTACACCTTTCGAAGTGTGAGGTTTTAGAGCTTCAGAAAGCAGAGCTCTTCTTTTATGGTTCACCAGCCCCTGCATTCCTGTTATATCTTTTCCTCAGTTTCAATCTTGCTTTGGTAGTGACTGAAGCTCAGGTCCTTATTTGTAAAGATCATAAAAATAATATAGTCTCATTTCTGTTATTTCTAAAATAATATATTCTTTATATTACTAAAATAGACCTTCAATTAATCCTCGAAACTTAGAGAAAGCAGAAAGTTCATAAACGTACATGCCCCAGGAAGGCAACGAAACTAGAAGAGCATTTGTTTGGAAAGGAATTAATGTAATTTATTAAACCAATTTTTTGGTAAAAAATCCATCCTTGTCGCAGTGGACTTTTGATGGTTATTAAGACATTTCTTATTTAACTGCCTTAAGTAACGTTATCTTAATTCCTAAGTATCATAATTTTAAAATTAGACAGCTTTAACAATACTCCATCTTTTCAATATCCACCACAATGGACACTGTGATATTCAATGCCTTCCCTTCGTTTACTTTGAATGTATTACAATGACATATTGCGAAAAACTACCTTCAGAAATTTTCAATAAATATCCAAACGAAAGTAACCAGAACATAATAATAAAACTATCTTTAACCCTCCGTCGGGCGCGTGATCTCTCAGATACACAGTTTCTAGAAAAATATTTGCCACACCTCCTAGCATAGAGAGGTGTTGTAGTGCTTCGAGTTATGTGTTTTAGAGAACTACCCCTCAAGGTATGTTGAGTCACTGTGTTTAACGGAGTCGTCAGTTTCACCTGTCATTAAATTGTATCTCCTAGATACCACGCGCCCGATCTCGTAAGTTTTTTTGAAATCTGTATTTCATAAATATGTACATCAATTAAGTTTCTCTTTATTAAATGGAATCATATAAACCTATTATTCTATTATTTTGCTCAAACATGAGCTTTCAAAAGAACTTGTACAAGGATATATTGCACGACGCAGTGACAACAGTAGACGTTTACCAACCGAACTAAGGACGAAACTTGAAGACTACAGAGACTCATAAGAGTACACTAGCTCATTGGACCATACATTGAACTCAAGTACAGAACAGCATAAAAAAAGGCCCTCCGCTACAACGAACAAAAGAAAATGATGTGAACCAAGCAAAACTGAAAATAAATGTAGGTGTACTAATTACTTTTGTGAGATTTGTAAAAACAAAATTTGTTAACAATATAGTTCCATGCTTTGTCCTAATTGTAATGCAGCTCTGCAAAAGAAATAACAATTAAACTGGTATTTTTAAAATTTGTTGATGATTTTCAATAAGTCTTATCTAAAAGTGATTTCGTGCTACTTATTTTTGATTGAAGTTATATTTAGATAATTTTTTTATATTGTTCACAAATTGAAATGAAATATGTACAATTAAGGCATGTGCGTTTAAACAATTCCTTTTGATATTTGTGTTTTTTTAATAATATTTTAAAAATGATCGTCCACCGTTTCTTTATATTATATACTTGTCAATTTTAAAAAATGATTTACTTCTTTCAAACAAATACTTCCTCTTTTATGGTTTCTAATCACACGCTGAACATTCTAGTGCAAAATATATATTAAAAAACTGTATTTCCGTAAAAACGGTTGAGGATGATCTGTGAGATACACGCGCCCGATGGCGGAATGGAGGGTTAAGTAGTCTGGGGCAAATTTCCCCAAGGTGACAGAGAATACATGATCAATTTCATGAATGTATGTCATTTTGTTCTATGTCAGACTGACGCATGGTCACAATGTTGATTCAGATGTTGACAAGAAAGTGCATGAAAATTAACTACATAATGTTAGTCTTAAAGGATTTACGAAATTTGTTGTTGCTTCATGCCTTGGACAAACGGTGAATATTGATGAGGAGTGGGTGGAACAAATGTTCTCCAAATACAGCATTGTCATACTCGGGGCGGAGATTTCTCTGAATTATAATGACAAATCAGCAAACAGCCTTACCCTTCAACCCTGAGATGTCTCATCTACATCGCACTCTTTATTTTTTATCAAGGTCATTTTGTCAAAGTAATTTAAATTTAGTCTTTGTTGGAAGTCTTAAAGAGTTCTGGGATAAGACGTTTATCCTTGTGCAAGAATTAACTCATTGCTACTCAATGACACACAACTACCAGGCTATGTTAGAGGTTATGAATTTTTAGTTTGTTTATTCCATACTGGTTAAAGCCTAACTCTGGCTACTGAGGGATGGCTTTCTGATGATTTCCCCGAACATACTTCATGACTTCATTGTTAGTTAATCTCTTCCGGAATTCTATAAAGAAGCAGTGCTCGTGTGACACTCTTACATTGTACGTTTGCGGGAAGAACGTCACATGGCCTACCTCCGAAGAAAGAGCATCAATAATATCAAAACAGCATTTCTATTTCTGAAATTGGACCAGAAATAGCGGGGGTTTAGAGGGGAAGGGGGTCGAAAATTCAAAATATATTCGGTATAATGAGTTGGATCGTAAAATGTTATATAACAATCTTGTTAAACTATCGATGCTCTACTATTGTTGTTCTATGCATTTTGCCGTAACTTAAATACTAACGAGCTATTTCAACTTCTTTGTTTCCAGCCCTCAGTAACCCTCCCCCCCCCTCCTACCTCCCAGAGCCCCGTCCCTTCTATTCATCGTTCTCTTCTCTTTAGAGAATATTTGGTGAGATGAGACAAGTAGTGTGTCATACATGCACGTGGGAAATCTGCTTAGCTTACGCAGCCCTTCATGATGGACTTTTAGCAGATTCCCCCTATTCAAATGTCCATCGATCCTACCCAGGAGATGACGAAAATGAGGTCCGTTCAAAATGAGTTCGTTAATGGCTGAAATCGGACTAGAGAGAGGGGGGGTTTAGAGGTGGGGTTTTTGAAAATTCGAAATATCTCCGTTAATGTGCATCGGATCGAACAATTGTATAGAGCTAATCTTATTGCAAATCAAATTTACTATAAATATTGTTATATACATTTATTCTCTATTTTGAATATTAACCGAGATATTTGCATTTTTATGAAGTCTGTGGTCGGGTATAGTTCGGATTAGGTCGGCCATGTCCGTCGGCTCAGGTGGAAGCTTCTAACCTTACCTGTCGTTTCTAACCTTACCTTACCTTCGTTACTTTGTGAGATTTATGCAAATACGTTCTGTTCATTCGCCCCCCCCCCTTCTTTAGTTCTTGGACTACTAAAATTTGAGTTATTAAAATATAAATTATTCTTACAATTCAGAAGCCGTTTCAGTTGGGAATTTATTTTAATTAACTGAAAGATTTCTCATTGCCATTTGTATTTAATCAGGGTGGTATTGTGTTACCAGTATGCATATTTCTACATTGTAAAACTTCACATGGGAAATCTGCTTAGTTTACGCAGCCCCTGCGAGACGGACTTTTTTCTTCTTCCTTCTGTTGCAACATCGTCTTAGCAGTCTGACAGATTCTATTCTAACTGCCCATAACGCTGGCGGTTTTCATTTTCTATAGTAAACATAATGCCCCAATGGTACGTACTGCTTTGACTTGGTGTGTTTCCACGTATTTACTGTTTAATATATGTGCAGCTCTTTGGCTCACCAAATTTCTCTAAGGCTCCTCATTTACTGACCAGTACTTCTGTTTCCAAAAATAAGTGTGTTTTCATAAATGATAGTACTCTTTCCAAATTAATCAACCAGCTCATTTTCACGGAAACTCTAGATAGTTATTTCAAAAAAGAAAGCAGCGATTTTGAACTTATAAATTGGCGGAGTTAAAGGCATGGATTTGGTAAAATTGATAGTGCAATCGGAGGTTGTAATATAATATCTAATATAATTCCATGAGTGAGAGAGAAATAATTATTAAATAAATGAATTTTGGCTTGTTTTGTTTCTCGTCATCGATTACAGTATGTAAAATAAATTACTCTTCATGTTCACTAAGAATTCTTTGCCTTTGTTATCTATGAAGAGCACAATAGCACCACTAGCTCTTGCACACAAGAGCACAATAGTAATATTGTGAAACTGAGGACCAGGTGTAGTAAAACTAGCATCATGTTTATGAATACGAAATTAGCAGCACTGTTTTGAATGCACCAGAAGGAGACGATTTCCCCAATGGTTCCTAGGTAAACATTGACTCCGCATTCAAACAGCCACATTACACAGGTGGTGGCTGTGGTTCTGGTAGAGCCCAAGCTGGACGCTGCCACAGGTATTTCAGTAAATAATAAATCTCTCCTCGCACCACATGATTGTGGTTTGAATTGCAGAAGAGCCCCTGTAGTGGTGCAAATCACATATTCCAATCTGAGGACTCGTCCGGTCCAGCTCCACTAAACCTGTACCTTTCTCAATCCACAGTCCCCCGAGTCTGGACATAACTGTCACCTAGCTCTCTTCGGACACCCGCCTCTTATCTTTATTTGTTCTCTGAGGCTTAGCAAGAGATAGAACTGGGACGGAGAATTTGCATCCCATTATGTAAAGTTGGAATGCATGCGGGACTCCAGATATGCCTGTCATACCGGTCCGAGAACTTCATACAATCCTGTCTTTGGAATTGGCTTCCAGCAACCATATATTCATTATCATTTGTTAGGACTCATTCATATAGAATATCGTCGTGGCGGAGAAGTTTAATCCTTTCCAGTTTTTTTCCCCTATTTATATTTATCAATGTTTATTTTAATTATTTAATTTCTAGCGAATTTCCCCAGTATAAAGGTACGCTGTATCTGCAGGTTGCGTTCCTAGCCCAGTAAATAGATAACTTTTCATTTTTAACTTTTAAAATGACTTTTATTCCTTTTCAGCTCTAACTTGGAAAGACAGAAAGTCCGTCAAGCAGGGGCTGCGTAAACCAACATAATTGCTTATGCCCGGGGATGAAGTTACAAGGTGCCAATTAGCACAGATGAAGTTCTCTACAGTCTATTATTTATTTCTTAATTTCTATGAATATGGTCACATACTATTATGTGCCCAATTACGAAAACAAAATCTAAATAACTCCATTAATATTTGGACAATAAATTCTGTGATGAACTGTTAGCAGATCTGTTGACGCTCAAGCGGTTGCAATTTATGTTCTTTCCTGGGTACCAAACACGACATTTCTTGTAAAAATTGTCCCTAGCACTAAACAATTACATCATGAAATCGTATATTACTAAAAAAAAAAAACACATCAAATTGCATTCGCTAGTAAATATATCCAATAACAAATACTAACAAAAGTTCAGGAATTAAAATTTCATATGCCTGTATTTTCTCTGGAGATACCCGGTCAAATATGGCGGAGCATCTATTTTTGGCATAATCTGGTCCTGGTCGATCTCTCCTAAACACAATACCTGTCCTCATTAAACTTGAAACCCTATTCTCCATGAAGAACCTTTTTGAAAGAGGAGAATGGCAAAGTTTCTAAATTGAATTGAACAAAGAAAGAGAATTCTATTACAGCTTGAAATAAAGCCTACGCTTTACAAATATAGACTTATTTGCACAGTTTACATTACTTTTTCAAGATTTTCAGAACAAATTTTATATTCGGATGGATATCCAATTTCCACTCTCTAACTTGACATCACTAAATAAGGTGCCAAAGAGCTATTGCTAAGAAAATAATATATTTTAAGAATGAGTTTTTGTTTAAAATGACATTTTACTTTACTATATTTACTACTGATAATAAAATAATTTAAATCCACCATTAGAAACTATAAAAGAAATACAGCAAGTACTCCTTAATACCCCGAGAATTGTACACATTTTTTTTAAAATTCACCAGAACGTAATGTCACGATTAGAAATTTCACGTGAGTTGGAATTTCCCCCCTGCGTTTTTATTGTGTGTATTACTCTTTTAAAAGCTTTTCATATTTCTTCTTATTCTTATTTAGTTCAATATAGAAAAATAAGCCTTTGTTATCTACAGGTTATCACTCTTTTCTATTCAGGGTAGAACTAAATATTTTACTTAATACCTTCACCAATTAATTAAATCTATAGCTGATGCGAGATCCGTATTCACTTCTCTGTTTACAAAAATTATAATACCAACTCCTCGCATGCTAACCAGAGACGCAGGTTCGATATTCTACGTGAACTAAATCACAATATCATTAGTAAATTTAATATAAAATGTTGTTTGAGAAAAAAAGTCCGTCATGCAAGGGGCTAATTAAACTAAACAGATTTCCCACGTACTATAATTACACGCCCATGTTATCCACATTATATTCTCTATTATCCCCAAATAAGAAATCGATGAAAACACTACATAAAATGCAGTAGCTTAACGAAAATCGCATGGAAATTGGGGTATAACAGACTACTGAAATTTGTAGAACAACAATTCTAGTTCATAACATTATTGTAAAGTTTGATGATAAAATATTTTTCGATTTTATTCCCTATTACTGATATATGCGTAATTTTTTATTTTACCTTACTTCTCGTGGAATTAGTTCCTCCATTAACAGATAGACTCAACGTAAAATTATAATTAATGGCGTCATATGGAACATTTATTAATAAATCTCACTAAATAAACTTGCGATGAAATCGATAAGATATATTAGCTTACTTCTAATGTGAGATGGTTAGAATTGGTGGTTTAGGTAATTCTCAAACAAAAAAGTATTCCTTCGAGTGGATTAAGCCTTAAGATAGATTTTTTAAAAAAAAAAAAAAACATTCTTCTAATTTCTATTTTCCATTTAAATAATTGGACTTTTTTAATTTTAAAACCGTAGATTATCGATACTACCACCTGTAAATAAATCAATTTCGGTTATAGCCCCTCTTCTGCGTACTCGTTATATATAAAACCTGTTAAAAATAAAAGATCACGAAAAGCTCTCTTCAAAAATTAATTCATAATTATTTTACCTGGAACTGGTAGTTCAATAGCTTGTTCGAAAGTTTATTACTCGAATATTTCTCATTACCCCACGTCCAATGATATTTCATAATTAAAAACCATTAAGGAGAGATTTCAAGGATTCAGGGTAATAAATCTGTACGACCTACACTACTTAAGTGCGAGAAATCGGTTTTAACCGCCTCGCAACAGCGAGTGTTCAGTTTTTAATGTGAAAGAGTACTTGTGAGGTGAGTATGTTTATGAGTCTGACTACAATGATGACATCCTCATTTTTTTTTTGGTTTTGTAATTTCTCTGCAACTAAAGGCCTTTAAAAGTGTGACTAGGTTTCCGAATTTCGCCTAACTTTGGAGAGCAAGCAATCTCTCAAATTTCTAATTCTTATCTTCGCGCATCAATATTTTTCATTACGGAAACAGGTCTCAATAACACGAAGTCTTCCCACCAATTTATTTATTCACGCACAAGGCCTTTCGGCACTAACGTGCCATCATCAGGTGCTAACAAACAAACAACAAAGAAACAAGCTTAGGCCAAGTTATGCATCTAACAATTACATTTTGAAATATTTTAACAAAATAGAATTTCATACTAAAATCAGTCTTACGAAAACGTCCTATCTTAAAACTACTAGAATCTAAGTCAAACATTAAAAGAATATATTATAGTTCAATTAATTAAAATAGTTAAAGTGAATAAATACTCTAAACATTAACAACACATCTGTACCCTATGAAAAAGTTACTATAAATTAACAATTATCCTACCTTCTGCTGTATAATTGACGTTAACGCCACGGCTTTGGGGCCACCTGATGATGGCACGTTAGTGCCGAAAGGCCTTGTGCATGAATAAATAAATTGGTGGGAAGACTTCGTGTTATTGAGACCTGTTTCCCAGATCTGCACTCCACATCCAGCAACATACAAATTATGATTTTTCACTACCACCGACAAATTATTGTCATCGAATTATGATAGCGTAAAATGTTTATAACGAGGTATATCGAACTAGAAATGTTTAAAATAGTCTATTATTTTAAATTTTTGATCTGGGGAAAAACATTAAAGACTTCATTTTTACTTGATTAATTAATTCAAGTTTAAACGTTTTTTTTTTTTTTTAAATCAGATTTGAATCTTGATACTTTCATGGTATAATAGTGACCAATTATCATAAAAAAATAATAAAAAAAACACTCCAATTTAAAAATAATTTGATCCTTTGCCTCGTAGTGAGTAGGGGATGAGAGATTGTGCGAAATAAAAATTCAAAATATCTCCTCTATTATAATTCGGATTGTAAAATCCCATAATTAATCCTGATGTACAGGTAATATTCTATTATCGTTCATACACCTTATCTCCAACTTGAATATTAACAGAGTTCTTTGTATTTTTAGTTTTCAGTTCCTACATCTACTCATAGGATTTTCACTTAATGTATACTGTATAAATAAATATAGGTTTCTTATTCACGGAGATATACAGAATAAAATGTAGGATTTTATTCATTATTGTGTCATTGCATCAGGTGGAAATTCGACTTCGTTGTTGTAGTTACCTCTTAGTGTTCTTTATTCTCCTGATGAGGTGTCATGTGAAAGCAAAACTAACTAAAAAATAAATATGATTTTAAAAATGGTTTGTTTTGATGTTTTTATTTTTGTTCTTCCGCTATTGATTAGTAATGATTTAAGACATCCCGCTGAAGCATATAGTTGCGTCTTGTTGGTTCCATATTTTCAATGGATAAAGTTCAAATCCCTCGAGAGAAATTATGGCTCCTGAAGAATGATTACTGGTGATAATTAATGTGAGGGATACGCTGAGTTTGTACAACAATTAAAGACGCGTTAAAAGCGCTACTTCCTGGAAAGGAAGGAAACAAACGTAGTGCTTTATCAAGGAGGGGTGGGTGGATGTATGTATGTTGTAGTATATACTAACTATGATTGAAAGCTGAATTTGAAATACAGTACTTCAAAGTGGAGGTGTTAGACTTCATTCGCCCTGAAACTAATACGCAACCTGAAAACATGAAACATTTAATTTTTTTGAGCCTTATCACGTAACCAGATGGAGCCAGAACATACCATACATACATGGAAGAATTATTTCAAAGAGCTGAAGTAGACAAATCTTGATCTGTAAATTTGTTTATTGGAATTAAGTAGACGCAAAAACATCTTGAATAAAAAAGAAACAGCGTAGAAGAAGGATGAGTTTAGAGAAAAAAAGAGGAGAACATAACTCATACCAACCAGGGAAAATTTGACAATTGTATTATCGTGAGAAATGAGACAGGTTGCCCGATCAATAAATTTAATCAACATTTATGTGAGCAGTAGGCTCTGTTTTTCTGGAGAGAGAAAAAAAGAATTCAAATAGCCAGGACTATCCCCTGGGAACAATATCAGAAATAGAGGAATATTCCATGGCGGTCTATCTGTACATATTGCTTCCCCTTCCATTGACAACTCTGTGAAACTAAACGAATGCATCAAAAACTTCATTTATTGAGGAACTGGAAGGAATGCAATAATTTAAGGGACGTTCTAGTAGTATCTTGTTTTCTATTATATTATTTAATAAATAAAACATCTATTACTCCTTTACAAAGTAAATAAATGGGTTAAATTACTTCCTGTATTTTGTTTTCAAAGTTTCATTGTATTTATGTAGTTTTTGGTTTGGAAGTGTTGGTAATATCGAATAGTTCCAATTATCATCTCAACACACTGGCTCTAGTACAACGACAAAACGATACATGTCTATGTAAAATTTGGGTTTACAATGATGACTTCCCATTCCAACTTAAACAAATAATTAATATCAATGAATAAATAAAAGAAAAAAAAGTTACTATAAATTTTAAGGTTAAAACTGTGGAACATACCTCAAAAAGGGCTTGGGTGAGTTCTGATTCCCTAATGTTTATTTATGTAGTATGCACCACAGATATTTCCCATAAAGAAGGTTCGAAATTGGCGAACACTTACTATCATCAATAAGAAATATACTGCAGAATGGCAGAAAACAAAAAAGTACAATAATTAAATTAGTAATCAATATGGACATTTTTCATTGTAGTTCTATCAGAAATCAAGATACTCTAACTAAAATTCAGAAAACCTCAAAACATTGCCTTCGAAATACAGTATTATGATGATTCAAAATGGAGTGTTAATATGGTTCAATTAGCAGTAAACTTGTGGATCAAGCATTGAAATGTGGAATATCCCAAATGGGAGTGTTTAATGAGTATTAGGTAGGGGCTCAGGTTGGCCGTGTAAGATTTTGGTCTTCATCTCACATGGTAAACTTAGAGTGGCGGGTTCGATTCCCGCCCTGGGCAATAAAAATGTAATTAGTGACGGGCTCATTAAATAAATTCCTTAGTCCCACCCTGGCTAGAAAAGAGTGCTAACCTGTAGATAACCCGTCCCAATTAGCCATAGTAGCATAAAGTGGACGTAAATAAATAATTGAGGATTACCCCCAAATGGTAATTCAAAATACTGGCATTTCTCAAGTGCCAGAATGACCCACAAATGACGTCACTTCTCTTTCCATTCTCTTTTTCACTGAATAAGAACTCTATGTAAACAATTGTGAAATTTAAACAGAACAATAGATACATGTTTAGTTAGATAATAGCTTATCGTGAAAATTGCAATAGCCGGGGTGGGCGTTTACTTAAGCCTATATTACGTAAAGTACTTAAACCGAAGAATAAAAGGTCAAACCAACTCCACTCTTAAAAATTCTTTATTGATTGTAGAGTACTTTCGGGGCGAACCACTCCATCTTCAGTGCTCTGTGACATAACAAATACAATATAAACACATGCAACATACATAAATAATAAAAAAGTCCGTCACGCAGGGGCTGCGTAAACTAAGCAGATTTCCCTCGTGAAGTTTAGTAATAGATAAATATACATACTGCTAACACAACACCGTGAATAAATACAAACGGAAATAAGAAATGTTTCATCCAATTTCAATAGCCTGCCGACAGGAAGCGTTAGGTTAGAAATGTAAACAAACGGGTCCCGCCTCACACCGGAAAGAAAAACTATTACTGAAATATATCAGAATATAACACATTAATTTTATTGAGAACTATTTACTATATCTAGTACTGTAATTAATAATGAGTCAGAATAATTGTTATCTCAATCAATAAAAAGTCCGTCACGCAGGGGCTGCGTAAACTAAGCAGATTTCCCCTGTGAAGTTTTACAATAGAGAAATCTGCATACTGGTAACACAATACCACCGTGATTAGATATAGAGAAATCTTTCAGTTAACTAAAATAAATACCCAACTGAAACGGCTTCTGAATTGTAAGAATAATTTATATTTTAATAACTCAAATTTCAGTAGTCCAAGAACTAAAGAAGGGGGGGGGCGGATGAACAAAACGTATTTGCATAAATCTCACAAAGTAAGGAAGGTAAGGTAAGGTTAAAAACGCCAGGTTAGAAAAAGCTCCGCCTGAGCCGAGAAATGACGAAGATGGCCGACATAGTCCGAACTATACCCCACCACAGACTTCATAAAAATGCAAATATCTCGGTTAATATTAAAGATAGAGAATAAATGTATATAACAATATTTATAGTAAATTTAATTTGCAATAAGATTGATTCTATACACTTTTTCGATCCGATGCATAATAACGGAGATATTTTGAATTTTCGAAAATCCCCCCCTCTAAACCCCCCCTCCCTCTGGTCCGATTTCAGCCATTAACGAACTTGATCTGTCTTTTTACATAAAACGGTTAAATATCGAGTTTCGTAACGATAAAACAAAAATTGCGACCGCTAGAGCGTTAACAGACAAATATATATATATATAGATATATATATAGATATATATATATATATATAGATATATATATATAATTTTGAACGGACCTCATTTTCGTCATCTCCTGGGTAGGATCGATGGACATTTGAAGAAAATTTTCGAAAATCGCGTCATGAGTACGACCTCAATAGCTGATTTCCCTTAAGGGAAATCTGCTAAAATTTTAGTAGTCCAAAACTTTAAGATGGGGGGGGGGGGAGTCACCAGTGCATATTTGCATGTATCTCGTATAATAAAGGTCTCTTGAATACAATTTTTGGTATTTAAACTTCCAATAATGTGATTTATTATGTATCAGAGTATTGTTTACGTCATGAGTAGGAGTGGCGGTTTGGTGAAAACTGAAAAATGCAAATATCTCGGTTAATATTCAAGATAGAGAATAAATGTATATAACAATATTTATAGTAAATTTAATTTGTAATAAGATTGATTCTGTATAATTTTTCGATCCGACGTATAGTAACGGAGATATTACGAATTTTCGAAAATCCTCCCCTCTAAACCCCCCCTCCCACTGGTCCGATTTCAGCCGTTAACGAACTTGATCTTTCTTTTTACATAAAACGCTTAAATATGAAGTTTGGTAAGGATTAAACAAAAATTGCGACCGCTAGAGCGGTAACAGACAAATATATAGATATATATATATATATATATATAGATATATATACAGTTTTGAACGGACCTCATTTTCGTCATCTACTAGGTAGGATCGATGGACATTTGAAGAAAAATGTCGAAAATTCCGTCATGAGTACAACCTCAATAGCTGATTTCCCTTAAGGGAAATCTGCTAAAAGTCAAGTAATAGTCAATGTCAAGGTATATAAAGCTAAAAACAAATGTTTATACAAACACACAAATTAAAACTTATTGAACTAAGAGCTGAAACAGTTACCAATGTGGTGAACCTTATAAAACCAAACTAAAGGATATAAATAAATAACTATTTAATAAACCATACTACTGGTTGAGAGGAAAACTAACCTAGAACTGGTCCCTATTCAGATGGGACCTCCGGCGGGACTATGGGCCTACTCTGCTGAATATCCCATTGGCTAGCTGATTTTCAAATGGAGTAGAGTTTAGAAGACTCAAAGCATCAGCCAATAGGTACATCGAGAGAGTGGTTGATAAGGTTATGGAGCACCACACAATGATCTCGATTCCCCCATCATGGTGCAAAAGATTCGAAAAACCAACTATTTTTTTTCCGAACCAAATATATTTTCTTTGTTTCTACATTAATCCTGAACCTTGAAACGATAGCTGAATCATAAATAAGGTACAGCTTTTGGAAGCTACGTTAATTCAAAGTTGCAAGTTTCCGACCTTGATCTGGACACTTTTTGATCCATGCTTATCAACGTTTCTAACAACGACTGGTAATATATATCAGTTTTAATTTATGTCTCTCTGATTGTACATTGAATACACAAAGCAGAGGCATCCTAACAGATATAATATCCAGTCATATGAAGTACGTATATATTTTTAATAACGATCACTTTTTGACATCTATTACTCATATTTGGGAAGGTGTGAAAAAGATAGCTCAGGAGTCCTCAAAATGAGTTTTGCACCAAATGTTAGAGGAACTTTCTGAAAATTGTGGGAGACGCGAAAAATGGTGGTTCAACTCAGCACCCCATACTTAGAAAAGTTCTCTGAAAAGATTGGACATATGTTAAAAAAGGTTGTGGTCTTTGTACTGACTGCAGAAGTCAAAGCTCCCTAAAGCAACTCCTTCCAAGAACTAAGGGTATGTTCAATCCATTAGATAGATCTGGTATATATCGTATTGCTTGTCTGACTTGCGGCAGTTGATATAGTGGGGAGCGAAGTGGAAGGAGGTAAAGACCAGAGTAAAAGAACACCTTTCCACTAAGTCATCGGAGGTACGAAAACATGTCTTGAAAGAAGGCCACGAAGCTAACTCTGTTGAGTTAGAGGTACTATAACCCCTTGGCCGAGTTTTGTAGAAAAATGGATTCGGTGGAACAGATAATGGATCAGAACAGAGGATTGGGGGAGGGGTGGCGTGCTCAGGCACGTTCCGTCCTCTGCAGTAGCTGCCCTTGCCCTGAGTCTCGCTGGAGATGACGGCTTAGTAGGGACCAACGCTAGGGTAGTACTTCCTCTTCATCTCCTTTTCATAATATAGTATGGTTAATTTTATATGTTTTAGTTTGGTTTCAATGGTTCACTACATTGGCAGTTGTTTCAGCTCTTGGTTAAATGAGTTTTAACTTGTGTGTTTGTGTATATATTTGTTTTTAGCTTTTTATACCTTGGCATTACCTATTTCTTGACTTATATTATTTAGTTATGTTGCATGTGTTTAAATAAATATAAATTCTATTTGTTATGTCACAAAGCACTTAAGATGAGGCAGTTCACCTAGAAAGTACTCTGGAATTAATAAAGAATTGTTAAGAGTGGAGGTGGTTTGACTTTCATATATTTCGGTTGATGATGGGCCTCCACCAGACAGCCTGGTCATCCGAGTAATCTACTTAGTTTAGCAGCCTTTATGAGACGGACACTGTACGTATATCAAGGATGCCTGTTTTAGACTTGGATTTTGAAAATCTGCTTGGTTTGTGCAGAGATTGCGCAATGATTTTTTTTTTATAAATATATATATGAAGACAAGTCTCTGTGGGGTAGAGACCCAGACAGGTCAGTGATCTACTTTTTTTCTCTCTCTCGCCTAATTAGAATATATAGTGGTGAGGTAGAATACGCTGCTTAAGCCATACTAGGCATTTAAGGAGGCAGACGGGACCCGAGAGCCGGGAAGAGCAAAAAATAGCCCAGCAGTCTAGTCTCTACCGTACTCTATGATTCATGGATGTATGTAGTCATGCCGAACGACTCACTACCACGAGACACATTTTTCCTCTATATTTATACTACATTACAATCGTAAATTACATTATTTATTAAAATTGTCTATAATACGCTTCATAAGTTTAATTTTCATACGTTACAACAGACGAAAACAAATCATTGAGAAATATTTATCTCTAATGCTGTGATCTTCATTGTTCACAGCACGGCCATAAGTCAAGGGAATGATAAAATTCTTATGATACAACAAGACAAACACGGCTCACGTACTTTGTAAATGCAAATGTGTCTGAAGAAGAGACACTTTTAAAACTTTGAGCATGACGTGAACAACTTTAGAATAGATTTATCTTCTTGGACATAATATTTGAAAGATTATGAAACATAAGAATGTGGACTAGACATTGTGAGCTAAATAACACGAATAGGACTGTTCCATCGTTTGAAAAATTATTGCTTTTATTCTTCAAATTGTACAGTAAATTATTGATTTTTCTAAATAAACATTAAAAAAAAAAGGACAAAATAAGAATTTAGCCAATTCGTTTTTGAAGAGAAAATTTGTAATATTTTTATTGATTATTATTGAATATCACAATATAAAAACGTTTCATTGTCATTGAGTGGGTAACCAAATAAGGCAGATGGATATTCACGGATGTTTGAGTCCCCGTTATTCAGTAGTAGGCACACAATCCTCAATTCCACTTTCTAACGTTAATTAATAATTCTTCCTCATTGATAGGGTTGTTAAAATGGAAGTCGTAATCTTAAACTTTTTTTATAAGCTATCGGAATAACTTTAAATGAATTCGACATTGCTTTTCTGACTTCTCTACTAGATTTGTCTAATTTGGTTTCCTTCCATAACTGACTCAGTCACCCTCATTTAGACCTCTTGGAGGCATCGTATTCAGTTCTCACCTATTTCTTTATGTCTTCCCCGACGCCTTCTTCAGGGCCTTTCATTTAGAATTCAGTTTCTGCTGCACTATTCTCTCAGATAAGCTATTTATTTTCTCTCACAACCGTGTATCTTATGTACAAGAGAATATGATTATATATATGTACTGAAATATATACACTGTGTACTGAAGGAAAGAGGAGTCGGGTATTAGAGAGAGTTGAACTTTGAATCTGGTAGCGTTAGACTATGACTGTAATTGGTACATGAAACAATAATGATTTCAACTGAAAAAGCTTGATGTGAAAGACAGTATAATATTTGCTTTCTGATTGTGCGTAAAACACACTACATAGATAAATAGAAAGTTCTCAGGGATTGCGTAAACTAAGCAGATTTCCCACGAGATGGTATAACACACTTGTGATCTCATGTCTACTATATATTCTCTATTTATATCTAAAAGGTGCGTCACGCAGGGGCTGCGTAAACTAAGCAGATTTCCCATTTGAAGTTTTACAATAGAGAAATCTGCATACTGGTAATACAAGCCCACCATGAGTAAATACAAACGGTGATAAGAAATCTTTCAGTTAATTTTAATAAATTCTCAACTGAAACGGCTTCTGAATTGTAAAAATAATTTATATTTTAATAACTCAAATTTTAGTAGTACAAGAACTAAAGAAGAGGGGGGGTGGATGAACAGAACGTATTTGCATAAATCTCACAAAGTAACGAAGGTTAGAAGTAACGAAGTAAGAAGTTACGAAAATGGCCGAACTAATCCGAACAATACCCGACCACTGCCTTCATAAAAGTGCAAATATCTCGGTTAATATTCAAGATAGAGAATAAATGTATATAAAAATAGTATATTTATTTAATTAATTAAGTAAGATTGGTTCTATACAATTTTCCGATCCGATGCATAATAACGAAGATATTTCGAATTTTTGAAAATCCCCTCTAAACCCCCCCCCTCCCACTGGTCCGATTTCAGCCGTTAACGAACTTGATCTTCCTTTTTACATAAAACGCTTAAATACCGAGTTTGGTGACGATTAAACAAAAATTACTACCGCTAGAGTGTTAACAGACAGATAAATATATATATATATATATATATATATATATATATATATATATATATATATAGTTTTGAACGGACCTCATTTTCGTCATCTCCTGGGTAGGATCGATGGACATTTGAAGAAATTTTTTGAAAATCGCGTCATGAGTACGACCTCAATAGCTGATTTCCCTTAAGGGAAATCTGCTAAAACCCATGAGTAGAAGAGGCGCGGTGGAGGGGGGGGGGGTAATGAGAACAAAGAAGTATGAATAATAGCTTGATTAGTATTTAAGTGACGAAAAAATGTATATGACAACAATTGTAGAGCATCAATAGTTTAACCAGATTGGTCCAATAACGTTTTACGATCCGACTCATAATAATGAATATATTTTGAATATTCGACCCCCCCCCCTCAACACCGCCTCGTCCAATTTAAGCAGTGTGTCATTGAGGAACTTGAATTAATTCTTGTACATGGATAAAAGTTTTATCCTAGAACTCGACTAAATCTAAATTAAAATACTTTGACAAAATGGCCTTGATAAAAATTAAATGGTGCGAAAGACATCTCAGGGTTGAAGGGTAATGCTGTCATTATAATTCAGAGAAATCTCCGCCCCGAGTATGACAATGCTGTATTCCGAAGAAAATTTGTTCCACCCATTCCTCATCAATATTTACCGTTTGTCCGAGGAATGAAGCAACAACAAATTTCGTAAATCCCTTAAGACTATCATTATGCAGTCAACTTTCATGCACTTTCTGTTCATCATCAGAATCAACATTGTGACCATGCATCAGTCTGACATAGAAAGAGGCCCAGCATATAACTGCTTATCTTTAAAATAATATGAGTAGGAGTGGGGGTTTACTGAAGGCAGAAATCTAAAAAATGAAAATTACTCGGTTTATAATCAAGATACTGAAAAAAACATATGTAACAACAATCATAGAACATTAAATTGGGTTCTATACACTTTTTCGGCTCGATGTATATTTACGGAGACATTTCGAATTTTCGAATTCCCCCCCCCCCTCTTAAACAGGGGAGGCGATTAAAAAAGTGCTGGAAATCTCCAACTACTCTTGCACTTTTGTTGTTGTATTAGTTCTCTTAAGCTTTATTGCATCAAGTATGGGGCACTTCAATTCGGATCCTCTATGTGCTTCAAATTTGAAATATGCTTCTATTTCAGGTGCTTTTGGAGATTTGATATAATGTAGTAATATATTTTTAATATGGTGTTGAGACTAGCTCACACAAAAAATCCCAACAGGGAGGACTAGGGGTTATCCTGGAATAAAGCGCTCGGGAATCAGGAACGGAACAGTTATAGGCGCAACAGCTAAATACGTAAATCCATAGACGTAAATGAATGTGTAAAAAGAGAACAACAAAATCATTAGTAGTAGATGTGTAAGACTTGCTGTATAAAGATGTGAGGAGAGGCAGCTCCTACCTAGAGTCACGTGCGACCTGAGTTGTCCTATTGTTTGTTTTAATAGCCCCAACATAGCTCCGAACTTGTCATTACATTTCTCTAATGATAGGCCTCTCCTGGTATTGTCTGTCTTCAATCTCATACAAAAGATAGGTTTCAAGTCACTTCATTCACTCACGAGTGGCACTTCATCATTTCATAACATAATAATTATTAGCACTCACTTATTGGGAACGGTGAATGGTCGATTGAGTACAAAGGCCATCTTCCATGGGCAATCGCAAGGTTGAAAGCCATTCGTTAAAACCAAAATATGATTATTGGAATGAACAGAATAATGCATATGCAAATTTTTGAAGGACGCTTATATCTTAACAGTTTTTAGACAAATTTAAATAATTTTCTTTCATTATCCTCAAATATTTTTCTTATTCAACCAACAACAACGAGTTTAATGATAATCGGTCATCAAGGCTTTTCATATTTATTTAATACAGCTGATCTCTATTATGGAACAAATGTAACTCCGGCGTTGGGAAAAATGTAGCAGCTTCCTAGAATTCAATTGTATTAACATAATAATTTCAAAGTAACACACCGGAAACAACGGGGGGAAATAAGATTAAACAAAACCTATGTTTATTTTTCTGTTTAAATTAGATGCATTATTTTTAACGGTTCGTGTATCGTAGGATAATCTATACTTACAGATTTCGTGTGGGAGAGAGAGAGTTCCTCTCTGTCTCTCTCATATATATACACACACACACACACACACACACACACACACGCACACACACACACAGATATATATATAAATATATATATATATATATATATATATATATATATATATATATATATATATATATATTGGTCGGCTTTATAGACCTTTAAGAACCATAGCCGCCCCGGGTAAGTTTCGAGGGATTCATGATGTGTTGTGTCAACTGTCCAAATGACTGTTGGACTCCATTGTGCCCGAAGGGTCTATGGTTTGCTCACGCTGCCAGCCTGCCTGTGGAAAGGATCTCTTTAGACTCCCGCTGGCCTATCTACACTGTAACACCAGCGCTCTGTTCTAATGTTATAACTAATGTTCTCCCTTGGCGGGGATCTATAGGGTAACACATAAATTGATAAATAATGGTAAAAATAAAACATATCGGAGTGAGTAGATGTTTTCTTTACTCGAGTGACACATATTTGTTGAGCAGCTTTATGAAGCTTTTACCGCATGAGGGAGGGATACCCACCACTTTCATTATTTTATTTATTTGTTACTAAGTCTAACTAAATTGCAACGACTTATCTCCAAGATACTTCCACAACTAACATTAAGGGTGTAGGTATGTCATTTATTGCTAAAATTTTATCAGTAAAAATTATATATTGCAATTCTCTAGCGGACTTTATTTTAAACTGGATATAATTCACAAACATATGATATTTTAAAAAAGAAAAAACAATAATTTTAAATTAAATAAAAGGCTTCGACCCCTGGATCCATCGAAGTAGCAAACAAAGGGCTTTATAATCATAGTACATTTACACATTATGATTTAAACGAAGTAGAACATAATTATTGCAATATGTCAAAATTAATTTTAATAACGAATGCTTTTATTTGACATCCTGCAATAATTATATTCAAATTCATTTAAATCATAATATGTAAATGTACTATGATTATAAACCCCTTAATGTTTGAGGTGGAAGTATCTTGGAGACAAGTGGTTGCAATGTAGTTAGACTTGGAAGCCTTAAATTTCCGCTTCTTCCGATAATTGTAGGATGTTCCCTTCAGAGTTCAGGACAGCCTTCTTAGTCACGCCATGTGAGTTGGGTAACAATATTTCAAACCTCTTTGGAGTAGGCGTAGAAGAGTGGAAGGGAAAAAAAAGGAAAGGAAGAAACGCCTCTTTCGGACATTCAGGAAAGTTCAAAAAACAAAAAAAAAATGGTTTGTTTGGTTATCAAAGCGAGGTACATAGTTGGGTGGAAGTCGTGTCAGCATAACATGGTGGCAGTGGTTTGTTATTAGGTGTGCCTTACAAGTAATCCCAAGAACCTTGTAGACAAGATAAAATCATTTCTGAGCTCACGATGTGCCGCTGATCGCTCTTGATGCATGCCTCTTTATCCTATCTAACTACTCCTCTTATCAATTTGCCTGCTCTACTAAGCTGAAATCTTAGATGTCCAAACAATATATACTTACAGATAGTTTATGGTCATTTTTGATGTTTTTGGAGTCATAGCTCGAATACCATGCTTTTTTTTGGTATTACAGACCTGATAATCAATACTGTTCCACGTATGACCGTAATTTAATAATAAATGTTCATATGTTATGTATTATTATCGCTTCATGTGTGTTGTATTTATCTATTATTATAGTTTGTTATATTGCACTTCAACATTTAGGGAAATCGACTTTTTGGCCAACCTCAGGACAAAATTGTGATTATCAATCTCAGATAGGTACGTATGTACCCACGCCAGGTATCCTAAAGCATGGCAAAGGCTGTTGTGCATCTTTTCTCCTCGTTGCCAGGTACCTAGGACGCAAGGGAGAATTTCGTGGTACTCCATTGGCCGCAGTGGGTTGATCGTAAATTCCTGCTGTGGACAATAATGAACGCACAGGAATGTGTTACAAATCCTTACAGATCAGATGTTTTTAGTAACAATTGAGGTTGTATTCGACACGAATTTCCTAACATTTTTTTTTCAAAACTCCCTAGTAGATAACATACGTTTTCCGGCACTAACGCATACGCCGGTAGCACTAACGCTCGCAATTTTGTTTGATCATTACCGTACTCCATAGTTAAGCATTAAGAACAAAATTTAATTATTTAAGATTAAGATCGTTATTGGCTGGCATAGGACCAGGGCTAGGATAACAAAACTCAATTGCTACGTTATAATGAAACTGATCGAAAAATGTTGTATAAGGAATCTTGTTGAATATTTAGTCCTAACTCATAAAGGTAACCGAATTGATGGTATTTTTAGCTTTAACTTTCAGCCACCCACTGCTACTTATCTAACACTAAAGCTATTTAACCAGAAACGTCTTTTCTTGACCTAAGTACGATGTTTGTTTTTGGTCTGAACTTAAATATGTGATATATAGATAAATATTGAATGTGTGACAAGTGGCAGTTGTTGCTTTAGGAAACTAATATGTTTGTTAACAGATGTCATTTTTTCTTCATGAAAATATTAATCAAAGGACTACAACCTGCTGTTCCTCGGCGGATTGTATAGTTTGAAGTGTGGTGATTTCACCAGAAATATAGATATTTTAAAATTTCACTTGTTCTGTTTCAATATCTTCCAAATATCTGGAACTCCCAATTTCCGCTATATAGAAGAGTGTCTGGACATCCAGCAGACGTGACAATAGGCGAGACGAAGTTGTATTAACGAGACTTAGGATAGGACACTCACATTTAACACACTCATACCTCAAGGCAAGAACAGATAGACCTCCATGCAGAACATGCCATCAACCATTAACCATTAAACACATAGTGACTAACTACAGGAACATTGAATACTTTGAGACTCTACATAAAATGTACGGCTCTAGTAACAGACCCATATATCGACAATATATTAAATCAAGTTACAAAAAATTGAGTTTGTTTTACAAAATTTAACTTGTCTCCTTTTGATGTGAGAAATTTCATATAGTTTTGAACAATTTTAAACACTATAAATGTACATAAATGAATAACATAATTTTTTTACTAAAACATTTTAAATTATTGTCTTTATTAACTAGTCTAATTTGTTGTATTTATTATTTGTATTTAAAGTTTATTTATTGTGTTTAATTTTTTATTTGTTGGTACAGATTTTTGTTATTTTTCTATAATTTTGTTTTTATTTTACATTGATAAACTTTGAAGCAAATCGCCTAGTTCCGGGTGCTCCTGCATAAATAAATAAAGAGAAAAGTAAGGATCAATAAAAAGGCCTTGTCCTCTACTGTTTTTAATATTATGCATAGTGCACTTTCGGAGTCAGCGCTCCATCGGCAGTGCCTGATTATAGCAGTGTTGCCTGGACAACAACCGCCGGGCGACACCACATGGAGCGCTGACTCCGAAAGTGCACTCTGCATAATATTAAAAAACAGTAGGGGATAAGGCCTTCTTATTGATCCTTATCAATTGGTTCCTCTACCATCCAGCATATTCCAGAAAGAGAAAAGTGTTGTTGGAGCTCTTAACTCACAAAATAACTCGACTCCCAACAGAAACCGTTGTCTTTTCTTAGAATCACTTTGCCCTTTCCTCTTGATGTATTTGATATCTAGATAAATGTTTACCCACCCTTGTAAATATTATGGAGTTGAGACTGAGCCATTAAATTACAGTAGTTTTCGGTATACTTAGCTGTGTCTTATTCCATAATAGAGTATTTAATTTTTCCATTCTAGGTGACTTCAGGAAAACTAGAATCTTGTATTTCCCATTCTTGTTATAATTTTCTTTTGACCACTATCCAATGAGTTGCTTAGAGATTCAATCTCTTATTCATCATTACTTCTTCAAACCTGTTCATTGTTGTACTAGGAAGCCTTTGGGAAGGATAAATTAGATATAAATAAAACAAATAAGGTCAGATTTAAACCCTTTTCTTGCGAACTTATGATCATATCATCAGAAAATTTGTACTGTCGCAGCACCCTTTTATTAATGTTTTCATTTTTTCATTGATAATCGAAGTGCCAAAACGCAGCATGTGCACAGTTTACTCTTAGGATTAAGGTTTATAATGTGACTACAGTAACAAATTGGTAATAAAACTTTCCACTACGAAATACTGTCCGTTCCTTCGTTCAAACCCGACCATCGGGGAACAACGGTTGGATCGTCTGTTGCGTTGTGTCTTGGAAATTGATGTACCCATTCGGGCTGTTGTGTTCGACAAACTATCCTACATCCATCTCCCCCACCACTATCCTTTCCTGGTTGCAAAGTGTACAGCGTAGTAGTCCCGAATTGCAAGCTAACTAATTTTTTATATTTAGGTAGATCAGAAGACGATATAATTTGTCACCATACCAGCTAACTAAGGGACGTCTCGTAATAATTTTAACCTTCAATAGACATCCCTCCTCATTTTTTGTTCCTTTATTTAAGGGGAAACAGCAAACTACTGCATCTCCTAGTCCCGCCATTTTCCACGCGAAGTAACCAAAAGAAATAAATCCCTGTTCTCGGAAATGGCTGAAAGAGTTAATTTAGTTAATTAGTTAATTATAGCTAGAATTAGTTAGTAGTAGAACTAGAATTAGTTAATTAGGCTTAGACCGCGCAAGAATGCGCACGCACTCACACATACCCACACACACACACACACACACACACACACACACACACACACACACACACACACACGCACATTGTTTGATCGTTAGTTTTGATCCGACTCATAATTATTAATTCTCTTATACTATCACGGTGACAGTAATTTTGTATGTATTTTAATGAATTTTCATACCTCATTTACTAGTGTTATATCTTGTTTTATTATTATGTGTGAAATATTATTGTATAAGCATTGATTATCTTATACCGACAGAAAATATTTTTTTTTTAATTTATTTAAAGAATATCATTTACATTTTATCCAGTGTTTTTTTGGGTTAAATCATTATTAAAATTGAAACTGTTTTTCTTCTGTTTTAAAAATTCAATATGCTATAAAAATCGAAACTGGATTCTGAAGAATTCTTTATTTATGTCAAGCCCTTCCTCCATAAATTATTAGGAAATTTAGTTATTCTGCGGCTCCTTCTAAATGAATTTTTTAAATCCGATTCTCCTTAACCAAGAGCATATAAAGTGCAAAACATGGAGAATATTTTATGGAAATAAATAAATTTTTGATAGTTGCTTTAGAAAATATTACTGATTTAGCCAGTCTTTGCGATCCTTGGTATTTATATTCCAGAAGAAACTTAATTCAGGCTACAATGTTTGTAAAAAATAATCTGTCTCTTTGTTCTGGAATCTCTGTCTAAAACTAAAAAATGTAGTTTTCATTCCCCATAGCACATTATTAAGCCCAAATGAAATATATTAATATTTCTCTCGGTTTCTTTAAATTTCTATAGAGTGGCGAGTTCGATTCTCGCCTGGGCAAAGGAAATTATTTATTGACGAAATTCATTAAATAATGTCCTAAAATCCCACCATGGCTAGAAAAGTGTGGTAACCTGTAGATAACCCGTCCCGATTAGCCTAAGTTGCAAAAAGTGGACGTTAATAAATAAATAATAATAAAATTTCTATCAATTTTATATCATCTGTTTTAGTCAAAGAGTGAGTCAAATATTATTATTATTATTATTATGCTTTAACTCGCATGGCCAACCTGAGCCCCGTGAGTCAAATAGAATGAAATATAAAATCGTTTCTCAGCTACCGGCAGTTTTTAATAACATTGTAAAGCTTCTAACGACGTTTTAAAGTTTTGTGATGATAATCTAAACAGAGGAAATTGTAGGAGGGTGTAAAGAAGTGACAGAGAAATAAAAAAATATTACTGTCGGGAGTTATGGTGCATTAGGGCAGCTATTAAAGCAACTTGGTAGAGCTGTGTTAACTAGAATACTGAACATTTTAACGGGTAATCCGATTTGCCCCACAGTTTATGGTGACAAACTACTGAATGGGGTTAATGTCCCTTAAGTCCCATGAACGGAGTTCTATTGATTAACTCAACTAACTGCAGTATTAAACTTCTTGCAAGACTTGAGTTTGTGACAGTTTGCTGAGAGATTTTCATTACTCATTCAAGGAGAGCTGCCTGCACCAATTAAGAATAATACAGTTTTTCCCTCCTATTTAATTGTTGACGATTACATATTTCTGTCACCCCATTCTTCGATAGTCCTAAACGTTTGAAAAGTATGATGGAACCAATTTGGGTCAGATTTATTATACGAGATACATGCAAATATGTTCTGGTGACCCACCCCTGTCTTAAGTTCTTGGACTATAAAAATTTGATTGAATGAAATAAAAATGATTCTGATTTATTATACGTTACAGTAACAGATATAGTAAATAGATTTCAATTAAATTAAATTGTTATGTTCTGATATATTTCAGTAAATGTTTTTCTTCCCGGAGTGAGATTGGCAGACCTGTTTTTTTTGACATTTCAGAGGCTTTCCTTTTGGAGATTATTAAAATTGACTGAAGGATTTCTTATTACCGTTTGTATTTATTCACTTAATATTCACGGTGTTGCTGTATTACCAATGAATAGATTTATCTATTACTAAACTTCACGAGGGAAATTTGCTTAGTCCGCGCAACCCCTGCGTGACGGACTTTATTCTTTACTCATGATTACTTGAGGAATTGCGGGATCTAAACTTTTATATGTGCAGGTTGTTGAATTTCGTACAAGATGATGACAAACACGTTTAAGGAAAGTTCTAATCCCCCATTCATCTAGCACATTGGTGTCATATAGTACGAATATAGGACGAGGTAGAAATTATAAAGAAAAGTAAATTAATAATGGAGGGTGAGTAGCAGTCACATTTCTAATAAGTATAGAGTTATTTACTTAGTATATGGCATACTAAATTAAAACATTTGGTTTCCTAGTACGTCCCCAAGAGCAAAAAAAAAATAAAGAACCTCATTTTTCATTTCGTGACTACACTTTACGTTTTAATACGTTGCGCACATGGGAAATCTGCTTAGTTAACGCAGCCCCTGCGTGACGGCCTTTTAGTTGACCTTCCCTCCGGGACTAAAAGAAAAGTTAATTTAATGGTGGTCAATATTAACAAGTTACATACTTTCCTTCAGTAAATAAATAAATACAGTGGGGACTTATAATGTCAAACCTAACATCTACAAACCTCATGTGATATACTTTTAATGTAAGTCAACAAACATATCTCAAAATGTACACAGCTACTGATATTGTTGTACATTGACAATGAATTGTAAGAGCAGTGGTTTCATCAATTTATGCAGCCCTGCTATAATGCTCAACGTTGCAAATGGTGAATTGCACTTTAGGGTGTTATATGGTACATTAAAGCAGGCTTAACTAGCGATGATGGTGAAATACAAGCCATTCAGCTCTCAACAGGCTGAGTTTACAGCTGTTTATAGCCTGGAACGAATGGAAGACCCGCCCATTGTAGTGCTTCCTGTTCGGGTATATGCTTTCTTTCACGCCTAGTCTAGAAGCTGCAGCTATTCAAGCCCTGCTCCTATCCACATTGGACCCTGCTACCTTTTGTATCACTTATCGAGACAACTCCCAACATCTTAGGTTATCATCTGAAAGCACTTCATGCAAGCCGAGAAAAAAAATAAGACCAAGCTTAAATGTCGTTATGGGGCTTGGACAACCGTGTATTTTTCTATAGAGACGTCAGCTATAAACGTTTTTAATGCTATAATTTTCCTCTATCCATAAGAGGTGTTACCAGATTACGACATTGTATCAAATACACATACTATTCCATTTTAAATAATCAATCATAATAATAATACTATCTTCCTAATGTTCTTAAAATAATCTAATTATAACGCATTAATAAATCAATGAGAAAACAAATTTAATTTGGGATAAAACTAATTACATTAGTTATTGTGTAGATATTATCTACTTTATCCTTGACTAAAACGACTCCAACCAACATTGACTATCTATGCGTTTGAAAATTGTTACAACAATATAAACATTAGATGTACCTAAAATGAGGCCCGAAATTCTAAAGCTGTTTCAAATATACAATAAATTCCTTTCAGATTGGTAGATATTTGACAGATTTCAGATAGGTTATTTTATTATGAATGATTTCAATTGAATGGAACCAGAACGTTAATGCAATAGGTTTACAGGCTTCTGATGAATATTTGTTCGTGGATTTTAGCAGATTTACCTTAAGGGATAAATATTAACCGAGATATTTGCATTTTTATTAAGTGTAACGGACGAGTTATGGTCGCTTCAATTAGTTCTGGCCGAAAGCTAGTTCGGCCGTCTCCGTAACTGTTCAGCACTCGTATGGAGATTTCTCTATTGTATAACTTTACCTGGAAAATCTGTTTAGTTTACGTAGCCCCTGAGTGACGGACTTCTTTATTTTTTCGTGCAAATGGACACTCTTGAATAATCTCCGCAATTATGTAAGTACAGTTTCATAATGATTATTTAATGGAATAAACTTTAGACAAGATCTAAAGCCAAGACCATATACAGATAATGTAAAAAGAATATAAAATGTATCACTATTATGCATTTTTCAACGTTCATGAAACCCTTCCATACATCTACACCCCCTCTGAACATACACAGTGAACAAATGAAAAGAGTTATAATGAACATCCAAAAATTCATCATAGACTGCCGGCAAGAAAATTAAACTAATTAAATTGCTAATCCATCTCTTCCACACTGGTCGCCCCTCTTTTCTCTTCCACTCTGCCCCTCTTTTCTGCTGCCTTCCACTACTTCTTTTTAGATTTCATTTGGTCCACAGAGTTGCTTGCGTTGACCATCATCTGGAGTCAAAGGACCATCCTGGAAGAGGTAAGCTGTCTATTTCCACTTCACCGATTCTATATAGTTTTGTCTTTTTCCGGACAAATGGAATTCTCATTTGGTATTTGAGGTTTAACATGCTCCTTTCTAGTTTCACATAGTGCTATTGATCTCTGCCATACTTCCAGTTTTTCTTCCAGATATTTTGTAATTGAACATGGACGGCTACATGTTGAAAAACACAGGAATCGAAAATTCTTTTCTTCATTTTGATAAGGAAATTTCTTTCATTATCGATATTAATGATCAATATTTGTTTCATCCCAGAGCTCTTCTCCCACTACCACCCATAAATATGTCACTGTATAAATTACATCGGTACATACATAATCAAATTTATTGTTTTCATTGAAACTGGAACTCCTTAGTAGATGTAAAATAGGGTTTCTAGCGCGCCCTCTCAAAACGCCGTGATTTACAAAAAAAAAATTATCAATTATTTTATAATTTTTAAAAAATATATGCAATTTAAGCTTAAAATTATCTATTTGTTTACGTTCTTTCGCTTTTTCAAGTTCATAAGAAGATATTTTACTTTCCATTTATAAAGTTAAAAATTAGTTAAAGTGAGTTAAAGTAGTTTAATTGAGTTAAAGTAGTTTAAGTGAGTTAAAGTAGTTTAAGTGAATTTAAGTAGTTTAAGTGAGTTAAAGTATTTTAAGTGATTTAAAGTAGATTAAGTGAGTTAAAGTAATTTAAGTGAGTTAAAATAGTTTAAGTCATTTAAAGTAGTTAAAATGAGTTAAAGTGAGTTAAAGTAGTTAAAATGAGTTAAAGCAGTTAATGTAGTTAAGGTGAGTTAAAGTAGTTGAAATGAGTTTAAGTAGTTAAAATGAGTTAAAGTAATTTAAGCTTGTATTAACTCACTTTAACTACTTTAACTCATTTTAACTACTTTAACTCATTTTAACTGCTTTAACTCACTGGAACTACTTTAACTCAAATGGAAAGTAAAATATCTTCTGATGAACTTGAAAAAACGAAAGATATTTAAAAAATAGATAGTTTTAAGCTTAAATTACATGTATTTTTTTTACAAAAATTATAAAATGATTGATAAAAACATTTATTTTTTAATCATTTTTGTGTTCTTTGTCGTTCATTTTTTGTGGAAATCACTTCTTTTCGAGAGGGTGCGCTAGAAACCATATTTTTTATCTACTAAGAAGTTCCAGCTCCTTACCCATTTGTCATTATATTGGTATTAATGAAATTTCGTTTTAGGTCTACTTCCTCTTAGGAGCCTTAGAATGTGATAGCTTCCTTTCTTTATTCATTATTTTAGAAACGTTCCTTGGTGGTTCTGCGACAGGTAATACCCTATTAATGAATGAACCTTTTAGACATACGCCAAGGGTACATTCTTTCAGAAATAATACTACTATTATGTAAGATAATAGTATAAGAGTAGTCATACGTGATGTTAGATGCATTCTTCTCTTATATCAATATTCTGTCAAAGTGTTATTCTTTGCGTTACATTTGGGTCCGATAATTAGGCCCGTAGTAAACTCAATATTCTCCTTGAACCTAAAATAAATAATATTCTTAATGGATTTTAATAATAACTGTACTTAATTCAATAAAAACTTAATTGTCTTTTCAATCGTTTCTGTAATGTTATTCCAACAAATTGGTAGAAAACCAACAACAACAAATAAAAACAGTTACCGAAGGGCAGCGTAACGAAGCATATTTTCCGTGCCCACTAATAATTCAAAAAGTTGCAAAGAGACAAAGCCTTTTGTTTATCGTTAAAAAGACAGTCTGTTTGTTTAGTGTGTGTGTTTATGTATTATAATTATTGAGGGTTTATGATTGCTTAAGAAATCTGATATTCTGTTTTATTGCAACTAAAGGAAAACATGATGGTGGTTTATTAAGCACAATTGAGCAACATTAACTAGCGACTGTACGGCTCCTGAATAATAAGTACTTGTTCCGGAAAGATTTATATATTTGTTTATCTAAACGGAATACTTGAGGTCAGATATGTATCATTGTGATGTATCTGGAAGTTTTCAAGGCTTTTTCCAAGTGAAATAAACTACATAATGTGAAACCATTAATTTTTCTTTGTTACAATTGCATATAATTTAAAATATTGCAATTACTGTTCGTTTTGCATAATGGCAGAATACCTATCATTTCGAAATACCTATAATAACAGGTTATGCAGTCTAATCGATATTTCGATTTACGGGGGAGAGCTGATTTTAATTAACTTACGCTCTGGGCAGCTATAAATTAACAAGTTCAGCAAAATGAGCACCTCCTATTAATATAGGCTCCTTGATATAGGCATTTCCAAATATGGTGCAGTATTAGTATAAAATTTAGAGTATAAAAATAAATATATATTTAAATTTTAGATGCATAAAATGTCGTAATTTCGTTACAGTATTACCTATAGCATTGTGGTGAAATAAGCATTCATTGGTCTACTGGAGAGATTTTGTTGCTACTTCAAATACAAACACACTCCTATTTAATTCACGTATTTAAGATGTAAAACGAAAATGACAGCATTCCGGAAAACTCCACAGCGTTGATGTCCAAAATTGCAAGCCAACTCAAACTACTTTTAGCACATTTCTCTTAAGGGATATCAGCTATTGAGGTTGTACTCATCACGCGATTTTAGAAATATTTCCGCAGATGCCCATCGATCCTACCCTGGAGATGACGAAATGAGGTCCGTTCAAAACTTTGTTTGTTTTTTGTTTGATCGACAATTGGACGTTTAATGTAAAAAGAAAGGCCAAGTTCGTTAAGAGCTGAAATTGGACTTCTGGCCGCCATCCCTGTTTAGAGGGGAGGAATTTCGTAAATACATATCTCCGTTATTATACGTCGGATCAACGAAATGTATAGATCTAATCTTATTGCCAATTTAATGTTCTTTGATTGTTATTATATATGATTTTTCATTACCTTGATTACTAGCCGAGAATTGTGCATTTTTTTAAATTTCAGCCTTCAGTAAACCCCCACTCCTTCTCATGTCACATATAAAGGATAAGAAGTTATGTGTTGCATCACTTTATTCGGAGCTTAAATACCAAATGTGGTTTCCATTGAACTTTTACTTCGTGAGTTACATGCAAATACGTTATGTGATATTGTGATGAATTATGATTTTTGATTTATGGAACACGTTTAGTTGATATATACCAAACTGGATATTTAACCGTTTCAGTTGGCACACAAGATCTTATTTGTTATTGGCGGAAATCGGACCTGAAATAGTGAGGATTCAAATGGGGGGGGGGCGATTCGAAAATTCAAAATATCTCTGTTATTATGAGTCGGGTCGTAAAATGCTATAGAATCAATCTTGTTAAACTACTGATTTCCACAATTGTTGATTATTGCATTTTTTCGTAACTGAAGTAGCAAACGAGTTATTCGTACTTTCTAGTATTCTGCTTCAATACCCCCCCCCTTTTCTACTCATCGGGTTTCTTCTACATATAAATAAAAAATACGTGTTGAGATGAAATCACAACTGTGTTATAATATCACGTGGGAAATCTGCTTAGTTTACGCAGCCGCTGCGTGACGGAGTTTTACTGATATTTATATAGATATGAAGCCGTTTAAAAACAGTTCTCACTAGAAACATTTGTTCAAGACTGAGCAGAGGACAAGTCTCCTTGTTTGGTTGGAGTTGTGTACTCCGTCATCTGCGGTAAGAAACAATAGGGCTAGTCGGGCAGTCGTGTTGTACCGTGTGTAGAACAAATTAGACCCTAACCGTAATATCGTCATAATTAGAAATAACATTGAAGAAAACAGGAGGAATCGAGAAATAACAATATTTATCATTTGCCGACTGATATTTAATCTTTTTCTAGAGATATTCCTTAAAAGAGTAAACGACACATATAAATAAACAAGAGTTCTGTATACTTGTATCATTAATACAGGTTAAAATAAGGAGAAAAAAAAACATTCTTCAATCAAGACGAAATCAAATACATATATTATATTCATAGATATACCAAGGCCGTGCCACTGCTTGTCTTACAAAAGTAAATTGCTTGTTTACAAGGAGCCCTAAGGCATATTTCATTTTATATTTATTTCATCTTTCATAAATGACCTTTACAATTTTCCTCATATCATCTGAGCCGTAGAAAAATAAAAAAAACTACAGACTAATCCACAATTGAAGATTAAAAATCTTCTGACACTTTATTTGTTTTGTTTTAAATATGCCACAGTTAAACTTATTAATCATTTCTATTTGATCCATAACGTTAGGCTTAAAGATGTTTTAATATTTCATTCGTCTGAAAACAGCACGTACAATTTGTGATTGTGCGAGAAAGCTCTCTGCCTGAACTATCATATGGCAACCTTGAAGGTCCAGTCAAATCAAAGGGTTTGTTTTGCTGCTCTTTGTTAATATTAGGGCAACTTAATATCAAAATTATACTGCAAAAATAACAAGTCGAAAACTAGTGAATTAACTGGATTAACTTGTGCAGAGTGAAATCACCATCTTTCGAACAGTTTGCATTTTTTTTATTTATTTATTTTGTATTTATCGTTCAGATTTGCTATCATTTTCCGAATATTTTGAATGTTACTAATAAAGTGAGGACTACAAACAACATAATATGTTTGACCTTCCTGAAGAACCTATTACCGTAATTCAGATGGCAAGTCGAGAAGTCAGAATTTTTATATTCATGTGTCAAAAGGACTTTTTAAAGCTAAGTAATATACTCAAACACAACTATAGACTAGTTTTATAAAACCAATATTAACGAAGGGACTGATCAATATATTTGGGTATTGACAAGAAACCCAACATTAACAAATCAGAAATTGTAATTAGATTTTTTTTGCTATTCGCTTTTTTGTGCACGATTTAGTTATGAGTAAATCGCCGATGTTCCGGAACTCATTTGAATAAATAATATTAATAATAATTAGAATATATCTTTGAGAATTAAATGTTATTTGGTAATAAGCAATTCAAAATTATTACAACTTACTGCCGTTCACTGCCTGATACTTTCTAGAATTATGAAAAAAAGTGAACTTGTTAATACTTATAAAAAGAACTGCGTTATATATCCAAAGCGTAAGAGATCAAAAGTCAAAACATGGAAAGTCCTACATTTTCCGAAAATCGAAAAATATTTCAAACGTTCTAATACAATGTTTTCTTTGCATCACTTTAGTTAGTCTAATATTTGCGAGGGGGCTCAGGTTAGCCACGTGAGTTAAAGCGTTGGCCTTAATCTCACATGGTAAACCTAGAGTGGTGAGTAGGATTCTCGCCGTGGCAAAAGAATTTATTTAGAGAAGGAATTCATTAAATAAAATCCTTAGTCCCACCCTGGCTAGAAAAGGGTGGTAACCTGAAGATAACCCGTCCCAATTAGCCTTAGTTGCAAAAAGTGGACGTTAATAAAAATAAATAATAATAATATTTGCAAAGATATGTGTTGCCTCGTCCTTGAAAGTTTGAATTAAAGATATAATCTAGAAGATAGAAGCCTATGTTGTAATCTAGAAGAGTTGACACACAAAAATAAAAGTTTATTGAAATCCATCCAGTTCTTATTTAGTAATTAAGTAAAAAAACTGCCCGACCGACTGACAGGCAAGAATTTTTAAAAGCTTTTTAAAATCTATACCAATCTGCCTTGTGCAGTACGATTAGGAAATAACCTGAGATCGAAGTCTGGTTATGACTTTTTTATAATATTCTCAGATGCCATGAATATGAACGGAGATATTTACCTTTATGTTACTTGAACTTCTCACTTTAAGATCAAGTTCCTTAATGACCGAAATTGGAGCTGGAGGATTCAAATTTTTATATATCTCTTTTATTATACTTTGAATTGAGAAATATTATGTTACTATACTTACTAATAACGTAATGTTTTATATTCAGAAGCATAATTTTATTTATTTAACTCTAAAATTTTTCCAGTTATTTTTATTTATTTTGTTTTGCTCGTAGCCTACTGTTTTCCCCACTACTACTCTCTTGAATTACACATTGTCATTAAATCACTAAACACCTATTGTATAGACTATATTAGCTCTGGTTTTGTGTACTTAGGGTTTTCCTAAGAGATAAAAAGTGTATAAAAAGTAAGATCAGTGAGCCATCTCTTGAGAACTGTACTTCGTTAGTTAATTCCCATCGTGGTGTTTCCTGAACATTACAAATCGTTCTCGGAACGATTCTATATAACAATGGTTCGGCATAAATTTGACGCCTTCTTCAAAAAAATTTAACTGCAGATTTATATACCTTTAAAATTATTCCCGTTAAATTGGTATTAGAGATATCCGTTTACATTTTATTATAATATATAAGTAAAAAAAAATTAATGATATGGTAAGTACAGTAGGTGAGTCTCTAATGCAGGGTAATTGAGCCGTGGGTATTATTTTTTTAGGAGGCGTCATCCATCTACATATCTATATAAATGAAACATTAAATGCTGTCTGTTTAATTCTGTGGAAAACTTCTTTTCTACATGTTTCTGTCAAATTAAGAGAAAATTGTCAACATTTTTTCCAGCTAACTGCCAGTCCGTTCGTTTGTTACTGAATCGCTTAAAAACGGATTTCAATATTTATATTTAGGAGTCCACAAGGAGGTCGTGTATACTTTGAAATCGGAGCATGCACATAAAAAAAATTAGAAACATTTTGTCGTTCTTCAGGATCTGGGTGAGATAGACTGAGATAATAAATCAATGCTAAATGGGCAGCGAGAAATGAAGAAGTAGTTGACCAGGAAGAGAAGAAAGTAGACGACTCCCATCAAGTTCATCTAATAAAAGGATTTCTATTTTACGACCTTTAGAAATTCCACAACTCTAAGAAATTACATTAAGACAATATGATAAGTTATAATAAGACTATAAGATATTGGAGAGAGGCCCATAAGGTTATTGGAGTGCCAATGTATGGTGACGTTGAAGCCAAAGGACCAGAGGACGGTAGGCCTTCCTTTGTGGCTTCCCTTCAATTTGACCAGCTATCTTTACTACGACAAAGCTTGTCAGCCCAAATCCAATATTCCCCGTCATGTATGGATTTGGCTCTTGATCAAACGCTCTCTCCCTTCCAAGTCAAAACTCTAGCAACCTCTGAGGAAGCATGTATGTTATAAGTACGGTTGAAAGTATGACAATTTAGTTTCTTAAACATTTCCTTTATATAAATGAAGTTTTTTATACATTTTATGCATGAAATATGCAAAGTTATAAGAAATCTAAGTCACGAGTGCAATTTTGCTTGATATTTTTAATTAGAAAAAAATCACAACAGGCCGCAATAACTTATATAAGCCAGAGTGTTCGCAGGGACCAGTTACATTATGCCCTGAAAATCATTTCTATTCCCCTTAGAACTCCTTCCTCCTCATGGCGAAGAACAGAAAAAGGCCAAATCAGAAGACATTTCATTCGATCTTTGAGGAAAAGGTGCAATGCGCTTGGCTCCATTTCTTATGTTCTATTACAAAATATGTGGGTGAGCTGCTGGGTCTTGGAAATGGACGCGGTAGAATATGTTCTATTGATTGTTATATTTAAGTAGGGAAGAGAGAATTTTTAAAGCTTCACAATTGACTGTATATATACTTTGGAGATAAAATATTTACAAATTCTGTATCAGATAAAGAATATAGATTGTGATAATTCCTTACTGGAGTGATTTCTGCTCAAGATGAATTTGATATTTTTCTTATTTTGAAATATAATTTTTCTCTTGGTTTTCTCGTTTATCAATTGTAGTAATATATCTGTTTTCATTTCTGGAAAGAACTTTATTTGATGAAGCTAGGGCAAAATAGTTTTGAATGATAATTTGTTTTATTCCGGTTTCGCACTTGCTTCAAATTAAAAGAAGCGTGTGTGAAGAATTGTATTAAGGGAGATTAGGTTTGTTGCAAATAGCAGACAATTTTTAGAATAAAAAGTAGTCAAATAGAAACGAAAACGAAGTTGCATTCGTTTCCACCTTCAAAATAAAAACAAAATTTCAGCGAACCTTTTTTTTTCTTTTGGCCACTATTATTCATCAATGAATTACATTCTGCCAAAATTCAATGTTATTATCGAGCTGGCAATACTGATTTTTTGCAAATTGGGATTAATGATTTTATAACTAAATAAGTATAATAGTAACAAGACTTCTGAAATGTTTTTTCGTTTACAGTTAACAAATAATACATCTTCCGACATGAAGTGAAGCAGAAACCAATGCTGCTGAAATAATTCATATGTGAAGAGTTAGAAATTACTGCCTTCTCAGTTGTTTTTGTTTCCAGTTTTTGTTGTCATCGGATTGCTAAAATTGAATTTGTCTGATTTTGAAGTTTGCATTAATTAGTCATGCGATTTTACAGGATTCTTTCTTCAACTAGAAAATAAAAGTTGTCTAATGTAATGGTTAAATTTGTTCCTACCGGTTTCAACAGTTCTTAGGATAATGCTAGCCTGATACTGTTAATGACTGGGAGCCTTCCCGCTTCTCAGCCAACCTAAAGATAGTGGTTCTAAGAATCACTAACCTAAGAATAAATGTGATACAGGGCAGAATGTTATTCTTCCTTTGATCTATAAAGTTTTAGTTCTTAGCTAATGTTATCGTCTCTTTTGTTTTCTCAAAACTTGTGTAATGATACAAATGAATTGTAAAATATTCATGGATAATTCTTACCATCTGATGTTAGATTATAGAGACTATTACTCTGAGCAGTTGTATAGGTGTTAAAGTTGTGTAAATTGGAAGCGATTAGCGGGGCTAGGATGATGAGTTAGGGTCAGGAAATGACCCGCTGTGGTCGGCTGGAGTTGGGACTAGTTTGAAAGTTTAAATTTGTAAAGTTCCACCCTGGCGGTGGGATATGGCAAATGAGTGATTTAGACAAGTGACCCCTGGTTTTAAGCCTCTCTCATAAAACGATAAAACACAAAATTTAGAGCGGCCTTATTCATCAACACCGCGAGCTGACAATGGTCGGGTTACAGTTTTGATGTGGCCCATTTTATCCATCCGCATCTAGTCCTGTTCCCCAATCAGCATAATTGCCAACTTGGGATTAACTTAAAACTTTTGTTCCGAAACACTTTCGGAGGCTTGAATTCTAATCAGATAGCTGGACAGTTTATAAACTGCAATCTAAATTTTAACAAACAGCTGTCAGAGGGCAATACTCATTGAATAAGTAATGAACCTGACTGGCATTTTATACTTTTATCTTTATCTTGATATTAAAGCTTAAATAATTAATTTTACCTAATATATTTATTGTTTCTAATTTGTAATATTGTCAGGGATGTAAATTAAATTTATTTTTTTAATTGTGCCAATTAACGCCATTACAGCTAATCGAGACGTGTTATTTGCAGGGTACCCCACTTTCCTAGACTTAAGGCTTAAAAAAATGTATTTAGTGAGTTCGTTACTAAATAAATGCCAATTTCCCTCACAGTCACAGTAATTGAAAATACCACTCTAAGTTATCAAGCATAATAAAACAAACATCTATACTCTCAATAATTACTTGAGTCCCATTAATAGATTTAAAAAGTGATAAAGTATTTATATATTAAGAAGAAAACATAAAGACAGGCCTTCCTTCTACAAACATTACATTTCTGTTCCGCGTTTTCTTCTTGATATTTACCTTTTACTTTCCCGCCCAGCTTCTTGGAAATATTCCTTTACTCTTCATCTAATGAGTGGAACAAGACTTGAGATTGCATGAGTAATACGAACGTCTTGTTGACAAGCCGAACAGGGTTTGCTCCGGTTTTTGCATGGACTCAGAAATATCATAGAACAGGTAGTTGGCTGAACATCTTACAGAGGAAAAGGTTTCCGTTATTAATTCTAAAAGTATTGTCTTGTGTAACATTTCTCAACACACGGTGTTATCATGATATGACGACTTGGTCAACTACCGTGAGGCACACATGTATCTAATGAAAAGGTTGCGATTTCGAAAAATGTGTTACTCGAATAAGTTTAAACTAACTTCTATGTACTATGTATGCTGGATGCATTGGTTTAGTAATTTATAAGGAGATTACAATTCCATTCATACATTTTCACGAAAGCCTTCGAAATAGATGAGTTCATTAACATATTAATATTAATATACCATTTTTCACACAAGGACATGCAAATCTGTTATCAATATTTTGTAATCAATATTTCTCTATACATTTTTTTGGATTATAGATATTAGATTTTAAATTGTCGATTTTATGTTTTATTATGGCTAATCGGAATGTATTAGTTCCAGGTTTCCAATATTTTCTAGCCAGTGCGGGAAAATAAATAACCATTGTCCCCATGAGAGTTGGACCCACAAATTTAGGTTTACATAGTGAATGAAGTCCGATTGACACGGGTAACCTGAGTCCCGTTGCTCATTATAGTTGTATGCATATGTTTTGTAGCGCTGTATTGTATACTATTGGAATGGAACATTCGAGGTGGTTGTAAGCCAGAAACTAAAATAGAACTGATTTACGTCAGTGTGAGTTATTGAAAAGGTCAGGTTAACTGATCAATAAGGTAGGAAAAGTTTAGTTTAATTTTATAGACTAAAAGCTGCAATCCTTTTTGGAGTAAGTTAAACTAGGTCAAAAGGCAAAAGAAATGTTTATATACTTATTCATTTTCAGGGGTGTGTATTTATTCTTAGTATTTGTTCAAAACTTGCTCGTCCTTTTTCTATTTGCCCATTGGTTATGAATTCATGTAAATTAACCCTCAATGCCAATAGATATTTAATTTACTCATAACTGTCTGCTATGATATATTGGTAGTTAGTTTGGAGAATGTAAAGTATCATTTTTGTTTCTATTAACACTATTAGCGTCCAGCGGTGATGATCGTATGGGAGGATTTGAGGCCAAAGATTTTAAGATGTCTGCTTAATTTATTCTATTTTTAATTTGTTAATTAATTAATCTTTGTTTATACTGAGTCCTTTACAGTTGTAAATTTTACAGTTGTTCACAACTTATACATCGTTTAAAGTATATAAATAACAACGTGTGTGTGTGTGTGTGTGTGTGTGTGTAAGTGTGTGTGTGCGTGCGTGCGTGTATAGAGGTATAATTGGTATATTTGAATACTGCATTTCCAAAAGGTTGTAAGTTCCAAAAAGTAAATTCTCAGGAAGATATCAAAACAATTCCTGAGTAAAATCAATGATTTAATTAAGTTTTAAGTGCACTTCTAAAACTAAGTTTAATAATTGTTCATTTATTTATTTTTAATAACATTATTGGTAAGTTTTTTGGAAATCGAAATGGTATGTTTGCCATTGTAACCATTGTGGTGAAACACTACACTCTGTGTACAATAATTAATCCAGTTAACTTGTTATTAGTGGTGTTATTTTCTGGTGCCGCTTCTGTCAAACTAAGCGTGTGCTTCAGCGTTGAATACGGGACCAAGCACCTTGGATATGCCCTGTCTTATTTTCTCTCCTTATTTTATTCTCACATTTGACCTTTTTCCAACTCTAGTATCGCTACAATTCTCTAAAAAGTGATATTGGCACTTACAATCCGATTTCATAGGAAACCATATTTCTGGGATTGTGGCACTTAAACCATTCGGAAAAGCACTTTTCCTTTAACATTTACTTCGTCAACAGTCAAACGATATGATACAGTTGTAGGATATTCTTGGACAGGGAAAACGATTTTTTTTCTGGAAAACAAAGTACATTGTTCCATTTACCGAATCGGAAATCATAGTTAAGCTTTAAAAACATTACTAACCTCAAGAGTATATGTAATGTCATTGCTTTGAACTAATGATTACATTCAGGCATATGCCGTAATAATCTAACGTAGTTGGAAAAAGTCCATCACGCAGGGGCTGTGTAAACTAAGCAGATTTTCCACGTGAAGTTTTACAATAGAGAAATTACACGAGAGCCGAGCAGTCAAGGAAACGGCCAAACTAGATTTTGACGGGAAAGTCACTCGTCCGTTAGCCGCCCAGATTTAATAAAAATGCAAATATCTCGGTTAATATTCAAGATAGAGAATAAATGTATATAACAATATTTATAGTAAATTTAATTTGTAATAAGATTGATCCTGTACAATTTTTCGATCCGACGTATAGTAACGGAGATATTTCGAATTTTCGAAGATTCTCCCCTCTAAACCCCCCTCCCACTGGTCCGATTTCAGCCGTTAACGAACTTGATCTTTCTTTTTACATAAAACTACTAAATTTCGAGTTCGGTAACGATCAAAAAACAATTGCGACCGCTAGCGCGCTCACAGACATATATATATATATATATATAGAATTTGTATACACAGTTTTGAACGGACCTCATTTTCGTCATCTATTAGCTAGGATCGATGGACATTTGAAGAAAAATTTCGAAAATTCCGTCATGAGTACAACCTCAATAGCTGATTTCCCATAAGGAAAATCTGCTAACACTCTGAATCTAAGATTTTGTTTCGTTTTTAGCGTATTTCCTGAGTAACTTATTGCTTTTGAAGTCGGGAGAGAAAATTCTGCTCATTTGCAATTCTATTCTACAAATACTCAGCCGACCTGAATAAGTACGATTTCTTAAGAAAAATGTCTTAATTTAAAATCAAGCAGTGTAACAATGTGTCAGTCTCTGCTTCATTCCAGGGACTGTCTAGCCTACGACTGGTTGTCTGAATGTAAATTTGGTTAGTCGTTCCGAGAACGAAGGGCCAACAGTCAAGTTAGCTAAAAGCTAAGCCCATCTCAGAAAAAAAGAAATCGTTACAAGTAATTACATGTTAGTCTAAAACAATTTTATTTTTTAGTTCATATTTCGTGAAAGGGAAAAATGTTAAAAACTACAATTCTAGAATATTACATTATTTTTTCTATCTAAACATTACTCCACCAGTCGCAATTTCAGGTATGAACTAACTCATATTTTATTTGTCTTTTGCGGCATATCTCCAGCGGTGTCTATGTTGTGCTCAGAGCTGCCACAAGCACACCCAAAGCATGACCACCAGAAGAAGCCGGTTGGAAGACCGGCGAAATATCGTGGGCCACCACAACATAGACACCCCTGGAGATATGCCGCAAAAGACAAATGAAATAGATTCCCAGCGACGGAGTTTAAAACAACGTATAACTCATATTTTAGTTTTATACAAAACTTATTTATATATACTCAGTTTGATCACAGTCAAATAAACAATTGGCCGTTATAATGTAAAAAAAAAAAAAAAAAAATGGGGCTCAGGTAAGCCATGTGAGTTAAAGCGTTAACCTTTATCTCACATGGTAAACCTAGAGTGGCGAGTTCGATTCTCGCCTGGGCAAAGGAAATTATTTAGTGACGAAATTCATTAAATAACATCCTAAAACCCCACCCTGGCTAAAAAAGGGTGGTAACCTGTAGATAACCCGTCCCAATTAGCCTGAGTTGCAAAAAGTGGACATTAATAAATAATAATAATAATAATATAATGTAAAAACATAAGCGTAAATTCATTAATATTCATACATTACCTAAGGAAGGTTATTCATTATGTTATAATTTAGGCCCATTTGTTTTTAGTCATTTACAGTTGCTCATTTGTAGGTATTTTAAAAATCCTTTAGTTCAAATCATTTACATTAAAGAATTTCTGTAGATTCAGATTTTTTCTTGTTAAATTGACTTTATTATAAGCGAATTAAGTTTACAAAGGTATATATTTCTCATTCTGTTTTTCTTTGGCATTCACGTAAGGAGAAGCTCACCAAGCATAATTGATGAATTATATGTTCTCTATCCACTTCTAAAAGATGTTCAGCAGATTCAATACTATGAAACTTCAAACCGTGGTACCGTTATGACTCAGTAGTAGCCATTCAGTAAAAGATTAAGGAAGCCAAACTTCTTTTTATCAAGACGTTCCTTCTTATATTTCCAATAATATAATTTTCTTATTTACTATTTGTGTACACAGTCTAATACTGATGAGGACATAGCACATTCAGGCAAACAGTCTATCTAGAGTCTGGCTATAGAGGTACTTGACGGGAACAAACCACCGCCATGGCTTGTCATTCATCACACCACGAATGTTATTGTTCTTTATTCAGCACATCTCTTGAGGCACCCGGGATTCGCATTATTCATTTAATAATTTATGGTCACTTAGTATCCACACTGAGCCCATCACAATTTCGTTCAGCACACTTTAGACAGTGCCTTGCACTTAAATGTCCAAATACATTTATACAAAAGTAGTATAAATAAGCATTACACTTGAGGAGAAACTTTAATTTCTGTGCTTTCCCAAATGTCAAGTTGAGACTTGTTTCGTTTCAATTTCTTACCATCAAATACACAACTATTATTTTAAATGCTGTAAACTTTACAATGTCATCTCTTAGTGGAGAGTTTTAGAGGATAGGATCAACTTACTGTGACACGTGTAAAGATATTTCTTGAAGTGGAGAACAATGGCAGGATGGGAGTCATTACTGAGACATCTTGACCAATCTCCAGGTAAAGGACCAGCAAAGTAACTTTAACTATATTACATACCGTTAAAACTATTGTAAATGCTTTTTAGATGGCCAATACTCTAACTTAAGTCAATCAAAGAAGGCGCTAAAATCCTTGTCCTCCTCACAGCAAGGATCCACAAATTCAGGACATCCTGGTCCTGTGATAACCCGCTTGCCACCTCTGCCTGGGCTCGCCTCTCATCCATGGAGTACTACCAAAATGCTGGACGCCAAGAATGGTGAACTACCGTTCTCTTGACCAAACTGCGATCTCAGTTCCCACCGGACCCCGTTCAGCGTAATTCACGGTAGCAGAGATAATTTTAGGGCCAACTTACGAGCCCATGATATTAGCTGACATATTCATACGGGACACATCAAAAAGAGGAGAAATAAAAATTATTTTCCTTCACAAATTGTAATTTTACAGACAGTTTCTGTGATCCAATCTTGTCGTGAACCGTAGTCTTTACCCCTAGGGAGAATACGTAGACTAGAGGATGGACTATAGATAAAACCAAACTTGTGAAAACGGAGAGTTCACCTAGAAGATAAGGAATGAGATGGGCTGGTACAAAATATATTGTTAACAGTGAATTCGCTCTTGTTAACAGAGAATGCTAATCATAAGCCGAGGTTAGGCGGCTGAATAGACTGAAGCAAACACTACTCGAACGCATAGTAAAAAAAAAATAGATTGAAATCTGCTATGCACTTTCTCAGGGTACTATTAGGGATAACGGAGGGAAGTACCGTGTGTGAAAAGAGGCAAAGAAATACTGAGACGATTTGTTATACATATGTTCTCATCTGCCCGCGTAATGTGCATTATCAACTACAGCGAGTAATAGAGACAGTTAATCTTCCTACATTCCATGATTAACAAATTTTGTATTGTGCTTGGTTCTATCGGAATGACGCTTTGACTCTTTTCTTAATAACCTCCTTACATGCATGAACAAACCAAAACTCAGGGCCCCCGTAAGGGTTTCTGGCGCCTGTGTGCAAAAAAGGATTTTGGCACCCCTTAAGGCATTTTGAATTATCTTTTTTTTATCGTAGGTAGGTGATTGAAATAAAGAAAAGAACTGAACTTTAAATGTCATATTTATTTGTAGAGTAAAATATCAAAATGAAAAATAAAAAACAGAATAAAATCAATTTTTCTTTTGGGCCCTTGGTTTTGGCGCCCCTAAAGGATGGCGCCCGTGTGCATTGCACACTTTGCACATATGGTAGCGGGGGCCATGGCACAACTGTCATAAAAGCCATCGTGTCCCACAAGTGTCATCTCTTCCATGATATTTGTAAACATTTATTTTGCTCTTTCGCCCTTTTGATTACATTTTGCCCTGAAATTCAAGTTGCTTTCTTAAAATATTCTTACAGACGGCTTCCAACGTAACGGATTTTGTGCTCTACTATATCTCTTCCTTAGTGATAGCGACTGCTTGAACCTAGTCGAAACCAAGAAATCTCGTCAGCTCCTCCAGGGTAGCTACATGCAAGTAACGTGCGCAAAAACAAAATATGTTTTAGTTGGGCTTGGGTTTTACCACCGAGTTTATCCATGTTTCTTTGTGTGAGTAAACATAATTGATATAACCTTCGTACCTCGCAGCACAGCAAATTCTAGAGGTCGCATATCATTCTAATTGGGTGTCGTATTTGGTATGCTGTCTGTTTGTTGATATTCCTCCCAGCTAATCTCCGAATTCCGTATAATGTTTAATTCACGAAAGACATATTACGTGTAATTCATTTAATAACGTATTACTGAGAATTAATCAGAACAGGTGCTTCATTGGATTTGAGTATTAGTGAAAAATTTCTTTACATACGTTGTTTTAGACTTTATTCCTGGGAACTTATTATAGTTGTCAAGTGTGGCGTATCTCCAGCGGTGTCGTTGATGTGGTGGTCCACAATATTTCGCCGATTGGTGGTCATGTTAGGTGTTCGCTTGTAGCAGCTCCTAATGCATTAGAAGTTCTAGCTCAGTTATTCAGATGATCCATCGAGTACGTTATCAAGTATAGTTATAATATTGTGCTATACTGCTTTCTGCCATCTTTTAATAGTAATTAATACATTTCAAAGGGCTTCAAGTGGCCTTCGGTCGCCTTTCAATATATTTAAAGGTATTACGTCTGTAGTATCTACCAAATATCGTACGACTTTATATATGATTATTATTTAATGTACAGTTGTAATAACGTATATGACGGTCTATATTTGCAAATTGATTTTAACTGGCAGATAAAACTCTTCCAATGTGGTTTACACATCTAAACGTTTCTACTTAATATAATCATTGTTAAAGTCTGGCACTTTGACGTGTTATCCTACATACTGAGAATATATTTTCAAGGTAAGAGATAAATACATGCCTTAGAATTGTGACTACTTGGTTTTGGTAAGTGATCGGAAGAAGGTTAAATATTGGCACAGTAACTAATTTTACCGCTGAGACAGATAGGCATTTCCGAATAATAATGTACAGTGTAACAGTGAAAACAATGAGCAGATTGTTGTAACGTCCTTTAATTAAATTATACATTGGTAAGGCTAAACTATGTCGTATAAAGTTGCTTCATTTCTACCTTCAACAGAACAAAATTGATGTATCCATCTTCGTAAAACCATACATCAAAACTTTCAGTAGAAAGCTCCTCTTTTCTTGAAAATTCAATCTGTAATCCAGTAGAATGTTCTCTGTTTCAAGTCCCAATTATAAATATGGTTGCAGAGTATGAGTTAACGAGCACATAATTGTGATATGTAGCTGGAGCATAAATCGTGCCAAGCAAATGTACAACGGTGTAGTGGTAAATAGGAGTTGTATGTTGCGGGAGGTGATGAAGGCACCACTGATGAGATGATTGTGTTGTGGTTTAATTATCCGAGCTACAATAGGAAAGTGGTGACGAGGTTACCATCTCACTCGAGACAACCACTTCTGGCTCTCAGCCAGCTCTTAATTAGTCAAACGTTTACGTCCTCCATTAGAAAGTCTCGTATTGTAAAGTTGGCTTCTTCGAAAAGCCAATTCAATTTATCAGGGTCAGAATAAAGAAACACATATTTTGTAACAACTGTCACTACTAGTGTATATTAATATTAATAACTCAATTCCACAATACGACATCATGGCTTTTATAAACAAGCCTTGTCCTCATTAACGAACTCGACAGAAAAGCATTTAATTACCAGTATATTTATTTATGATGTTTTAAATTGTCCCTCTGACACAGTGTTAAAAAAAAAAAAAACCTTTTGGTCTGTGTTGTTTAGAATGATTTTAGTTTTTAGAACTATATATATATATATATATATATATATATATATATATATATATATATATCCATCCCTTTAATCCTCCTAAAGGAAAATCAGCTGTGAGTGTCGAGGTTGTGCCAATTACCCGATTTTCAAAAAATGTCTTTATGCTGCTAGTAAAAAAAAGAAATCTGATCTACGGCACCATAATACTTCATTTTTCTGCTATTCAATTATAGTTGCGACTTCGATTCTCGCCAGGGCAAAGGAAATTAATTAGTGACGAAATTCATTAAATAACATCCTAAAATCACACCCTGGCTAGAAAAGGGTGGTAACCTGTAGGTAACCCATCCCAATTAGCCTGAGTTGCAAAAAGTGGACGTTAATAAATAATAATATTCAATTATATAAACACATGGGTTTGGTGGATTTCATTTAAAGTAATTTCATAGTTTTAATAAAGTCATATATGTTTCACACGTCATCCAATGAATGCATTAAATTGAAAAGGAATTTTAATGATGGCTGGGAACTCAAGGATATTCCGTTAACATTTGATTTAGTCAATAATACAAATATCAAGTACAAATGTGTATATGTGTGTGTGTGTGTGTGTGTGTGTGTGTGTGTGTGTGCGTGCGTGCGTGCGTGTTCGTTGAGTACGATCTTGCTAATGTTATTAACTGTTAGTGATTTTGTAACTAAGTATAACTCTCTGAGAGACCAAAATTAAACCATCTTTCACTACTTTTCCAAATCCTTGCAGGGATTTATTATTCAAATACTTACATCTTAATAAAAAAACTTTTTATTAGTCCCAGTAGGATAATCCCAGTAATTATTTTGCAAAATATTTTGTTACATAATAAAATATTATCAAAAGTAACAGCGACACACTTAAGATATAATATATATTTCACATTTCCTACCTAACCTGTTTCGCCGAATCTTAAGGTTCCATTTCTTTTTTCAAAATATAATTAATTTCATCATGCCAACCAAATCTCTTATTTATAATATCACAGTTTTTTTTTTATTGACGTTTCTTATTTCATTCGTCTTAAAGCCTTGCTATACTATAATAAAATAAGGGATTTATTTTTATTTCCATATTAAAAACAGAAACGCCTCTATCTACTTTGTTTGATGTCTCCGAATCGTGGCACCATCTAGAATATCCCTTTTCCATAAAGTAGAGCCTCAGTTTAAACTGTGTTACTTTCCAAAGGGACCATTTCAAAGCGTCCATTACCTACTTTTACTTTTGGCCATCGCCCAAATTTCATATCCAGTTCAGGTTCTGGAAAAATATCTCTTTTTAAAGAGGAAATTCCTTCTCGTCCACTCGAATATTTTGCATTTACAGTGCTCCTGGCCAAGCTTCCGAATCTAATGGCATAACTGTAGTGGATTGGGGGGGGGGTCGCATTAGATGACCTCTTCCCTTATTATATGAAATGCATAACCTATTATATGGAATCTTATTTTAAACCAATTACTACGGTTTAAACGACTGATTTAGCATACAGAAATAAAACACAGTATCCAGCTGAAGTTTATTATATCAGTCTGAACCATACATCGGAACCAAAGAAAACATTAAATTATCAAAAGAAATATTTTTTATTCTTTATCTAATAATACCACTCAAGTTAGATATGCGAGTTCAAGCGTTGGCAGAGAGTAAATATATATATATATATATATATATATATATATATATATATATATATATATATATAAAATTAGTGGCTAACTTGAATGAAGAAGAAATGGAATGAAGTCCTTAGGCCTATTCTGACTAGTAGCCTCTGTAGATAACCCGTCCCGGATAGGCATATGGTATAAAGTGAACTTTAATTAACACCATTTTATGTTATAGGGTCGGCTCAAGTAATAATCTTTAAAAGTTCACTCCCAAAGGATACTGTATATTATTTTTTTATTTATTAAAATTAACCGAATATTCTTATATATTTTCATGTTCAAAAGCCTTTAAGAGCTTATTGTACAATATTTTAAATGTCTTTTTAAATCGGGAATTGTGTCGCTTCGCGTCCTCAGCTAGCTTGATAACGCCATTAGATTTGATAGTTTTTGTAATTTATGAAGAATTGCAAGAAAATCATCGATTATCCGTTTTCACCCTCCCTGAAAACATTTTGTCTAGTTTCGGCTTGACGTTTGTGCGTATTTACTAAAAAACGAGAATGTTAAATTTTCATAGTTTGGTCCGTCTACGGGCTCGTTGATTATTCAGGCTCTAATTGACATAAAATACAGAAAAATAGATATAGATTTACGTGTATATACTGTACAGTAATTAATAATTGAAATTAATAACAACAATGTATACGAGCCTTACAATATATGCTAATTGGAGCTGAGTAGAGAGCTATTTGTGTATGTAATGAGACTTATCCGTGAGAGATGTATTTGGGGACGAGGCTTAGAGAGGAAGGTTGTAAAATAGGTGGGGCTAAATCGTTGACTGGCAGACAAGTGGAATCCTGAGTAATCCCGCCTTAAGGCTGCTCTAAGGGTTTTCGAGGCTAAAATTGTCGCAGTGCTTTGGGGGGATTGTCGGTTTGTTTAGGTTTTTTTTCCTCTACTCTTTTTGTGGTGGCTACAAGGCCTATGACCTGCGGCCAATGTTTATTGTCTCCACTTAACTTTTGTATACACGCCTGACATTTGGTCTCTACTATCCCTACAAATAGCTGAACCTTTCATTCCGTCTTCTTCGGAATAACTCTGATTTAACTACTTGTTGGCTATAATTTAATCATTTAGTTAACGGTTTGGCATTGTGACTAGAAATGGCTGGTAGGGCAGTTCCATTTACTGTTTGCCCTTTCTGAAGTAGTCAATCAGATAGAGAATCATTACTGTCAACTTATCTCATACTAATTTCAGGGATCCAAATCGATTTTAAGGCAATTTATGTGTAACGGAAGACTTGTTAATTTTTGATATTATAAATATCTCTACTAATATTCAAATACCAATTATTATTATTATTTATTAACGTCCACTTTTTGCAACTCAGGCAAATTGGGACGGGTTATTTACAGTTTACCACCCTTTTCTAGTCAGGATGGGACTTAGGAATATAGGGAACTTCAAATACCAAGGAATGTTAAATGAGCACTACTGTTTTTCAATTTGTTTTCTTTCTCACTTTTCATAAATTTTTCTTAACTCAGCAAAGATGCTTGAATCTTTTATACTCATTTTCCTTTAAATAATATCCACTTTGGATATCACAACACGGGACGGGTTACATACAATTTAGCAGTCTTTTTCTAGCCAGCGAAGGACTAATGATTTCATGTAGAGCGTCCATCGCATTATGAATCCCATTTGCTATTTTAGTAATCTAGCCTCCGGTTCTATGCTTTATAAAGTAGGCCTAATTCATTAAAATCTACGCCATTAACCGCATAAAAAATATAGACTCTTGTAAACTTTAGATCCTCTAAGTAAATACGATCTTCTGCACAGTAAAATTACAACGAAATTTCTTATTCCCATATATATTATGTCTTGTTTTCATAGGGCACCTACAAAAGGAAAAACACAGAAGCACTCATGAGAATAATAGCCCCAAATTTCTTCTGTGTGCCATTGCTTCACTGAAGTGATTCCATTTCGAAATGAGTCGGCTTAATCGCGTTTTGTTTTTTGTTTTTTTTATTTAAAATTATGATTGATACTAATTCATACGGAGAATGCCTATGAAAATATAATAGGGAGAAGGCAACTTAGTTTACGTAGCCTTTAGAATTTTATTTTCTTACGACTATTGATTTCGATGACTCAAATTATTTAGCAAGTTATATGTATTTTTTTTTTAAGTTTTCAGCTTTCAGCTTGATCTGGTATTCACTCTTGAGTAACTGAGGTGCCAAGAACCTTCATGTCTTACTTGATGTTTTCAAAGGCTTCTTTCGATAGGACAATTGAGAATAGATGGTAAAATTAGCATACGAACTCGAGATTCGAGCGCGCACTGCACAAATCTGTGGAGTGACTGACATAATGATTGCCTGTAATCCACCAATACACATGTGTAACTTATCTACTTGTACATGTAGATGTTATTATTTATTAACGTCCACTCTTTGCAACTAAGGAAGGGTAATGGGGACGGCTTACCTACAGGTTACCACCCTTTTCTAGCCAGGGAGGGAGACGTAGGATGTTATTTAATGAATTTCGTCACTAAATAATTTCCTTTGCCCAGGCGAAAATCGAACTCGTCACTCTAGGTTTACCATGTGAGATTAAGGTCACAACGCATTAACTCACATGGCTAACCTGAGCCCCACATGTAGATAAAAAATTTCCAAACTAAAAAGCAGTTTGCAATGTGCCAAATAAAACATTAATATGGTAATAATGAATGACACTGAATTATTGCCATTATCAATTTCAGGAATTAAAACTTGCTATTCCACTTTAGAATCAGATAGCAGTGTTTTCCATGGTTAAACATTTTGAATAGTCTGAAATTCATAATCTGCAGACGCCTGTCAATTCTGTGTTATCCTGAATTAATAAAAAGAGGATTGGACCAACACTGAAATTGGATATCCTGTGTATTTAATCAGATGAGCGATCGCCCTGGGCCTCAAAGCAGAAGTCTCATATTCTAATAATTAATTAAAATGAGTTGCCATTTTTTTTTTCTGAAACTCAGTATAAGCAGCTGAAACTGATAAGTGGTGTAAAAGGCCCAAATGAGATTGTTCTTTCTACTCACCAAACCGCTTTTTAATTAGCTGATGAAAAACAATTCATTACAGGTTTTAATGATGTATTCTTATTGCCACTAAGGATTCCAAAATGGTCCGAATAAAGCCAATGTTTAGTATTCCTAAACGTTTATAAATATAATATTAAAATAAATAGACAATAATTTATTGGCATAAATGTACAACGTGGCCCAGAGGTCTAGTATAAAATTAAGATAAACTTATATATAAAAATATGTATAATTATAATATGAAAATATAAAACAAAGTTAACAATATAAACTACGTACAAACGTAATAAATAAAAATATGTATAATTATAATATGAAAATATAAAACAAAGTTAACAATATAAACTACGTACAAACGTAATAAATAAAAATATGTATAATTATAATATGAAAATATAAAATAGTTTTAACAGCATAACTACTTACAAACGTACGTTCTTATCTTAAAGTAAGCAGTAAGCTAGTAAAACTAAAAATAAAGAAACAAATGTGGGTAGCGCATAATTTTCTGTTAGCGAAACCCTACCACCTAGGGTTCGATTTCAGCCATTAATGGGCTTTATCATTAGTTTTACATAAACCTTTAAATATCGAGTTTGCAGCGATCAAATGAAAATTGCAGATGTTCTGGTATCAGCATTTATATATATATATATATATATATATATAAACACATATATACATACATAACATACATATATGGATTATAAGAAATCTTTCGGAAATCATATCATTAATACAAACAAGATAAGGGCTCTTAAAACTAAATGCAAAAAATCATAAAACTACAACTACTTTGAACAAAGTAGGTACAAATTAGCCCCAATTCATAATACCCCATTCATACTCACACATGAACGCACACATAAAGTTCCAATTACTCACTAGATCTATATGGAAAATCCCAAGAATGGTAGAAAAGTAGAAATCGCAAAAGTTATCGTGTAGCATTTTGAATCAAAACGTTTCTTTAATAAAACTTATCTCAGTTATACCTATTACATTTTTAAATAATATTAAGTTATATCCAACTTTTCTTAGTTTAATAACAAGCTAAAATATCATGAATCGTCTTATTCTACGTTTAAATTCCAATTATTGTTTATTACGGGTCTTTACTAATAAAAAAACTTGTATCGTACTTTCATAAAAATATTAGCAAATAAAGGAAATTCTAATGGAGCATTTCGTAATAACTAGATGATAATGAAATTAATATGATTTATATTATGTTATTTATTAACGTCCACTTGGGACAAATGTAACCATGTGAGTTGGTGCTTAATACGTGCTTCTTTGACTAGAATAACTCATAATATTTTGTAAGCTATCATGTAACTAAACATTTTATATCCGGTTTAAATGTAATTTTAGGCATATAAATGATGCGGAAATGAGGGAATGTAAAATGGTGTCATCTGTTTGTCATCCCGGTACCTTGTAAATTTAAGTTTAAGCAAAGCCTTTCTGATACGGACTTGTAATAAAATAAATACTGTTTAAAAGAACGGTGAAACATTTTACATCTGCTTGTCATTAAACTTGAAACGAATTACTTGACTTTACTTTTGTTAAGGCAATATCTCGGTCTTTACAATATTCTCACCGAATAATGTAGAATTGATTTGGAGGGAAAATGATGGTTTTGTTCTTTGCATTTTAACTACTACGATATCTTTATCATTATTTATTTCGATTTGTCTTTTATTCAGTTACGTACCACATCTTATTTTCTTTCGTCTTAAATTTCCTCGAATCGCCTTGTGTAAATATTTCTTTGATCGGGAGTTGGCTTCCCCTGGAGACTTCGACAGCTGTTTAAATATGACTCTTCTCAATATGTATTCCCTCTTCAATATATTTCCATGTTTCACACAAAAGAAAGTTCCCCCTGACTATGGACCGTGTTTGAACTCAAGCTTCTGAGCTTCATTCCTCCGATAGGGGTGTTAATTTGTTTTTAAGGACCCTTGACGGAACATGAACAGACAGGGCATTATTTAACAAAATTTAAAATTCAAGACAATGACAAATGAGTCGTTCAGAAGCCAATGTGACTAACTCCAACAAATGAAAATGTTCAGTAGAAGCAGTTAAAGTTATTTGTTTATAAAAAAATTAAAAGTTGTTTTAGAATATTGAGAATAAATTCATTTAATTTCTTACAATTAAGATTAGATTTTCAGTACTGTATAAATGCATAAAATAACTTCAGTATACCTCTATCCTGTAAAAAAAGCACTTTTTATGGAGTTAGTCACATTGCCAACTGAAAGGTACTGACAGAATATTTTGAGTAGTTTGTATACAAGTACTTTTATTAAGGAACTTATTTTAAAACTTATTTTAAATCTATAGTAACCAATATTATTGTTATTAATGTAATATAACAACACATAAAACTTGAAAAGTTGCCTAAAATACAAATACAACTTTGTTCATTGCCTCTATTCGGCATTTGTGATGCAGTCGTCATCACTGACAGGTTCATCTTACAGGATATTTCTTGCAGTCTTCAAGTTTTTATAATAGTGGTGATGAATAGGAGGTATAAACTTCAAGAGGTCCATTAGATCCCTCTATTTTGCCATGGTGATCGGTCTTGATTTGCTATAAAGAAGACCTTGTGGAACTTTAGCAAGGCTTTCTAAAAAAGGACGTCCATTTCCATTTGTCTTTCGGATATTAACTTTTCCAAATGTCATTTCTGGTAAGAAAGTAGTTTTGTATTTGATAGCAAATGGTTCGGCTTTCTCAATCCTGATCCATCTCATTGTCCGCCAGTTAACTGGGTCACCTTCGACACTTTTTTTCCTGTTAGTGATACATTTTTCTTCTTGTTTAAAATAAAAAATAAACATAATAAATTCCACAAGCAAACACTGTAAATCTGGAAAACACAAAACAGTTGCAAAATTTTAACCTCAAGTAAGATCAACATCCGTTATCATGGAGTTAATCACTTTGACCACTGAAACCACGGGTCAAATGTTGAGTTGCCAAAGCAGATAGCGCACTCCGGTGCCGAAATATTTAACTGTGGAGTTAGTCGACTTGACTAGTGACAAGTTTTTAGTAATGCCGGGTGTGCTGGGTAGCGATGTTATTACTCACGAATTTTTAAAAATTGGAGTTAGTCAGATTGACTTCTGAACGCCTCAAATGTACTTGCGACTCATAGACAACACAAGCGTTTTTGCATATTCTTTATAGCTATTCAACATTTAATCAAAATAGATCAAATTTAATAAGAAACATAATTTTAAAAGGAGGTAATTGACGAGAACCACCTCATATTATATTTAACAAATATAATAAAGAACTTATAAAGTTTGTCAAAAGTATAGATATGGATTTAGCAAAAACACATTATAATGTAAAGTTGATTGTGAGGAATGGTAATTATAATTCAATATATTTACCTTACACAGACTCGAAAATTAAAAATCGGTTGAGTTTAACTTTAATTGATATGTATTTTTTTGTTCTTATTTTATTCATTTATTTTTTTCATTTCACTTATTAATTTTATTTGTAATTATCTTACTTATTTTAATATTTTATTTTATTATTTTTTTTATTTATTATATTTGAGTAGATAGTTGATTAACGTGTATTTATTGTAAAATAAAAATTATTTGAACGTAATCATACATGTAATATGCCATGAAGGAATGGAACATGTATTCAAATAAATAACTCCTCATAGGGTTACTATGAGGAGGAAAAAAAAGAAAGAAAAAAAAGGACCCTTATAGTTTTCTGTCTGTTTGTCCGTTCGAATGAACGTTGAGCTTCTGCCTTCGACCCCCTATGAGGTGAGTTTCACTCTCCAGTTTATTTAAAGCTACTTATTACGATGACTTGCCATTCTACATCTAGATCAGCTAGTTAGTTTCATTAAGTAATGTCTTTGTGGCAATCGGGCTGGAAGAAAACAAATTTAAACCGGTCTATCACTTTTACAGTGTTCCCTTATGAATTGCTTCATCAAGTGTCTACTTTATTTCTGAGTGGTTTTGCAAACAGTAGCTCGTTCCGATAATGACAGCTGTATGAATGGTGTAATTTGAGAGAGAGAGAGCATACTCTATTTGAAAACAGCACGATGTTAGGGGTGCGTGGGTGGTTCTAGCCGCTCCTATCTAGATAATGATCTCCCTTTGCTGCTCAAATATTTCTATACTAAAAATGGAACGAGATACCCAAATGGGAAATGTCAGCGTTGTATTCTCTTTTTCAACTACTAACCTTGACTCTTGTGTTTCACTCAGTTCCTAACAAATAGAGAGGTTATTCTTTCCGTAATAAAATGACGGAAAGGCGAGTAGTTGTTTCTATTAACCACAAAATTCGGCTAAAATAAAAAATATTTGTCCTGCTAGGAGTAAATAAGTAATAATAAAAAATAAAAAAAAAGTCGTTCCTTCATTTTACGGAAATGACTTAATATTAGCGTGAAAATTAAGTAAACAGATGTAATATAATAAAATGTGCTGAAAATTCCTGTGGACGCCCTCTGGAGTGCATTTCTTAACGCAGGCCTATTTGAAATTTAATTTTTGATCAATTTCTATAAATTTATCTAATTAATTACTTTTATTTGTGTAATGTGTTATTTATCATATATATATATTTTTAAGTGTTAACAGGATTATTGGAGGGCCAGATGGTTAAATATTATTAAAACTACATTACTACTATATTTAGTATCCATTTTTCTCATAGAGATATGCTGGGCCGGGGAAGGTGTATATCAAGAGGAAAACACAAAGGCAGACCATCCTTTCTTCTTTCCTTTTGAAAGGACCAAAAATGCCAGTATTCCGTACATGGGAAAGATTTCTTAGACTATAGGCCAGAAGCTATGAAAAAATAGGACTAAAAACGGCCTTCAAAAATGAGCATTCACTAAAAGCCATGTTGCCAAAGGGGCAAAGTTAGAGTAAATACTTTAGTCAAGTCTGTGGTGAACCGAGTGTACTGCTCGGATTGTATGTAGGGCAAAGTGGAAGAAAAATAAGAACCAGATCAAAGGGGTGGGGGTAAACAATATTGCAGAATGTGGTGTAATTTGTGAACCTTTAGCAAAGTTATCCCATCCCAATTTCACTAATGTCTGCAGATGTTATTAGTTTTTAATATCATGCCTTTAGTTAAGTACTTAAAGCTTTAAACATATTACACAAGTTCATTGTTTGTTTTTTACAAAAAAATTAATTGAATAATTTTAGAAACCTCAGTTTTACAGATCTCCCGGTTAAATTCATCATGACAAAAGCCGCATACGAAAGAATCTTCTCCTGAGGTCTAACAAAAAATTCGAAATTTCTTCGTTCCTGTTTAAAATATACGCGCTTGTATGTTTTGAGAGAGAGAGAGTTGAAAACCGCCAATTGGCAGAAGCATAAATTGGGGATTAATAAATAAAATGTTTCATTAACCTTAGTTTAAAAGCGTAGGTACCAAAATACCAAGAGCGAATTACCTTCTGGATTATGAAGTATCGGGACTAAAAACCGATTCTTCATATCTAACATATAAGGTAAAGGAAACAAGTATCGACTATTAGTTCCTTGTTAAACAATAAATGAAATATAGACTGTGCACGTTGAAGATAAACTATATTTGGGAAAGCTTTAGAAATAATAGATTAGTGACATTAAGTAAGCCAAGTTGTCTGTAATTAAAATAAGTCCCTAGAAGCCGTTTACTGTTTATTATAACTTAAACGGGGGGGAGAGAGAGAGAACGACTTTTTCTTTTACCTGATTGTGAACGATTCATTTGTTCGGCATTAAGGGCATAGAATCATTATTAGGAAGTTATTGCAAATAAAACTAACCACCAGGAAGACATTGATAGAGACTATCTCCAAGAAATGATTGGTCCGACAGAGAAAATTTAAAAAAAACTCCCGTACTTATATAAAGCCTACATTTCTTTGGATAGTTTGTGCAAGTATAGAAAATAATTATGTCTATGTATAAAACATGAAATGAGAATATATGCTCATCATATTATCGTTTAAATTCTGAATAGGTCTCATAAAGAAAATAAAGTAACGGAGAAAGAAAGAGAAGTAAAAACTAAATGCTTGTAGAAACTCTAAGGTTAACTGCGATGTCAGTTTCAAACGGAACATTGTAAAAAAAACTGAATCAAGCTTATTGCAAAGAGGATCAGTTTTTGTTGAAAAGAGCGTCCCTTTTCGTCCTTAGTTTATTTTCCAGGCCTGTAATAACCATTCCTTTGTTTTTGTATTTCTTCCATAAAACATTAAGATATTAATAAATATAGCAACATATAATCGCACAAAATTATGAGGAATAAAAATAATTAATTTCTTTATTGAAACCATTACTTATAAAATGGACGGACTTTCAAGAAATCGAAATCAGGTTCATGTTTAATACGGTCCTTGAAGGATCAAGGGATCCGCTATATCCATTTTTAGTAGATTTCTCATAAGGGAAATCAGCTATTGAGGTCGTACTCATGACGCGATTTTCGAAAACTTCCTCCAGCGCCCATCGATCCTACCCAGGAGATAACGAAAATGAGGTCCGTTCAAAACTGTATATATATATATATATATATATATATATATATATATAATTGTCTGTTAACGCTCTAGCTCTCGCAATTTTCTTTTATCGTTACCAAACTCGATATTTAAACGTTTTATATACAACTAAAGATCAAGTTCGTTAATGACTGAAATCCAACCAGCGGGAGGGGGAATTTAGAAAATTCTTAATATCTCCGTTTTTATGCGTTGGATCGAAAAAGTGTAAAGTACCAATCTTATTGCAAATTTAATGTTCTATAAATGTTTAATGTACGTTTTTTTTCACTATCTTGATTACTAACCGAGATATTTGCATTTCTTAGTCTTCTGTAGTCAGTGAACCCCCACTCCTACTCAAGCCATATTAACAAAAAGCTGTCCTATTATGAAGCACATTATTTGAAGCCTAAATACCAAATATTGTTCTCATTGAACTTTTACGTTTTGAGAAAAATGCAAATACATGTACGCCAACGTACTTCTCTACCTCGACCCGGCGTTTCACTTAACAACTCCTTGTACAGTTCTCATGATTCCATTCTTTCAACGAGTCGTAATAAGCTGTTCTTAAAACGCTCCATGAAATGAATTTAAATCCTACTCTTTACTCACTGTTCCTTAGAATAGTTCATAGCATCGTTGCTTTAAAATAAAACCTTACATAATTTTTTTTTATAAATGTCTCAAATTTCAATTGGTTAAAAGCGGTACTCGGTCCCCTTAACGAAGACAGAAGGAAAATGTATTGAGGAATATGTATTTGCCAAAATGTTCAAACCACCTCGCTATAATATAAGGGGGTTATAAGTGAAGCCTGAAATTAAAAATAGCGATATTTCGTTTCCTATTGGTTTTTCCGCAAATATAAACATAACAAAAGTTGTTTATTTTGTTATTTGGAGTAACTTTTGTTATATACACTTTTGTCGTATACCTAAGTATAAATGAGTTATACGTTAAAACTTTAGCGGGCACTAACGTTTGAACCGAACTTAACAAAACTCGATATGTCAATTAGCATTAATTCTTCCATGATTATAAGTTATATTAAGATTTTTAGGTTGGAACGGGAGGGGGGTTATAAGGGAGGCCTGAAATAAAAATTCACCATATTTACATGTATAAGAGACGGGAAATATAAAAATATCGAAGACTGTGAAGCCTTATCGAACAAATAATTCTATTATTAGCAAATCCACGGCAACGACGGGTATCAATCCTAAACACTGGAACTGGTAAATGTCAAAATATTGTGCAATGTAAAGCCTGCTAAAAAATACCATCACCATTCAGCCTCAAATGAATCGAAGCCGGGTATCTGAGCTAGTATATATATAAAATTGTAACCTCTGTCTGTACATTGATTTTTTTCGCGAAATTTCACGATAACTTTTCGTTTCACATGTCATAGACACCATAACTACATTTCTTTTCTTTTGTTTGTTTGTTTGTTACCTTTTCACGCATAAACGGCTGAACCGAATTTTATGAAACTTGGTATGTATATTACTACTAGCCCAACTTAGACTTTAGGCTATATTAATATTCTGTAAGACGAACAGGAGTGGGGGTTATAAGAGAAGTCTGAAATTAAAAATAGCGATATTTCGATTCCTATTGGTTTTTCGGCAAATATAAACATAACAAAAGTTGTTTATTTTGTTATTTAGAGTAACTTTTGTTATATACACTTTTTTCGTATACTGAATTAAAAACGAGATATACGCAAAAACCTATAACGAATGTGAACAATTTTATTTGTGACGAAAGACCCAACCGAAATGAATAAAACTCGGTATGTGTATTAGCACTAACGCTTTTATTATAATAAGCCATACTAACATTTCTAGGGACGGGCAGGAGTGGGGGTTGTAAGGGAGGCCTGAATTTAAAATAGCGGTATTTCGTTTTCTATTCGTTTTTAGGCAAATATGAACCTAACAAAAGTTGTTTATTTTGTTATTTAGAGTAACTTTTGTGATATTCATTTTTGACTTTTAACGAAGTATAAACGAGATATATACTATAAACTAAACGGGAGTCAACTATTTTATTGGGCGCTAACGATTGAACCGAACTTAACAAAACTCGGTATGTCAATTAGCATTAATTCTCCCATAATTATAAGCTATATTAAAATTTTTAGGTTCGAACGGGAGTGGGAGTTATAAGGGAGGCCTGAAGTAAAAATTCACGATATTTCATTTTCTATTTGTTTTTCGGGAAAGGTGCACATAACAAAAGTTGTTTACTTTGTTATTTAGAGCAACTTTTGTTTCATTCACTTATGTCATAAAATGAAGTAAATACGGGATATAAGCTAAATCTATAGCGGGAGTCGACGATTTTATAAGTACTTATTTAAGTGTTTTTAATATAGGCATATTATGACAAATGTTATGTTTTAGCCTTATCTATTTCGATTATTTAGTACTAAGTATGATTCGGATTAGTGAGATTATAAATCCCCTCCCCCTTCGCCTCATTTATTTATTTTCCCTAGAAAATAACTTTGCTATTTATTTGCAATAGAAATTTAAACTATAAGAGCATTTCCATTATTTAATTTGTATAATGTATTATTTAAAAAAAAAATCGTGCTGAATTTCCTCAAGGAGTGATAGGGGAAGTAGTAGGGAATCAAACTCTTTGATTTTGGTTATATACTATCTTATTTCCGATATCTTCATGTTATTGAAACAAATATGTACTATCATAACAATTAAACGTAATGTCATTATGACAAAAGACAAAATGCTCTTAAACTCGATGTGATTGTTTTAAGTATTACTTAGGTTGCAGGGACGGCTACGATCTCTTCCCCCGACTAGCTTTTTGAATATAATTTAAATTATTTTTAGGGTAACACTATCATTTAATTCCATCAGGTAGATAAATTATTACAATAATATTTTGAATTAATAATTTAAGGAGAAGAGTGTAATGCGAGAGCGGAAATAGACGGAGGCTAATAGAGTTAATTGAGTTTACTAATTTCCTGTGAAATGCTGGTATTACGGGAAGTGATTACCACTGAGATCTCCTATTATGAATATAACCTTACGTGCTAAACTATGCTTAAACTATATGTGCTCGGATTGGTTTTTGACAGGAAATAAGTTTCATTATAGACGATATTTAATTGTAATAAATACTATCCATGATTATGGTTTGAAGTATTCAAAAAGGTGAGTTCAAAAGTGACAAGGGATAGATTAGGAACACATTTTTATTTATTCTTCAAATATAAAATTTCTCATTCATAAGTCGCCTGCCTGACCCTCCAGCAAAACAATGCGCGCCGACGGGAAGTGTAGTTGTAAACATTGAAGCCTTGCCCAAAAAAATTCTATCATCATTCAGCCTTAAATGATTTCCCGAGCGAAGCGGGTACCTTAGCTAGTCATTATATAAAATAAAAACTATTAAAACAGAGATAATTATTGAACAGGGAAAGTCATGAACAGAAAATAGAAACAGAACACGAATAATTGAAAGCGTAATGTTAAATTCGAAAACAAAATAGTTAATACAACTATAATTAGTAATAGTTTATAATAAATAAATAAGGATTTATTTAAAAGTTTGTAAAATCTTACACAAGCATTCAGAATTTCACACACGTATACGCACGCACTCACCCACACATACGGATGTACACACATGGTAGCACAAAATGTAATTTTCCATTACATTTGGTATTACATTGTGTTGAATTAAACCTTTATGACTATACTTCACTGGAAATAAGAAGAGGTTGGGTACTATATAAGTTTGTAAATGTGTACTTGTTTTAAATATGATAATAAAGTGTCTAGATATGTACTTTCGTTATTTAGAGGTTCGTCCAAATTGTAAGGTAAGTCTAAGTTATGTCGTCTTTTGCAGTCAGTAAGTAAGTATTTTATAGTTAGTAGTCTATTACATAGGGAACAAGTTGGTGGTTCGGATTTTGCCATAAGGTACGTAAATGTTAGACGGGAATGGCAATGTCGCAATCGAACAAGAACCTTCCATAACTCTCACATATTAAAGGTACGGTAGAAAATATATATGCCTTTTAAGCCTAGAATGAGTCATTTTATGGAATATATTTTCTATTGTTGAAATCAGAAGTAAGAGCATTGGATTTTTTCAAGGTTCAAATGTAAAAATGAGTTAAAGAGCATGTGTAGACCGATATTATCGAGAACATTGGTTACATCTTAACAATTGAAATATTCAAAATAATAAGACAAGAAAAGCTATTTATACATATTTCTAACATATTCTTCGGCTTAAGTCTCCAATGTAGAATATGAGAAAGTGAAACTGAATACCTGCCCATGGAGAAGAGAGAGGTGGACGCAGGTCAGCCTTTTTTCTGTTCCGACCATGAACGTTATTATTGAGATTAGGGACTATTAGTTCTAATCCTATAAAAGCCTATTTCTCAATAAGAAAATTGCCTTTTAGCTTCCGCTGCAAGGTTTTAATCTAGTTGTATCCGAAACTTCCTAAAACCTCATAATAAATGAGAATGACTAATAGGTGTATATATATAGGTGTGTGAGTAATTTTCCAGGTATTTATTTTTTTTTTTTGTAAATTAGATGTATTTCAATTTGCTTACTTGGCACACTAAGGCAAGTTAAGAAAAGACTCATTTTTTTTTAACCACAAATATGATAATTAGTAAATTAAACGTTTCAAGAAATGAGTCTATAAAATGTGAAAATCAAAGGATCCAAAGAAATTAAAATGTCTGATTTTATAGTATTCTACATTTTGTAATTTGTTCTGTATATCAGGTCTTGATTAATTTTAAGAAAGTTATCAAAACGTTGGTAATTCTGTTGTTTCAGTTTCCGAATAGTCGTTTGACCGATATCTACAGAAGAAACATTTTAGTACCGTTAGTATAATTATTATTTTCGTCCAACTCTTCAAAGGAGTGTAAAATCCATAATTTATATATTTTGTTGAAAACCACTAAAAAATATTAATTCGTTTTTGTATTAAATTAAATGACTCATGCTGATTTAAAAAGGATTACTCCATTCATTTTGCCGCTTACATTATGCTCTGATTCTTTTCAATAAAAAGAAATAAAACGGTATTTTATAAATGAAAGTGAAAGGAGTCCTGACCAAGGGGGGAAGGAGAGTCATTTGGAAAACCAAAAATAAAAGGCTTACTAAATGAATGAGACCCCTTTGAATTCGTAATGCTCGAATTACAGCTTAGAAATTCTTAAAGATGGTACACACAATAGCTGAAATGAAGTACTAAAAGGCCGTCAGTGGCGAGAGGGGGAGAAAAAAGAAGTAAATGAAAAAGAAGAGCAGTTGAAATAAAAGATGTGTTCGAAGTGAACAGTAGGAAGTCGTTATAGATTCATGAGGCGATCCGTTACGGGAACAAATTTCTTGCTTAAAGGGATTAGCCACGCGTGTCTAGGGATGACTCGATACCGCTCTGATATTCTATATACTTGGCCATATTTACATTCTAGCCCCAACATTCTCTACGAACATCTGGGCTCATTTCTACACGATTTCTCCCACTTCACGTTATTCATTATACTCATACGATCATAGAATAGTTTGCTTTCTTTGCTTAAAAGTCCGTCACGCAGGGGCTGCGTAAACCAAGAAGATTTCCCACGCGAAAGTTTACAATAGATAAATCTACATACCGGTTACAAAACACCACCGTGAATATTCAGTGAATATATACAAACTATAATAAGAAACCTCCCGACGGAAAGCTTCTGAATTGTAAACAAACAGTGATGCCAACTTCTTACCGGAAAGAAAAACAATTACTGTAATATATCTGAATATAACGTATTAATTTGATTCAAAACTATTTACTATATCTACCTCTAATTTATAATGAATCAAAATAATTTTTATCTCAATCAGTCAAATTTAAGTAGTCCAGAAACTTAAGAACGAGGGGGGAGTCACCAGAACATATTTGCATGTATCTCGTATAATAAATGTCTCTTGAAAACAAGATTTGGTGTTTAAGCTTCGAATGATGTGGTGTATTACACAACCGAGCATTGTTTATGTAACATAAGTAGAAGTGGGGGTTTGCTGAAGGCTGAAAACTGAAAAATGCAAATATCTCGGCTAATATACCAGATAGAGAATAAATGTATAAAACAATAGTTATAGTAAATTGAATTTGCAATACGATTTGTTCTATACAATTTTTTGATCCGACGTATATTTTGAATTTTCCACTTGTCCGATTTCAGCCATTAACGAACTTGATCTGTCTTTTTACATAAAACATATAAATATCGAGTTTTGTAACGATTAAACAAAAAGTTCGACCGCTAGAGCGTAAACAGATATATATATATATATATATATATATATATATATATATATATATATTAAGATTTCTTTGTGAAAATATGACCTATTTATCGCGTCATGAGTACGACCTAAATAGCTGATTTCTCTTAAGGGAAATCTGCTAATAATACTGAGAGCAAATTAAACTATCTTATTGAAAAAAAGTGATCAATAAGCATGAAAAATATACACTATTTAAATATATTTGAAACTCTGAAAAAATGATTGATCAATTATAAATTTCTCCTTTTCGATTTAGACTACAGTTCTTTAGGAATAATCGATATTTTTATTTCGTGATGTATCGATCCAAATCAGTTTACCAGAACCTCTATTTGTAAGCCATTCTCTGACTGGCAGGACTAGGGGAACGTTCTGTGTAACGAAGTAGCCGGTAGTAAACTAACTTCTTAGTATTATTTTTTCTCCTGATGTGGCGTCATATGGACGCGAAACTAGAAGAGAAATAAAATTGATTTTAATAATCATTCCAAGTTTTCTCTCTTTTTGACCTGGCACCAGCAGGTTGTTTAGTAAGAAGATTTCCCATCTGTGTCTGTGTGTGTGTGTGTATATATATATATATATATATATATATATATATATACACATACTAGCGGACCCGACAGACGTTGTCCTGCATGATATTTCAAGCGATTAGGATATTAAATTTAATAATTTTATGTTTAAAACAAAAGCTACTTTTAATAACACAAAAAACAACTTTTGTTATGTGCATATTTGCCGAAAAACCAATAGGAAACGAAATATCGCTATTTTTAACTTTAGGCCTCCTTTACGACCCCCACTCCTGATCCATCTACAGGGCTGATTTGTGACGCTAAACCATCCAGGGCGTCACCCAAACGTGTACAAAAATATTCATTCAAATCGGTCCAGCCGTTTAGGAGGAGTTCAGTGACATACACACGTACAGTAGAATTATATATATATATATATATATATATATATATATATATATATATATATTTAAAATGTTCGTCATCTACTAGGCGGGATCGAAAGACATTTGAAGAAATTCAAAATATTTCCTATGTGATGAATCGGATCGAAAACTTTAATAGAACAAATTTTGTTATATTTTTGATTCTACAATTGTTGCTCGATGCATTTTTTCGTAGTCCAATATATTAAGCGAGTAATTCTTGCTTTATTAGTTTCTTGATTTCCACTTAGAAATAGAGAATATATGGCGAAATGGTCCCTGTGTGACGGACTTCGTTTTATTTTAATGGTTGCCTTTTTTAGTTAACGGTTTTATTTTTGCTACCGATGGACGTCACAATTCCACAATATCACTATTATTATTATTCATACTCATTCATCTAATCACAGAAACATCCATACGATTAAATAAATAGAGAAAAATTGGTGTTTTAGTTGCAAATATTTTTACCGAAACGAGAACATATGTTTGAAGAAGGTCGTTAAGTATTAAATGTGAATTGTGTTTGATTGGTTCGGGCAAAGACCATTAACATTTTAGAAACGGGACGAATGTTATCTCTTCTGCTCTGGGCTGACATGACTGTTTTTAAATATGGGTCACTTATGATAAATTAGCAGCTATTGATGGCTCACTCAATATGGCATGATGTTAGGGGGCTATGCTTGCATCTGAAGGCTCCGATGTATTGTGGTTGCGTCAGAAGAAATGTGATGAAGCCTCTAGATAGTGTCACCGTGTTTAGCCTTGTCCAATACTGGCTCTTATCATGATTGAATCCCTATCTACAGGAAGGACCTCGTTCTGTAATGGTGTCCAGGGGTGGATTAATTTTTCAATCACCCCTTACAAAATAGATGATGCTCAGACAGCCTTAATCTAAACTTTCTATCTATTAATGGCCACTGCTGACCAGTTCCTACCTAACTAACTCAAATATCACTCCTACTTATATTTCACGTGTTTCTTTCTTTACACTCTTGTCAACATGATTAACTAAATGATTTATCAGCTGTTCTGGGGTATTCCTTTTCATGAGAGAAAACTCAGATTCCAGACAGTTGGGGCTTTATACACTAGTAAATGGAGAATAGGAATCTTCAAATTTGTACATATATTCTACAAATGAGGTCCGTTTAAAACTATATATATATTTAATTTAAGTAAAAATAAAGACCAAGTTCGTCAACGGCTGAAATTCGACCAGTGGGAGGGGAATTAGAGGAGGAAATTTCGAACATACAAAATATCTCCCTTATTATGAGTCGAATCGAAAAATTGTATAAAAGCAATGTTATTGAAAATTTAGTTGTCTATAAATATTGTTATATACAACTTTTCTCTATTTCAAATATTAACCGAAATATTTGCATTTTTAATTGTTATCCTTCAGCAAACACCCACTCCTACTAGTGTAATTATTATTTAGAAAAATTTTATTTGATCTATACCATACTAGATATTTAACCATTTCAGTGAAAAGTAAAAATCATATTTCATATTGGCTGAAACTGGACCTAGAATAGTGCGGGTTTAGAGGCCAGAAATCCGAAAATTCAATATTTCTTCAGTCAGATCGTAAAGTATTATAGAACCAATCTTGTTAAACTATTGATGTTCTACAATTGTTGTTCTTTGTATTTTTTTTCTTAACTCAAGTATTAAGCGAGTTATTAGTACCTTCTTTTTTTCAGCCTTCAGTGACTCCCGCCCCCTCGCCGGCCAGCCCTCTTTTACTCGTCTGTTTTTTTATTTCATAGAAATAGACAGTATGTGTTGTCTTATCTCACTCATTTTGATCTGTATCAAAAGTGTATTATGCCAGCACGTAGGAAATCTGTCTGGTATTTCGCAGCTCCGTTGACTTTTGTTGTGCTCATTTTAGTCCAAGATGTCATAATGCAGCCTAAGTTGACAGGTACCCACTTCGAGAATGTACTGACATGCTGGTTTAGAATGCACCTAATCTGGTGCCCTGGTTGCCCCAGGAACTCTATGTTATCCTGTGAAATTATTCATCCTATACTTTTGAATAATCCAATAACGCTCTACACCAATACTAACAGCAAACCGCATTGGTTATGCCTAGCTGTTCCTGCTGGTTATTTCACTGTGCCCTCTTGCATCCCTGTATTGAATCTGTTACTCACCAAGATTGTCATTCAAGCTTTCGTATAATTGCATCGAAGCATTGATGTAATCCCAGTTAAGCCATATATTTATGCCAATGACTTTTCACTAAAAATCAAACGCTTCCTCGTTCTGTAGATTGCTTAAATCTGGAAGGCGTGTTATGAATTTTACTAGATGTGCTAGGGTTCTAATTGTAAAAGCCGTATTTCGCCATATCCAGGGATCTATTTTTTTTATGTTTGTTGATTGCCGAGTGCGGCAGTTAAAAGTACACATAAGCTATATCCGATTAATACTTCTGAAAAGTTGTGTCTACCATCCGGGCCAGGCGACGTGCCCTGTACCGTCTCCGTAGCCGTATGAACCGTCCGTGAATGTGGCCATTGAAAAATAATGAAATAGAACTCAAGTAAGCGACTGTATGGAAAGGATCGACACCCATTAGCGAGCCCACTAGAACAATATCAAAAGAAGAATTGTACCCAAAGAAGGTGGAGGGATTTCTAAATGATAATTTAATAAACCTTCAAAATTAGCCTATGTTTCAACTTTACATTGCTCATGATTAATAGTATAGGTTATGTCAATTCGTTTTTCACCAAGGCATCACCATTTCTTTTTATACATCCAGAATAGATTTTTGAGAATCGTTTTGCTACATCCTCCATAGCTTGATGACGCACTAGTTCTGTTCCCTATAGAGCTCCCTGAATGGAATCCCTTAGAGTAGATAATACTCCAGTAGGTCAGTTTTTTTTTACAGTAAAACGCAGAACGTTTCTGAACGTTAGATTATGCAGTTAGTTGATAGAATGGGAACAGGTCTTATATACAATAATTTGTGTATTAAAATAAATATTCTGTAAATAATATGAGTTTCCTTTAACCCAAAGGACTTAGTTACCAACCACTTAGTAAATAATATAATAGAATTTAGGTCCAAAAGCTAAGCTGTGGACCCTTTCAGGGTAATTGGCATAAGGTAATTACTTGGATTGATTACAATCTAATTGAATAACCTAAGCCCTTTGGGGAATGCAGATCCTTAATGGCCACCGCCAATTAGATTGATACTAAGAGATAGCTCATGTTATTTTCTAACCTCTCTTAACTATATTGTTACTTAATCTAGGACGTTTTAATTCATTTGGTCTTTAACACTCTAATATATCTCCCACTGCTAAAAAATGAATTCAGAATTAATGGTTTCATATCTAGGGAGGTTTTGACAGCTGAAGGCTCTTTTTTAAAAAATAAAAATAAAAAAATAAATAAAAAATAAAAAAAAAACTAATAACTAATGATGTCAGCATAAGGAATGATGAGTCCATTTGTGTTGTTTCATTTCATTAAAGAAAGTATCAGTTGTATGTAAATGTACTGAAAGATTGTTTTCTACAGAGAGGTTACAACACTGTGGAGCTAGTAGTATTTCCATTTAATTGAGAGGACACTAATAATGAAAGTGAATTAACAGTTTTAACAAGGAGTCACTGAATAGACCTAAGATGAGCAAAGGTCATCGGCCCCAACCATCGAAGGGCCTAGGAAGAATTCCAAGCAATTATCTAATTTGAAGGTCTATTGTCAAACATTGGAGAGGCAAGCTGAAGATCACATCATGCACCACATTAGCTCCCCTGCCCACCTGTCTCCCAGTTATTATAGGTCTCTAGGCCTACACATATCCCCAATTCGTCTCGGAGAACCACCATCACTATGCATCGCTCTGCTCCCATTATGTTTAGACGTTTGCCCTTTATAACTCAACTCATCTTGCTTTCTTGGTATCCAGACGCATGTGTATTGCTTTTCTCAGCAAGATTGTATCCTTGATAGTTAGAAATTAATTGATAATTCATCTTGTAATCGTCACCGACAAAGGATATGCCCCGACGCGTAATCGTTACAGAATCATTTTCAGAAGCTACATGTATATATAAAAATTATCACATTTTCAAAATAATAGGATGAGTACTATTTCCAAGCCCATTGCAATATCTTTCTTTATTTATGGAGAGTTGTGACTCAAAGTACTCTCTATAAATAAATTAAGATATGGCAATGGACTTGGTAATATTTTGGAAATGTGATCATTTTTATATTTATAATAATTGATCTACCCAGATAGCCGGAAATAAGAGTTAGCAATGTTCTTAAACTGAAAATTGTATTAGGAAATGATAGCAGCATTCGATGGTTCGACGTCCTACACTAAAATGTACATTAGTCTCTAGAGGAAAGGTAACAGATAATCTAATATAAATTAAATTAAATTTTAATTTAATATAAAATTTTAATAAGACCTAACCTATAAAATGAGAACTCTTTTGGAACTCCAAATCTTACATGCCTGGGAGAAAGAGCCCTTCGAAAAATACGAGAAGCAGTAAATTTGCAGTAAATATAAGGAGTAGAGAGTTTTGAAGACGGATTTGTATTGAAAACCCTACACCGTATGTCCCCAAAATAGGTCCACTGCAGGATGGAAAAAAAAAAAAGTTTGAATGATAGTCCAGAAAAATGTTGGTACCACTTAACTTCTTCGTAATACTATTAAATTAAATAAACAAAATTTTTCATTTGAAAGTGACAGACGAGAGATCTCCGGTCAGATGGGATAATACCAAAGTACATGATTTATCAAAACTTTTATGATAAGCCTAAAAACTCCTGCACAATCTTGATGTATCTCTCCTACGTACGGTCCATTAGTCCAATACTTGATATGAAATTTTAAAATTTTAAGGCAAGCTGTTTTTCAGTTGTGCGAGGTACGTCCACTTCTCGCCGAAACTTGTCATAAAGGGTTCAGGGAGGGTTAAAAAGGGTAATTCCTTTCTAATCTCAAAACCAATCATTTTCGTGATTGCAGTATTTGCTTCTTCTGTCGGCGATCTGAGGGAGGACAATCAGAACCGTGATTCTTAACTGGAAGGAGGTCGAAGTATACCAAAATCAATGGTTCAAGATTAAGGTGAAAGGCAGATCCTTGTACTGCCCATAGCGACCATAAGTGAGTGAATTTGTCCTTGGACTCCGGGCGAACTCGTAAGCGAGTACCGAAGCCCATTGGGGCAATGACTGCAGTTACACACTTGCCAATCATCGCGAAAAGGAAAAGCAAGAAAATAAATTCACAGCAAATGTGGGTGTATGAGTTAGTAAGGCAGTAAAGGGGGAGGCTAAATGCCGGAAGGAAGGAAACTGTAGTAAATCAAGAAGGTTGGCCTCACTGTTATACGCTGTAAATCAGATAGGATGCCCTCGTTATATTTGGAGGGAACCTCGTCGTTAGCTGGTAGCCTCACCAATTTACACCCTTACTGACACCTTGCCTCTTCGTCACGCGTCGAGTGTACCTCACAATAAATGGTGTCCTACCTGCCTCTGCCACACCTACACGTGTTGCAATCTCTGAAGAATACATCTATTATTAATACTAAATTCCCAATGGGAATACATATGAGGCTTACATAAATGGAGTATATCTAGTTATTTTTAGATTGCCTTTGGTATTTCGAAAGGTCAGCCCTTCCCCCCTGTTGCCCTCTTTTTTCCTATCCATGAAAAAAAACATCACCCACTTTTCATTTAATTCTGTCTATGTATTTATCTAATTGACAGCTGTATTGAATTGTGTAAATTGTTTTAGCGTCGGCTCAAAGTATAACTTGCTGGCATTATTGAAGAATCCAACTTTTTTCTAAATTTAGAATCATTCTTTTATTGTATTTATGATTCAACTGATAATTTAAATAAAATGAAATAACTAAAAGAACACACAACTGGGTTATATAGAAAGTTACTGAGATTTTTTATACAAAATTGTTGTTATGAGTCCAATCTTGTCTTAAAACCAATTCTACCAGATTTCACTGATATGGAATCAGTTATTGAGAGAGTACTCATGATGTGATTTTTGAAAATTTCCACAAGTGTCCAACAATCCTATGTTTTTCTTTATTCATTTACGTCGACTTTATGCTACTATGGCTAATTAGGGTGGGTTATCTACAGGTTACCACCCTTTTCTAACCAGGGTGGAACTAAGGAATTTATTTAATGATCCTTCACTAGATAAATTCCTATTGCCCAGGGCGGTAATCGAATTCGCCACTCTAGGTTTACCACGTGGGATTAAGACCAACGCCTTAACTCACACGGCCAACCTGAGCCCCAACAATCCTATGTATAAAGTGACAAAATTATGGTCCGTTCATATATATACCTATAGGAGCCGTGTTACCCGTCCTTCACGGGTTGAAATGATTTCCTGTGGGAATATAAAAATTCGAATCACATAAATGAAATGTCATGTAACTTGTCGAGTAACCTTAACTGACGTTGAGTCGTTGTATACGTGAAGTAAAAAGAGACTATAGGTTTAATTTATGTTTTGAATAGCTGTCATCCGTAAATGAACTGAAATAATAATGGTTATTGTGGATGTAGATGAATTGAAATAATAAATTCATTAATATAAACAACATGTTAAGAGTCAAAAATATATTCTAAACACAATTTTTTCTGTACAGTTTTTGATCAAATCATTGCTGAGGAACATAACGAAGAATTTATTTTTTGGTTTCAAAGTTCCACTCTTGGTAGCTGTAAAAAATTAATTAGTGGGCATAGACAATATACAGATTAAACCAACATTAACGATGATTCGTGATTCGATGCCGAAGAAAATTCTTCTTTTATGAATGGAAATTTTAAATTATTATGCCTCGATATAATTGGTTACAGTCATTATACTATTTTACGCATGAAACATGCAATGGCGATGGGGTGAATACTGACGTATTTATACTCTTTCTTGGATACAAATAAATATGATTATCCATAAAAAATAAAGGATAATTTTGGCTTAATAGCATTAGTGGAACCAATGTGATATATTTTTTTTTGCGAGGGGTCTCATCATCTATCTATCTATGCGTCAAAGTGGTTTGATGAAGAAATTTTGATTGCCTTGGCTTAAAGTAGATTATTCTTAATGTGGGATTCATCTGGTGTATTTTGTGTCGAGTGTGAAATATTTTCTACATTACACTACAAAAATATTAAATTCTGACTAGGTTATTATATCGTGCAAGTGAAGGAGCAACCATAAATTATGTGGTTATACATAATTAATGCACTTTGGCTACGATTACATCAAAGATAGCGACACTGAAACCACATTCTCTAATTAAACTCCTTTCATAAATGAACCCTTTGTGCTTTTCGAACTCTCCCAAGACACATCAACCTATAAACACATTAACCTAACGACTATAGACCTGCTAGACCTATATAAGTTATGTATGTAAGATATAAATATATATATATATATATATATATATATATATATATTGTTATGTCTGCCTGTACATTGATTTTTTCCCCGAAACTTCACGATACTTCTTCGTTTCACATGTCACAGACACGATATCTGCAATTTGTGGATTTGGTATCTGTTTTTTCCTTACCTTTTCACGCCTAAACCAATGAGTCGAAGTTTTTGAAAATTGTTATGTTCATCACTACTTACCCAACTTAGACTTTAGGCTATACTAATATTCTCAGAGACGAGCAGGAGTGGGGGTTATAAGGGAAGCCTGAAATGAAAAATCGGGATATATCGTTTTTTCAACAAAGATGCTCATAACAAAAGTTGTTTATTTTGTTATTTAAATTAGCTTTTGTTATATACACTTTTGTCATATTCCGAAGTGTCAATGAGATATACGCTAAAAACTGAACAATTTTGTTTTATTAATAATTAATGTGTTTTTAATATAGGCATATTTTGACAAATGATGTTATGTTTTTAGACTCATATTATAATTATAAGTGTGATTTGAATTAGGAAAGTAACAAATCTCCGCCCCCCTCCTCAATTGTTATTTCTTTTAATTGGAAAATAACACCTTTTTTTTTTTTTTGTTTCCAATAGAAATGTAAACTATAAGAGCATTTCGATTATGTAATTTCTATAATGTATTATTTAAACAAAGCCATGCTGAATTTGCACAACGTGTGAAGTTGTGCGGAATCAAACTTCTGTAATTTCTCGCTGATATATTGATGTTATTGAAATGACTATACTATCAATAACTATCATTATTATGTATTAACGTCCACTTTTTGCAACTTAGACTAATCGGGACGGGTTATCTCCAGGTTACCACCCTTTTCTAGCCAGGGTGGGATTTTAGGACGTTATTTAATGAATTTCGTCACTAAATAATTTCCTTTGCCCGGGCAAGAATCGAACTCGCCACTCTAGGTTTACCATGTGAGATAAAGGTCAACGCTTTAACTCGCAAGGCCAACCTGAGCCCCAATAACTATCAAAATTTACTAAGTAATGTCATTATAACAAAAGACAATATGCGTTTAAATTTGATAGCGTTAATATGATTTCAAGTTGCAGGGAGAACTACACAACCTCTTCCCCTAATCTCGCGTTTTGAATATAAATTAAATTTTTTTTAGTGTACAACTGTTGTTTCTTTACAATCTTTATTTTTATATAATTCTACTGTACGTGTGTATGTCACTAAACGGCAGGACCGATTTGAATGAATTTTTAAATATGCGTTTGGGTGACGCCCGTTTTAGCGTCACAAATCTCCCTGGCTGATGGAGCAGGAGTGGGGGTCGTAAGGGAGGCCTAAAATTAAAAATAGCTATATTTCGTTTCCTATTGGTTTTTCGGCAAATATGCACAAGTTAAAAGACGTTTATTTTGTTATTTAGAGTAACTTTTGTTATATTTACTTTTGTCGCATAACAAAGTATAAACGAGATATATACTAAAAAAGTAAAGTGGGAGCTACAATTTTATTGGGCACCAACGATTGAACCGAACTTTTAGGTTCGCCTGAATAAAATTTTCGCGATATTTCATTTTCTTTTTTCATTTTTTTTTAAGCAAACGTGCACATAACAAAAGTTTTTTTTTGTGTTATTAGCAGCAGTTTTCGTTTTAAACATAATATTGTTAAATTTAATATCCTAATCGCTTGAAATATGATGCAGGACAAAGTCTGCCGGGTCCGCTAGTAGATATATAATTTATTAGAAAATTCGAACTGTTTAAAGATTTGAATGAATAATTTAAGTAATGCAACGGTGGTACCCTTAAGCGGGAGCGGAACTTATCGGGAGGCTAACAAAGTTAATTGTGTTTACTTTTTTCCTGTGAAATGTTGGAATTATATCTAGCCAACTTTACTATTATGCATATAACTAAACTCAAAATGTGTACTCGGATTGGTTTTTGACTGTAAATATGAAAATTACAGATAATATTTAATTATAATAACTGCAATCAAAATTACGATTTGAATTATTCACGGTTTGTCAAACTCTGGAGGAAAATTGTTTTGGGACTTATTATCATTTATTCTACAAAACTAAAATTTCTATTCTACAAGTCCTCTACCTGACCCTTACGGGAAAACAATACACCCAGACGGTGTACTTGTACGCATTGAAGCCTTGCCAAAATAATACCATCACCATTCAGCCACAAATGATTTCCTGAGTGAAGCCGGGTACCTTAACTTGTATATATATATATATATATATATATATATATATATATATATATATATATATATATATATATATATATATATATAAACACACACACACACACACACAAATATATATATATATATATATATATAGTGTGTGTGCGTGTGTGTATATTATAAACCCTTCTCCCCCTAGGACTAAACCGACTTCAACCGGTATGAATTACTCCGCCTGCTGAGAGAAATAAATAATGAAATTCGAAAAAGAATAAAATCAATACATAGTCAAATATATATTACAATTCAAAAATGACATATATACATAATATAAAAACAATAATAATAAAATTAATAAATTGGTAAAATATAACAACATTTGAAAATATCCAAATAGAAATAAAGAAGTAAAATAAACAATAGTAAAAGAAAATCTTAATATCGTACAACTAAAAAAGTACATCACGAAGGGACTGCGTAAACTAAGCAGATTTTCCAGATTCTCAGCACAAATTCTCTATTTCTATGCAAAAACCCAATGAGAAGGAGGAGCGAGGGGTTACTGAATGCTGAAAACAAGGAAGTATGAATAACTCGTTGAACACTATTACGATCCGACTCAAGATCAGAAAAAATATATATTTAATTTGATCCCTTACGAGTCACTTAGGAGACTTATAAATAAATACAGTGATTCTTTTCAGGGAAAGTCTGCAGAAGTATCCAAAAAGGGAAGTGGTAAGGCAAAAATATATTCCCTCATAGACAAACTGTATACATGCTATTCGCATCCACTATTTTTTGCAATACTAGTCTACATAGTTTTATGTTTTAAAGTTTACTACTTGGTAATTAATTTTATAATTAAATTTGTTTCAGTTGGGACGATCAGATTGGAAATACCTGACCTCAAGGAAAAATCTAGGAAAATCTTGGTCTACCTATCACACTGGAGTATCAAAAGGAAGTTAGTATTCAATGTAAATAAATATTTGTATGTGTTTGTATACGTGTGGGTGTGTGTGTGCTCGCGCGTGTGTCTGTGTGCGCGTGCCTATGTGCGTGCGTGTGTCTGTGTGTGTGTGTGTGTGTGTGTTCCTATAAGCTAAGTTGTGGTTTTCAGATCTTTAGTTTTAAGTTTCATGACGGAATGTCAGACTAATCAACTATATTAATTCTTTAATAAACTCTCGACTAATCTTCTACTAAGGAATTTCCTTAAAAGCACTCTTTAGTTTAAAATAAAGTACTTATATTTTATTTATGGCTCTTAGTAATATCCAGTCAAATCAAAATTATTTGACTTATCTATAGCAAAATGTCCTATAAATCCACTGGTTACAATTATGTACCTAATTTACATTGAATTATTACATATGATCCTATCTTTTAAATAATAATTATTATAAAAAATTAGAGCTATCACGATCATCGCAGCTTGCCATTTAACAAAAAGCCCTTGACTACCGACGTATACATATAAATGGTAATAATTGAATTATTTTTAATTTTAGAAATAAATTGACTGGGAGTCGATCCCGTGTCTACTTAATGCAATATATTGTTATTATAAATTATGTAAGTCTTATTTATTCATTGTGGAGCGTTCGCTGCGAGGCGATATTGCTCATAAAAAAAAACAATGAATATAAACAAAATACAAAAATGATAACAGTAGTAAGAAAAAATTAAACAATACAAATAGAACAGAACTAACTTGGAACACAACGAAATAACAAAACGCAACTAAATAACAGAACGCAACGAAATAACAAAACACAACTAAATAACAGAACTCAACCTAATAAAAAGACACAACTAAATAACAGAACACAACCAAATAACAAAACACAACTAAATAACAGAACGCAACCAAATAGCAAAAAGCAACTAAATAACAGAACGCAAACAAATAACAACATGCAACCTAAGAGACAAAAAACTCGAATCAACAAATAAAAAAAACTAAACAAAAACAAAAGAAAAAAAGAATCTGGTAAGGAAACTAGATAATTAAAAACTATAAAGACTAATAAAATTACGGAAACAATTATATACTTTCAATGGTTAAAATTAAAACTAAAATGAAATAAATAAAAATTGGTATGTACATTAAAATTAAAGATTAAAAATACGATTATTTACTTTGATGTTTTACTTACTGATGTATTAAACTTGGATTTTTAAAGAGCAGAAAGAATGTAATTTTAATGATGATTTTCTGTCGGATGTGGGATACGTCACATATTGTTTATTATAACTATTATCTATAGCAAATAATATTGAAATAAGTCTTATTAGTCTCGCTTTCATATTCTTGAGATCTACAGTGCCTGAATGACTTGGGTCTCCCTCTCCTATAGCTTCGACCACGCCCCATGACCGACACCGTTCAATTTTAGCAGATTTCCCTTGATGGAACTTAGCTATTGAGGTTGTACTCATGGCGGTGTTTCGAAAAATGCCTTCAAATTTCCATCGATACTACCCAGGAGATGCTGAAAATGAGGTCCGTTCAATATGTTATATAAATATATATATGTATCATTATCTAAAGGCTACGCCTTGTAATTGCAACCATTGTATTCTTTCGGTAGCTGTTCTTTTCTTATTACTGTACTCACTGAAATCCATACTTAAGATATTTGATGTGAAGAAAGGATTTTCTAGGCCTTCCTCTCCCTCTATGCAGAAGAACCTTACCTTCAAATATATTTGTAATGAAGTCTTTGTGCCTTTTGATATGCCCAAGAAGTTTCACTCTCCTTTTTTCCATGGCCTTGATATGACTTTTGCTCTCACTTACCTCATTTAGAACTTCCATGTTTGTTTAGTTCCGAGTCCAACTTGTTCTGGTGATTCAAAGCCAGGTCCACATTTCCAATGCTTCCAAACTATTATATGCCCTTTCGTGGAGAGTCCAACTTTCGCTTCCGTATAGCAGAACACTTTGTACGAAAGACTTAGCAAATATTTTTAGGTGTCCATGCTTACTATATGCATACTATTTAAAATACTTCTTTGCTTTGGAAGGCTTGTTTAGTAAATGCTATTCTTCTATCGGTTTCAGCTCTGCTATCATTGTGTTCAGTGATGATGCAAGCTAGGTAACAAAACTTCTTCACTTTTTCAAGCACAATGTTTCCAATTCTAATATTTATATTTCCTTGGCTTTCTTTCTCTTCTTTATTCTATTATTATTTATTGCCTCCATATGTTAGCCTATGTACATATTTTCTTTTATGTTTCTTTCAGAAGTGTTGTTTTCCCTATCCCAAACTTGAAGATTTTCAGAATTAAAGTTATAATTGTTCCGTACTGCATGTTCAGACAAGACGGTTTGGCATTGATTTGACTATATGAAGGATTTATAATTTTTCTGCCTTTAAGGCTCAAAAAACATTCTTTTATGTATATATATATATATATATATATATATATATATATATATATATATATATATATATATATATCGGTTAACGTTCTAGCAGCAGCAATGTTTGTCTTATCATTACCAAACTCTATATTTAAACGTTTTATGTAAAAATGAAGATCAAGTTTGTTAACAGCTAAAACCAGACTATTGCGAGGAGGGGTTTAGAGTGGGGACTTTTGAAAATTGGAAATATCTCCCTTGTATTACGTCAGATCGAAAAAGTGTATACAAGCAATCATACAAGCAATTGAAAATTGTATGTTCTATAAACGTTATTATATACATATTTTCGCTATCAAGTGTATTAACCGAGATATTTGAATAGGAGATACATTTCAAAAACTACGTCATGAGTACATCTTCAATAAAAGAAATCACTTAAAGTATTTTCGTATGATGTGTGTCAGCTAGGATTAAATTTCATGTGTTAGAATTATTATATACAAAAAATATCATCGTATATTTACAGCACAGTTGATGCCATCAGCATATTCAGAATAAAATGCTATTGCGGATTGTTACCAGAACATTGCAAAACTGAAAGTAGAAAATATATATATTTCTTTTTTTATGCTTTTTAGCATAAAATAGACGAAAAGTATTATTGGTCTCCTTAAAAAGTTTCATCACAATTTACTTTTAAAATGCAGTAATTTCTTAAGTTCCGTTAATTATTTATTTAATATTTAAACACTTTCAAAAACTAAATTCTTAAATTAACGTAATTTGACTACCTACTTTTTATTTGTTCAACTCATCAACAATTACGGTTATTATCTGACACAATTTAGTGTTACATTTATCACAATCAACTCCTTCTATTCATGAAATGGAAATAGAGCAGGTATTGTCTTAAGATTATGCTGAAGCAGCTAGAGTATTATTTGTTGGGTTGGTAACAATGGTCCATTAAAGTTCCCAAGTCCGAGAGGGCCTGCAGTCGGCTGATTTACTGCCAAGCAAGGGAATACAGTTCTACCATGATCCCTGCTCTTCAACTGAGATGCCAGACAAAACCAGAGAGCACCACCAAATGCTCAGGTTATTCTCAGCTCCTGTATTTGTTATTTATCGGGGGGCAAATTATCTGCCAACTGTGTTACTGAAGAGTTGAAGAAATAATACAATTTGAAATTATAATAATTAATGACCTATGTATATTCTTAATAGTCACTATACCGCACTCCTCTAAAAGCTAACGAAATATAATAGTAGAGAGAATCACTTTATTGTACAAAGTTATATACAGTTTGTGGGGCTGCTCATATACATTGAGATGCTGAAGCATACTGAAATAAATCCCTAGGACAATAACCGCTACTAAGTAAAACAATATACATTGTATTTAGTCAGCTAAATAACTAAAATATTTTAACACAGTCAGCAACCTAAAAGGTGTATGTCACTAGATATAAATTAAAAACAAGCCTATCACTAGAATACCCCGCTCCCCAAATGTTTCCCTGAATTTCTCAGAGTAAAATTTAATAAATTTCCCATAAATATTTTTCATTTCCTCGTGGATCTTCTCCGCTTGATCTGGGTCGTTACTCTCGTACCTTATCGTTGGGTCCAGGATATAGGCATGTTTTCAATTTTCTTTGAAGGCAGAGTACATTCATTTATTACAAATACAAAAATGTTCTTATACCACCTAACGATTCTCTTATTATACTAGTTAAAATTGAGGCGTGAGCTGGAAATCGACGCTTTAATTTTCATATTTCAGAATAAGTGGCGGCTCGCGTATAGGCACTGTGGAACTGCAGCACCTCCAATTTCCACTTGATATTATCTATAACATGAAATATAATGAAGCTTTTTCTTTAATTCTTTCTTTATACTTGTATAATATATAATCCTTAAGATTAATGCAGTAACCATCCCACAGTTTATGAAAAAAGTTATAAAAATGTTTGTTTGGAACTGTGAGCTTCACAGTTCCAGACGCTAGGTGTTTGACTGTTGTGTGCATGCGCACACAGGAAGCTCCACGCGAGGCTGCAAGGGTGAGAGAGCACTGCCGTTCTCGCAGGTAATGCCAGAAATTTTCTGGAGCAGCACCCCCACTAATTTTAGCTACGAACCGCCACTGTTCAGAATAAATTTTTACAGAAAATGTATTCTTAACACTATTTATTATTTTCATTTATTCTCTAGTTTGAATAAATATTGGGGAACATCGATAATTGGCGTCAAATTTGTGAGAGTGAGTGTCATTCTACACAGTCTTTGATTGTCTGAATTTATATAATTCGAAATTGAATTACTTTAACAACGTAATAGACAAAGAGAGAGAAAACAAACACATCTTTAGTAAAAACATTAATAAAAAAAGCTTTAAAATATTTTAATTATATCTATCACTATTATTATTCTCCATTATTCAATAATTCCCATCAGTGGACACCAATCCATAATGCTCTGATTCTCACATAACTCTCGCTGCCATAATTTTAGTAGACTTCGTAGGGCCTCTTAAAATGAAGTACTATCACGTTCCACCTTATGTTCCAACCGCTAAGGAAAGTTTAAACAGTGCTGGTCCAAGCTATAATGTTTGGAATTTTACGTCTTTTAATCACGAAAATCATTGTTGTCAATGATAGTAGCTAACTCGTTATGACTATAATGCAGCAGGCATCTTTATTCTTTACATGGTTCGGTAAATTACTACACGTTGATGATGAAAGTTCATTGGGCCATAGTTAAATCCCAATATTAGTAAAAACTAATTCGGCGCTGAAATGAATTGTATAAAGGTGAAAACGAGCTGTTTTATTGATTATTGGGTGGTTTGAAAGCTAGAAAACGGGACAAGCTAAAGTTAATAAATATGGATAAATGGCGAGCAGGAGAAATTTGGTGCTGTTGATTTTATTGATATTTATTAACGCCTTTTCAGGCCATTGTGGGACTAAGGATTTTATTTAATGAGTCCACAACTAAATACATTCCTAGTGTCCAGATGAGTAGAACTAACGACTCTAGGTATACCAAGTGAGATTAATACTAAGTGACCTTAACTCACGTGGCTAATCTGAACACCAAAGAGGAAATTTAAATGGGTCCTTACTATTTTCGAAACGCTAATACCTTCGAAGTACTTCTCGGTTCTGTTTCTCTTGGCACTGAGCGATTTCTTTGAACATTAAACAACAATGTACGAATTCACATTACTTCCTCCTCCTTTAGCATATGTACCGCCGAAGTGAGTAGTCCTACCCCTTTAAAGCCCTGAAATAAGTCTTAAATGGGAGCGACGTGAGGTAGGGGTCGAGCCCCGAGGCCTCCATAAGGAAAGACACTGAAAGGAGTACCTCCTTTAGGGCTGGCCGTACTCTCCCTTGATTAACTGGGGTCAGAAGTGCTCTCCTCTCCATCCTACCTACCGGCTTTTCATGTTGACAAATACAAAATAATCCGTCATTGAAAACTTTAAATACAAACACAAAATTTATAAAAAATATATAAAAGAGACTTTATACCATTAACACTCCGGACTGTATGGATTATCACTTAAGAGTAAACTTTTAACATATTTCATCAGAAATCAGCTATTGAGGCCGTACTCATGACGCGATTTTCAAAAAAGTTTTTCAAATGTACATCGATCCTACCCAGGAGATGACGAAATTGAGGACCTTTCAAAATTATATACACGTATGTATATTTATCTGTTAACGCTCTAGCGGTCGCAAATTTTGCTTGATCGTTGCCAAACTCGATATTTAAACGTTTTATGTAAAAATAAAGACCAAGTTCGTTAATGGCTGAAAAAGGACCAGTAGAGGGGGGGGGGGTTAGAGGGGGATTTTCGAATATTTGAAATATCTCCGGTACTATACGTCGGATCGAAAAATTGTATAGAACCAATCTTATTGCAAATTAAATTTACTATAAATATTGTTATATACATGTATTCTTTATCTTGAATATTAACCGAAACATTTGCATTTTTATGAAGTGTGTGCACATAACTGACGAGATGAGATCGGCTAACTTTCTGGTTCTAGTCGTGAGTTTCTGGCAAGAGCTAGTTCGGCCGTTTCCGTAACTGTTCGGCTCACGTGAAATTTCTCTATTGTAAAACTTCACGTGGGAAATCTGCTTAGTTTACGCAGCCCCTGCGTGACGGATATTTTATTATCCTCGCTGGTATTGTCTAGCAGAGACAAGAATATTTGATCTGTTACTCAAGGTGATTTCCACATTGATATTCTTCTCCTGTTGGGCTACTTATTAACAGGCCCTTGCCGATAGTCGTAGGAAGGGTTTTAAAATACAATTTGTAGATGAAGAGCTCAACAGAAAGGTCGTTTATTACACGCCTTTCTTTCTAGAAAATCGGAGACATTAATAGTTTCTCCCTACTCTGTTTGCAAATTGTCCACCATCGGAAAACCACAACACCTGATACACCTCCTGCTCTGTTATTCTAAACGCTAGAGTTTGAGATAAACACCGCCTTTCTCAGACAATGGTCTTTACCATTCGAGTTTTCTAATGTAATATCATTTCACATTCTTGATTTATTCTTTCGAAGAATAACCCCGAATTTAAACTTCATTCTCTCCCGCCTGTCAATATACTCCTACATCAAGTCTAATCTTTACTTTTTCCACTGCTTACTTTCTTACATAGCCACTATTTATTCATTATAAAATGAAAGGAACCCATTTTCATTAGAAGTTTGTAAAATCCCTTTAAAAAAACAGAATGTTTTATAGTTCCCACATATTTTTGTAAAAATAGCCACAGTCACCACAGTACGTCTCACCTATTGCAGCCTATCATACGTCATCATTTAAAAATATTTATTTCATAAGAATTAAATGAATTAATATCACTTTATATACTCTTCTTGTACATAAAAATCGGGTCCTCATAAAACTGTCTTTAAAACAATAAAGCTTTGAAATTCTCATGCATTTAATCGAAAAATTCACGTTTATACAACAGAAACTTTACTTTATTCGAACCAGGCGATTAGTGAAAACTGACTAACTTCGAAATAGCGGAGTCTTTATTTCAAGTCCTTTTGTATAGGAGAGAATTTCTCACTTTCATTTAGTGTGATTCAACCGGTTAGAAATATTTGTGTTTTGTGAGCCGCCTAATGAGCGAGGTTTTACCTTTCGGGGAATGGTCTGTGATAAATGAGAAGAAAGAACTTTTCCTTAGTCCAGCAGTCAAAGTTGTTAGACTTTTGTTTAAACTGGTGATTTCCACGATTTTCATATGGATTTATTTTTATCTCTTATCCATGTAAGGTAATTTTATGTATAGTTAAACAGATATTCATAATTTATAGCAAAGTTATTTATTATTTTTTCTGAACTTTTATAGTTATTTGAGACCTGTTATTTTAATCAATTAAATATAGATTTTCGTTACTTCTTTATCACTAAGATTATAAGAAACCGTTACTGGTTGCAGCGGAGAACGGAATTTAGTAAAATATCAGTACTTTGCAGTCACAGATTTAAATATGGCAACATATCCTCCAGTAAGTACGAATCCAAAATATAAACTTGTTTAATGAAAAATTTAATTTAATTTTTACATCAATAGCACAATATTTAGCCTGATATTCTATATTTATACAAGCTTGTTAAGGAGCAAACGAATTGTTAATGACCATCCACACATTCATCATTGCTCTGGAAAATCACTTAAAAATAGCCAATACTTAGGAATGATTGACTTCTTGATTCATTTTACTAGGACAGAAAGAAAGATAATAAGAAGTAAATTTGTAGAGTAGTGGGCAGTAATTGCATAGTCTACATTTATTCATTACATAGTCAGTACATAGATCACATCTTTATTATTTTTTAATTATATATTGATATTTACGTATAGTAGTTGTGTTTTAGCAGATTTCCCTCAAGGGAAATCAGCTATTGAGGTCGTACTCATGACGCGATTTTCGAAAATTTTCTTCAAATGTCCATCGATCCTACCCAGGAGATGACGAAAATGAGGTCCGTTCAAAATTATATATATATATATATATATATATATATATATATATATATATAAATATATATATATATATATATATATTTGTCTCAACGCTCTAGCGGTCGCAATTTTTGTTTGATCGTTACCAAACTCGATATTTAAACGTTTTATGCAATAAGACAGATCAAGTTCGTTAATGGCTGAAATCGGACCAGTGGGAGGGGGGTTTAGAGGGGGATTTTCGAAAATTCGAAATATCTCCGTTACCATACGTCGGATCAAAAAATTGTATAGATCCAATCTTATTATAAATAGAATTTACTATAAATATTGTTCTATACATTTATTCTCTATCTTGAATATTAACCGAGATATTTGCATTTTTATTAAATTTGGGACGATAACGGACGACTGTTTCCCGCCAAAAGCTATTTCGGCCCTTTGCCGTAACTATTGCTGTAACTGTTCGGCTCTCGTATGGAGATTTCTCTATTGTATAACTTCACGTGGGAAATCTGCTTAGTTTACTCAGCCCCTGCGTGACGGACTTTTTTTCTTGAAATTTCACGTTACTCTGTCGTTTCAAATGGACTTGCTGATTTCAACAACTATTGGCTTTGGTGTTAGTTTGTTCGTTACATTTTCACCCCTAAAATACGTGTATTACAACTAACCCAACGAGGTACTTTTACTGCCTGAGGTACATGTAAATACGTAGAGAGATGACGTCATCAATTAAGATTTACCGGTCTAGCGTATTCAATATTTAACCATTTAATTCAACTCTAATGTTCATATTTGTTAATTGCAGAAATTGGACTAGGTACGGGTGTGGAGGTTAGGGAGGGGGAGAATTTCAATATATCTCTATTATTATGGGTATTATCTTAAAACTTTTTATAACTATTCTTGTTAAATTACTGCTGGTCTATCTAATTGTTGTTCTATGTATCTTTGGAGCTTAAATATTAAGCGAATTATTAGTACTTCTGGTTTTCAATATTCCAGGCGATTTGTGCCGGCCTTTTTCAAATTTTATTTCTTCATTACTGGACGTTTAAAGCTTACAAACCTAATTCCTCAACTAGTATCCACTGAAGGTCAGCAAAGACCTATTTTCAATTATTTACACCAAGGCCACTCATTCAACAAAAAAAATCTTTTTTTTCTGTAATCGTTGAATAATGGTAACATTACTAAACTGAAATGAGTGAAGAAAGTGAAACATTTTGCAATAGAGTGAAGAAAGTGAATTGCCTTCTTAATTAGTAATAAGTATAAATTAAAAAATAATTTGAAGTTGGAAATTAAATGCTTTTAAATGTTTCTTAATATTGTAAGAATTTATTTTAACAAAATAAATTGAAATGTGAATGAATTATTGGTGGAAATAATCAATATATTTTAAAATTTAAATATAATAATAATTACCTTCCTTGTTTATAACCTGCACTTGTTTATAACTGCACTACTTCACAATCATCACTAGTTGTTTTATAACTATGCTTATAACCTTTCACAACCATGCTTATAACCTACCAACAACATACCATAATCTTCACAACATCCTAATTTTGTTCATATTCTGGTTAGATCTGATCATGTATTACACGATTACAGAAAAAATTAATATTACACTCGTGACGAAAGTAGAATTTACAACTCTCGTGAAATTACCACACTCGCTTCGCTCGTGTGGGTAAATGTTTCACTCGAGTTGTAAAATGATCTACTTTCGTCACTTTTATAATAAATAACTATTCTTCAAAACCTCTCTATCAGCTGATATTTCTAACTATAGAGCTGTACAAGGAACGTCTGACCTGATAATACCCAAGCAACATTTTTGTTGTTTGTTTTGTTTACAGCTATTAATTTGAAGCAGGAACTTTTGAAAACACTCTAGAAATACTTTTTTTTTGATCGGTCTGTATCTAGTATTCTTCTCTTCCAATGCACAAGTGTTCACATTCAAGGTCTACTATATGTTATCCTAACTAGTTCCTCACTGACCTGTAGGTAATCACTATCAAATATTGAGTCTCATATCACTCATTCCAGAGTGTTTATTAATGAACAGCCAACTAAGACTAATACCTTCCCCATTTTTATTTCCTTAGGAACCAATCATTAAGCTAGTAAGTTCAATAGTGCCTTTTTAGTAAAGGCACAAAAAGCTAATTATCAGCTATTCACGATTCTACGAGGATCGTGAGAGAGTTGGAAGCTATCGGCTACTCAGTAAGGGACTCTGAATGCGGTAGCCAAAATGTAAACAATGCCCTCAAAGGAATGTTACCAAGGGGTTGATGTTAATGCAAGACCACAAGAGCCAGAAATTAGCTTATGAAAAGACCATTATTTGAATATCCAAATAAAATAAGACGGAACATGAAGAGAAGCTACTCTTGAATGGTTATCCATATACCTCTTACAAAAAATACAATGCGGACCTCGGCTTTCCCCTTAAGGCCTTCACTAATCTCATAGCTTAATTTTAAGTATAAGTAACGCATTAAAGATATTTCAATACTACAGTTAATGGGATTAAATGTCCCAGCAGTTCACTTTATAGCATTAAAAGTAAATAGTAGCCTTTTAAAAGTTATTGCTGCCTTTACGTTATTTATTATTACATTGCTCTTAAAATTACTGTTTCCTGTTTACTGTTAAGTTACTGTAAATTGTATGTACATATATATAAATATTCTGCATATTCTATTGCTAAGCTCAACAAGTTTCGTTATCATATTTCTTTCCTTTTTTTTGGCTGTCATTCAATGGGTTTTTTTTTTAATATGTTTTTTCTTAAATGCTGTAACCATTACATCAAAACAGAGCAGATCGTCATATAGTCCCCTAAATAAACTTAAATTTATTGAATCCAAGAAATTTCTTTAAGTTTTAAATAAGCCCTTCTTCGGACATTGCAACAAATAAAAATAGAAAACCTGCTTACATAGCTAACAGGAGGAGGATGAACTTTTATGTTAATCGCTGCTCAACTATGACTTGAATTGTTTTAGCTGTAAAGCGACTTAACATTTTTTTTTTCTTTGGCTATAGAAAAAAAATGACATAATAAATCTTACTAAGTCAAAGATGCACTTGTCATCAAGAATGTTTTCAGAAGTCGTACAGGATGCTAATTAGATGCAAAAAGTATTAACATTATGAATACCTTAGTGTCGGCAGTTTGACAGTTGTTTAACCCTCCCAATACCACGGGTCCGGACAATCACAGACTACCACGGGGGTCCTTGGGGGACTCCACTCTTTTTTACGATGTTTTTCATATAAAAACATACTTTATTTGGATTTATTAGTTAGGAATATGAAAAATGACTACAATTAATACATACCTATTACAATTTTATTGATTGTATGAAATTTATTTATTAAAAGAATTTATTGATTGTAAACAATTTCTTGATTAACCCTCCCAGGACCATGGGGTCCTCCGAGGACCCCAGCTCTCGGAATTATCACGAAAACTTTATGTAAAACTTGACCAATCAAATTGTTACTTTGTGACTTTTCCTTTGAAACGGTTTTGTATCAGATCGTATTAACAGTTTTTATAGACTCTACTAGATAAACCATTAATAATTTATTTATTTCTTAAAAAACTTGGTTTTGGGTCCTTGCTAGACCACATGGTACTTAACTTTTTAATACGAAAACTGGATTTAATATTTTTTCTGTATTTTGTTTTTAATAAGTTTCGTTATAAAGCCTTCTGTGCTAAACTCTTCTCAGGGGTGAAAAAAATAGGATAAAGAGGGGTGGGGATAAAAATACAAAAAAATGTAAGGGCTTAGTAAAAAGTAGAACAGCTGTCGTTTTAACGTCCACATCTGAGATGTTTATTTTTTTAAAGCAAGGGCACTCAGAGTTTTTTTTCCCCCACAAATACCAATAACTTTAGATTTAAAGTATATATTATTAAGCTTAGGACTAGAGTTTAACTCTTTCAAAATATATTCCGTAAACGAACTGTTTGCAATGCGTAGATTTAAATATACCATTAATCAATATAAGTCAATAAACTATGGTCCGGGCACTAACTTTCCTTGTGAACCATGCATAACATTGTATGCACCCAAAGTAAAGTATCTTTACGTCCAAATCTCATGACATGGGTCAGTGAGCATTCTGCGAGTGAATATAAAATAAAGTATATATAATGGGGAACGCGTTTCCTATTAAAATTCTATACATATAGTTGGTGACAATATAATTATTGAAGAGGTCGTTCAGTTGGGTCGTTTTATACGCCCATGGTTTTAAAGGCAGTAAATTGTAGTGTACATGATATAAGAATGTTTTATAATATTGTAACATAAAAAACTATTAACAAGATGCGGGTTGAATTTATTTCGCAGCGACTCGTAGGCGTGGAAACCAATGCAATAATTTCACATTGCCTATGTGTACAGGTATGTTATCTCACCCGAGATCTCAGGCTTCAATGTTTACACAAAATAAAACTATGCTATTTCATACATATATTTCATGTTCAGATAAACAATGTAAAGATGAAAAATTCGAAGTTAAATTAATCTTTTCTTCTTTATCTGTATACATGAAACTCTTAGACTTGTCTAATTTCTATTTAAATTCGTCGGTGATCAAGTTTTTTCCACGTTTCAAACCATTCTAAGAACAATGGCATCAGAATTGAAAATCCTGTCTGTCTGTTTGACTATTCACTCATTTGTTACTCAAGCACAAAACGGCTAGGTGGATTTCTTTGAATTTTTACATTTGTGAGTTAATTATCCGTGGTACAACATGAGCAATATGAGAATCCAAATTTTCAACCTGGTGGGAGGTGGGGGGGGGGTAAATTCGAAGTGAAAATACAAATGCAAGCAGTTCTACGTACACTGTTCGTAAGTACGAAATTAATTTTTAAAGTTACTTAATGATCACTTTCTGTTACTGTGGTTGATCAAAACGGGTCTTATAAAAACCATAACCTGTTACTAAACCAAGACAATGAATCCGCGCGCCTCAACGCCTTTAGCTAGGCCCTAAATCCGACTGCTGGAAATCGTTTCAAGGATTCAAGTCTTCATATCCAAGGATAACTTATTTTTTATAATTTTCCTTTCGGGTTGTTTCAATGCAGGAAATATATTCAAACGCTATACTTATAATATTTTAGGACTACGAACATTTAATGACATAATAATATTAATTGGGCTCTAAACATTATTATTCATTTTTTACTGCGAACTATAATTTTGGATACATAATAATAGGTTCCGGCTGGCAAATAATTCTGTGGCTATAAAGTATACTGATACAATCATGTGTGACGTTTGAATATCTGATCAAAACGGTGATAACAAAACAATTATTCACACTTGTAGAGTAAAAGCATGCCTTGAAGAGTCAAATAACAACTAGGTAGGTATAATCCGGTTTTTCAATCAGTCCATTTCAATTGCCACCCCTGATATAATATATGTTACACAGCCTCGGGCAAGATTGCTATCAGCCACCAACCAATATTACTTCTTTAAATTCAATTATTAGAGTCATCATGTACATAGCATATTTCTGGCTGATAAAATATTGAGTCAATTTATCTTTCCATTTTTATTTTTACAAAACAATTGCTCTGATGAAATCACAAACAATATTAGTAACTAATATTTATATCAATCCAGCAGTAATATTATTATTGTATAAATGTTATTCAGCATTGAAGGTGGGTGGGTGTCAGGCTGAGTGGAATACAATCTAGTGGCCGTGCAAAATGTCAGTTATATTTAGTTATTAGTTTCAATATTCCAAACACTATCGAACACTTCATAATTAATCTGTTATGTAATCCTAAGTAAGCAAATTATTTAATGGTTATATTACTGGCTCAGAGGAAGAGAGGTTACCGGTTTTGAAGTTATGGATTTTATATAAATGTCATCTATTTATATAAAGTCCATTCATTGTTATTTGGTAACTGCCCAGCAAATTATTATAGCTCTTAATGTTCTTTAGAACCACAATTATTAATTCAATGCATCGAGTAAAATTGCAATGCATATAGCCCAGAAATACATGCAAATGGAAGAACACCCGTTGCGCATTTGGTGACTCGATTTATACTTAAACACAACTCCTCAATCCAGTTGGAGCTTTAACAATCCTTTCGTTCCAGCATCAATTATTATGAATGTACATATTTTCACTTCTCGGGGTTCTATATACCAACCCAATAAATATATTTTACTTAGCCCATTTTTTCAAATTTATTACATTTAAGCAAGCAACACTTATAGCCTATAATCTGTACAGATCTTTTATTCCATAATACTTATGATGGAATAATTCCTCTGCTTAATGAATGCTAGGTTCTATTTCATTCAAAACTAGGGCATGTGACTGCGTCTCTTTTCAGTCTACCCCTTTCCAACTATTTTGATGATTTATTTTCTTTCAAAATCGTTTCATTCTTTCCAATTTATCATTTTCTATGACGTGTACTTTAATATGTATGATGGAATTATTTCATTGAATTCACAATATTTTTTCTGTTTACTTGAACAACATCCAATCCACCAATATCTAAACGTGTATTTTTTACCTTATTTTGAGGTTTTAGAAAGTTCACCTATTCTATAATATTATTTTCCGTTTCAGTTTTGTTTTGCTTTGCTTTTTTATAGACATACCACAGGAGTGAGGCCATGAAGAATTATCATCCATGTTACTATGGAGTTGGGCAGTTCTGAATGAATAAATTTATTAATAGTTTTCTTCAGTTTTTCACTCAAGTTCTTTTCAGACAAACTTGTTCTGGTTTTCTACAAAAATATCACTATTTCATTGTGCAAAGAATTCTACATTCTTTAATACTTCTTATATTAATATATAACAACCCTTCAATACCATACATCTTCCATCTTCTTCAGTTGCTTTATAACTTTCACTCTGCTTAGCTCTTATTTATTACCAAAAATAAATTCGATGGCTAATTAAAACTTTTCTTTATATAAAAACGTGATCTAGTAACTATAATGTTTGACCTCTGGCTTTGATTCGTAAATCTTAAAAAACGACTGATTTTCTTACGAAAGAATGAGTTACGTTGCAGATTTTCTTTCTGTTAGATGGGATTCATGGACACTTGAAGGAACTTATGTTAAATTACCTCTTATGTACATCCTCTTTTGCTTCTAAAATCTTCTAACAATACATATAATTGGAAGAAGTCTTGGCTGTAATTTGTACTGAACCATTTGTCTTGATACTTTGGAAACAAATGATTCAGTGATCTAAGATCAAATTGGATTAGTTTGACAGGGCGTGGGATTCAATTAAATTGGGCTGTCACCTACAGCGTTCACTTGTCTAACCTTCAATCTCAATGAAAACCTCAGCTCTGAAAATCGTTTACAATAATAGGAAATTATAATTCTATGGATTCTCCCTTCATCAGTGTAAGGGTCCATATATATATATATAATAGATAGAGCTTCTACCTAGCCTAGTTACCTTCCTAAGGCTTTAAATAGATAATTGGAAAATCTGATAGGAGAGCGTTCCTTGGTAAGCATGAAAGGTGTTGATATCTTGAAGGGAAATCAGATCTAGTCAGCACCTCAAGGCGGCTTCAACAACAGCTCAGTGGTTGGGCGTTGTTATGAATTATCTAGATCATGTAAAACATTCTCAGATTATGATCTCTGACATGATTCAAATAGCTCTTAACTGCTCATATTCATTAAAGGCGTTCTTGGAAGCAACTGTCTTGTTGGAAGTCGGTCGAACATCCTCTCTAGGTGCAAGCTCATTAGAAATAATATTGCCTAAGAGAATGTAATAAAAAAACTACTACTGCGGAGGAAACAAGAGGCATATCTTTTGCATACTCATTTACTTCATTTCATAACCGCTTTATGTAGTCTCCTATTAAGCTAAGCAGATTTCCCCTGACTGGAACAAATAGATGACGTTATCACATATTCTACTCTCTAATTCTCCTTAGTAAAAGTCATATTAATAGACTGAAAATGTAATCTGAACGCAAGCTGTTGTGACATAATTGCTCAATTTGAAACTCTCACGAATAGGAGCGCAGGCTGAAACCGAAAAGCCAGTCGAACAGGGTGCTGCGTAGACTATGCAGATTTACAACATGCTAGAGCACTCTGATGGTATCATCACTACATTCTATTTCCTATTATTCCATTAATAAGAAGCCATATCTAGAAGTAGAATCGTAGCTATCAAATAAAGGCCTTTCGAACCATGAATGTCTATTCAAGTCGTCAAATAGAGCATTTATTCTTGTAAATCACGTAGAAAAGATATGATAATAAATGAGTCGTACTTGCTCTGAAGGCGTTCCATGATGTACTGACTTATTTCTTATATAACTTGTAGGAGCGGCGGATATAAAAAAAAATTAAAAATACGAATAATAAGTTAATTTTCTAATTAGAGTGCATAGAACAGAAATGATAGATTAGTATAATTTTGACAATATACAATGCAACATTTTCCGATCAGACTCAAAATAAAAAATATATTTCGATTTTCATTTTCCTCCATCTCTAAACCTCCACTCATTCTGGTTCGATTTTGGCCATTCATGATCTTGTATTATAGTTTTACATAAAACATTTAAATGTCTATTTAGTAACTATCACATTAAAATGTCGACCTGAATCAAATTGATACTCGTCTGTCAAGCCCAATACACTCAAAATACTCAACACAATTCAAAATACAGGTATTCGATTAGCAATAGGCGCCTTCAGGTCCAACCCTATTGAAAGTATTCTTGTTGAAGCTGGGGAACCAGCATTAGAAAGCAGAAGACTGTTATTAATGGCAAAATACTATAACAGAATCCAAGCGTTCCCTGAGGGATACTGCAAGGATGGAATTTTGCAAAATCCATTCATTGGACTATATGAAAACAAACCCTCACATATCCGTCCTTTCGCTATCAGATATAATGAAGGTGAAGGTCTATTGGGTACCCAAAGCGAGAATATATTCCCTATAAGGATACCTAAAACACCTCATTGCCTTGTACGTACCTCAAGTACGTTGTAGACCTATCGTCAACCAAGTTTAAAAAATCAGTCACATCATCTACACTAATCTTCAAAAATCACTTCAAACTATTTATAGCAAAGAAAAACTTCCATTCTGTTTGGTATACTGACGGACCCAAAAGCGATGACAAAGTCTCATCTCCAGCAGTCACAGAAAGAGAAGTTTTTTTCAGAAAAGTTGCCATCCCACTATTGCATACTTGGAGCCGAACTCCACGCAATTTGGTTGGCACGTAAAAACATGACACCTACATCATCACAGCCCAAACACACACTAATTTTTTCAGATTCACTAAGCTCATTATTAACCCTCCGAGACATTTACTTCACTCACCCAATAGAACTAAACATAACAGAAGAAATTCATAAACAACAAACATACCAAAATACAATTACCCTATATTGGCTGCCAGGACACGAGGACGTTGGACTTAGTACGACAGCAGACTACCAGGCTAAACTAATTACTCAACAAACTCAATACAAACAAACAAACTTATTATACGGAGACATAGTGAGACATATATGCCACCGAATCCTAAACAAATGGAAATCAGAATGTATGGAAGTAAAGAACCACCTCCGCAGTATCAAAAGTACTATTAAGGAGTGGCCATCGAGCCATAGGAGTACTAGACGGGAGGAAGTAGTACTAGCCAGAATCAGGCCACACATACCTGACATAGGCACTTAATGAGGTGTGATAACCCTACTGCTACAAACACCATAGAATAAAACACATACTGACAGACTGCATCTAACGATAAAACCTTCACATACCCTACGATATGACAGAACTATTAACTGACAGCAGCCAATATATTTCACAAATACTAAAATATCTAAAACACATTTACAAAAACATATAGTATAAAATAGAATAGGTCTACAGCATACTTAAAAAGATTTAAAAGGGTTAACTTTTATTATATTGTTGCGAAAATTGTTACGTGAAAGATTGCCTGAAGGAGAGGGAGCCGTGCGTTTGATCTAATTAGGGCCGATCTAAATAGGGCCGCCGGCAGAATCTAATTAGGGCCTTCCAGGAAGTTCAGGAACTTTTCTACGTCTAGCCCCTTCTACAGGTATATTTAAGAGACCCTGCCAGCCCCCAAGGGCAGTTGATGCTCGACGGTCTTCGAGGGATGTTCAGCGCTACAGTGCGACTTAGTGCAGTGCGGTAAAGTGTTTTGCCGTGTCTGTAAGCAACAGTTTAGTGTCGTGTTTAAGAAAATGCAGTGCAGCACAGGAAAGGCCAGTGGCCGTGAGTGAATTATTGGACTGTAACCTGAAGAACAGTGACACTATCAGTGTAATTCTGTGAGTAGTAATAATTAACCAAGAGTATTGTGCATTGTGAAATAAATCGTGCAGTGAAAAACTGTGAAACGTGTGTGTGTTTAATTTTGCAATTCAAAAGAACTCTTATTATCAACGTTTATTACTGGTTTTGTAATAAAAACGTAACAATATTCATTTAGACAAAGCACGGATATGAGAAACAATCAGATATGAAAGAAATATTTTCCATAATATCAAAATAAAGTACAACAAAGGTAAGGGGCATTAAGGAGTAAATATATTATTCTAATTATGCCAATCACCATCGCTTTGGGGCACAAACCAAATAAATAAAATAAAAATTGATGTATACTATATATATCAGTCTAAAATATGCACCCCGAGTTTTGTAAAGGATAACACGTAAAGACAAATATATGTATCGGAGGAACCAACGCAGTCCTGAGACAATCCAGTTTGTTTAGGGCGAAAATCTCCATACGTTATTGACTGGCAAGAACATATAACCCAAGCAGGAACCAACCTCTCAGACTTCTGCATACAATGTCTGTTCATTCCTAATATGACCTCCAAAACACTTTTTTACAGTACATCGGAGTGGGGGATCATTATCAAAGCTATTCACAGGTTTCGAAAATATAAAACTTTTGTTTTCCACTGACCCAATAATGTGATTAACAGTTTCAATAAACGCCAATGGGTGAAGAGAATAATATAGCCCATGTTTACAAACTTCGCTCCCTTACTAAATCTAAAAAAAACTTTACAATTTTATTGAGACATTCTCATGGAACACTAATAAATTCTATTTGGCAACAAGAAATTGCTAGTCTGAATTTTGGAAATTTATTAATTTATGCAACACATTTAAGTGAAACTTATATGTATTTTAAACACTTTTTTTTTTTTAAAGTTTTCCTACGAAATCAGTATTTATGAAAATCAGCATTTCCCAAAATTAGTTTTGGCATTCAAATAAGCCCAATTTAAGTAGTCTTTATATTATACAAAACATTTCACAATTCATCTCTTGGAGGACTAATTAATTCTTTTTGATGGTCGGAAGTCGGAAGTTAAAGGTTGGAAGTTTATAAATCTGAATAGCGTTTTTGGACTCTAAAATGTATTCTAAACACAAGATGTTTTTTATGTTTTCGATAAAACCAATACTAACGAAGATATTGACGAATATATATTTTTGAAGTCCAAGTAAACATATAACCTATTTCGTTCCTTGGGATGGTTAAATCAAATGTATTAAAGTCCATTTAAAATCTCTGAGCCGTTTTTAACTGATTGAGTTACAAATGATCGGACAGACAAACAGGCAAGAGTTTCAATTTCGATGCGAGGGTCTTATGACCTTATGACATTATAGTGACCCAAACCTAGAAAACAATTGACCCCTCTAAACTTTCTGACAAGAGAATTCTTTATACAGATAATTTTATATATGTCAACGAAAGTCTAAATTGAACAGCCCAACAACTCTCTACTATTTATATTATTTATATATCTCCTGTGCCTAATACACAAAATAAAAATACAGTATCTATGCTAGTTTTAACCGTTTTTATTAGACCGATTAGTAATAAATAACTCTAGTGTCATCCGTTATCCCTGTTTACACTATTCGTGTATGTAATTTTTGAAAACAATTTCTTTGCAATGAAGTAACAGTTATTATTAACAGATTATGGAACAGATGTACAATTATGAATTATTTTACGTCAGAAATTAATCACGATGTTAAATAAATTAGTAACTAATATTAACTGTGTGGCTCAGGTTAGCCATTGAGTTAAAGAATTGACCTTCATCTCACATGGTAAACCTAGAGTGGTGGGTTCGATTCCCGCCTGGACAATAGGAATTTATTTAGTGAACAAACTCGTCAAATAAAATCCTTTGTCCCACCCTGGCTAGAAAAGGGTGGTGACCTGTAGATAACCCGTCCCAATTAGCCTTTGTTGCAAAAAGTGAACATTAATAAATAATTTAATTTAAAATAGCTTTAACCCGCCTTGCCTTGAATTGGTCTGCCTCTTCAGAAGTTCCTATTTAAATATTAAATCATTTGATTTTCTCCCACGCCATTCCAATTAAGTCGGCCACCTACAGAAATCGGTAACGGTAATACAGAAATCAAGTGTGGCCACCTAGGCGGTGAATTTCTGCATTACGTATTGAACGCATGGAAACAAATTTTAATTTAAAAAAATATTTCTGAAGCAGTAGTAAGAGGAGTGAAACATTCTAACATAAAATGTATTGAAGTTTTATACCATCTGCCATTTTAATACAGTGATTGTGGGTGTAAAGCTAATAGAAAGTTAATATCAGTTAATTAATACAAACTAACATTAATATTTATATTTGCGGTAATAATTATCATTTCTTTTTATATCTAGTTCTGATGCATTTATCAAGGTTTTTAACAATGATAATCTGTTTTACTATGAATATTATTTACCATACGAATTTCAAAAAAACCCTCATGTTTTGCTTGTTACCTGTGTTTGCCTGCATATTATCACTTCAAGGTCTAAAGAAATTATTAATGTTTCTCAAATGAAATTTTTTTTTTTTTTTTTTTAGGTGATGATGATCCTAAGGCACAGAGCGAAGTTCGAAACCACCTGCTGAAAATGTCGAAGGAGTTCTACTGCCGAGTTCCTCAGCCTAAGATAGTTCGGGTAGCAGACCACTACCCGGACCGCTCTGGGACCTACTACCCCTCTTGCACCAAACTCCATGTCTGCGCCGAGGACACTGGCTGCTGTGGCCCAACTCAGAAGTGTGGTCCTAAAGCTACTCACAAAGTTGAGCTCTACTTCTACGTGAGTATCATGTCTCTAGTATATGCTTTTTTTTTCTTTTTTCTCCTCATAGAAACCCTATGAGGAGTCATTTATTTGAATACATGTTCCATTTTCACATGGCATATTACGTGTATGATTTTGTTTAAACACATTTTTATTTTACAATATATACACGTTAATCAACCATCTACTCAGAAATAATATATAAAAAAATAATAATAATGAAATAAAATATTAAAATAAGTATGATAATTAATATTAAATTAATAAATGAAATAAATAAATAAATAAAATATGAACAAAAAACAAATCAATTAAAGTTAATTTCAAACGATGTTTAATTTGCGAGTCAATGTAAGGTATATATATTGAATTATAATTCCCATTCCTCACAATCATCTTTACATTCACAACCATCTAATGTGTTTTGCTACATCCATATATAAACTTTTGATAAGCTTTATAAGTTCTTTATTATATTTGTTAAATATAATTATTCTTTATTATAGTTGTTTGTTAAAATTATGCTCATTATTAAATTTGATCTATTTTAATTAAACCTTGACATGTAATAAATTATAGGTAAAAACGTTTGTGTTGTCTGTGAGTTTAGCAGATTTCCCTTAAGGAAAATCAGCTATTGAGGTTGTACTCATGACGCGATTTTCGAAATTTTTCTTCAAATGTCCATCGATCCTACCCAGGAGATGACGAAAATGAGGTCCGTTCAAAACTGTATATATATATATATATATATATATATATATATATATATATATATATATATTTGTCTGTTACCGCTCTGGCGGTCGCAATTATTGTTTAATCGTTACCAAACTCGATATTTAGTCGTTTTATGTAAAAAGAAAGATCAAGTTCGTTAACGGCTGAAATCGGTCCAGGGGGAGGGGGGGTTCGAGGGGAGGATTTTCGAAATATCTCCGTTACTATAGGTCGGATCGAAAACTTGTATAGGACATCTTATTGTAAATTAAATTTACTATAAATGTTGTTATATACATTAATTCACTATCTTGAATATTAACCGAGATATTGGCATTTTTCAGTTTTCCGCCACCAGCAAACCGCCACTTCTACTCATGTTACATAAACAATACTCTGCTACATAATAAATCACATTATTCGAAGTTTAAATACCAAAAATTGTATTCAAGAGACCTTTATTATACGAGATACATGCAAATATGTCCTGGAGATCCCCCCCCCTCGTCTTAAGGTTTTCGACTACTAAAATTTGATTGATAGGGATAACAATTATTCTGACTCATTATTAATTACATTACTCGATATAGTAAATAGTTCTCAATAAAATTAATATGTTATATTCTGATATATTTCAGTAATAGTTTTTCTTTCCGGTGTGAAGCGGGCAGACCCGTTTGTTAACATTTCTAACCTAACGCTTCCTGTCGGCAGGTTATTGAAATTGGATGAACCATTTCTTATTTCCGTTTGTATTTATTCACGGTGGTGTTGTGTTACCAGTATGTAGATTTATCCATTACTAAACTTCACGTGGGAAATCTGCTTTGTTTACGCAGCCCCTGCGTGACGGACTTTTTAAATAATATTCTGTCTGTCCATGTTCCGTTAGAAATTGTGTGCATTTGTGATGGTGACTCTTAATTGTGTTGTAGTTGTTGTGAGTTAAATTTGGTATAGTATATGCTTCTCTGTCTACTCTGTCGATTCATAGTTATCTTCCGCCCATCCTTCGTCGTATTGTAATTCTGTTATAGATCTCGATTTACGAGCCTACTGAACTGCAACAGAAAAATAACTTTCCAGAAATGGCATAGGTATGAAAAAAGTATGGAGAACTATCAATTCTCAAAAATGTAATTTTAATATTGACCAATTCAGATGGGGTAATTCATAATCATTTCATCATGCCTATTATGAATTATATCTATCACACTGGGTAGAAAGTAGTTACTTTTGATAACACAGAGAATAAATAACGTAAGTGATTAGCTTCATATGTAAAATGTAAAGAAGGGAAGAACATCCATCACCCAGATATAGTTTAAATTTTTAGTCTCAGTTGATCTACTATTTCTTTCAATTGAAAAAAAACTTTAATGCTACTGAAATATCAGTGAATCTTCTTCTAAAAAAACAAAAATCTGCTAAAAGTCCGAGATAAATACGATGAGGAACGTAATAAGTTATTCGAGTGATGAAAGTTGAAAACAATATCCAAATCAGGTAGGAATTTCGGCTTAATTTTAAACACAATCCTCAAAAGATTTAGAGTTTGAATATATTGCCAAATATGTACATAATCTTCATATTTTTATAGTTTATATTCTCCCTTCATTCAACAGCAGGGGTGGGGGGAAGGAGTAAACCTAGTAGAACATTACCGTAATATGGTTTTTTCCACTGCTACAACAGGATTAGACAGGTATATTTACTAATCACTATATATTATATAGAGCACTTAAAGGCGACTTATCAATGGCATTATATCTGAGAAATCCCCTTAAATCTGAATTTGTTGAGAAAATTGGTGGTTCTTTTATGAAAAGCCGCATAGGTAGATTAAGGTCCCTCTCTAGGAGGAAGATGAAACTGCTAGAGATTAAGGGGCAATTTATCCTAAAGGGGAGCCTAAAGCTAAATAAGCTATCAGGGTTCCCATGATGGCAGACAATAGGTTCCTTGATAGGATCTGCAAACCCTCTGGGCACGTCCATCAACCTCTTACCGTACAAATTGTATATTTTAGGAGTCGGGGATGGACACCTTCTTTCCCCAGTGTTACTTCTCGCTCACACCTAATGGCCTGTTGGTATTTACAACTCTAGAGGGACTTAGGCAGGAAGTAATTGTAGACCCTATGAATATTCTACATCCTTATTTTATGAATAACCATGGAATCGATCCGAGAATCCCTCATCTCTTGCGTGGACGTGAATAAATATGAGTTTTAAGCAGGAACGAACAAGCAATATTATATATACATACATACATACATATATATATATATATATATACACACAGACATTTACATTGTTTGAAAGTTTAGCCATTCTGGGTCAAAGAACAAAAACTTTTTTTCTTCTTTTATACATCTTATATATTTAAATCCCCAACTCTCTTGAAGCTCACTAGCTCCTTATCAAGGGGTTCCTTTCTCTCTAACTTTTAAGACCAACATCTATATGCTAAACCAGCGTTAAGTCCATTTTTACCACCAATATTCGAAACTACCTTTTTAAATTTCATTAAAACTAGATCTACATTGATTGAATAACAACATATGAAGAAGAGTTGAATAGTCAATGTTTCCATTGGAAACAATCCTAGTCAATAATTTGAACTTGGACTTTTCTGACTATCTTCAAACAACCAAATTACTTCGAAATCATAACTTCAGACCGTTAATAGGACAGGAAGGCTACGCAGGTAGAAAAAGTGCAACTCCCAGGAACTGCATTATAGAGGAATTTTCAATCGTGTGTGGAGTTTCAATTCAAATGGAAATTCAATCGTGCATACAAAATAGCGCATTTGCTGGTTAATCTGTACAGATTATGATTTCCACGTTCTGACCAAATATTCCGCCTTACTAATACTCTAAGCTGGAATGCTCTCGTTGAGTAAAATAGCACTGTGGAATGCTTTCAAAAAGCAAAATTTGAATTTTTAAATACTATTAATGTGGGCAAATGGATGGCTGTATATCCGGTTCCCTCCAAAATTAGCTTTACTGCAAATAATTTATTGAATATCTCACATTTAAATATATTGCCCCAAAAATAGTGTAATTAGTAACTTAAATAAAACAACTAATAAGTTTAATTAGTGTAATTACTGAGAGCTTTTGAGACCAACTTTGATATGCTTATGACGTTTTCAGAATATATATAAACTTTTAAACGTGAATACATCCACTACATGACTAATATAGTTATTATTAATCATTTGAGCCAAGATCAAACATTTTCAACACGTTCTAGCAGGTACTCTTTAGAAAAAGCTGGAAAAAAAGAATACATAACACAAAAGTTCTTTTGATCTCCATGAATCGTAGTAAACGAGTGCCAAGAATCGGCACAATGGGAGGAAGGGGAGTTATAGGGAGAGGAAATAGAAAGTTCCACGTCTTACCATTAATATGAGTCGGATCAAAATAATAATATATAAATACCTAATCTTGTTGCAAATATAACTTTCTACAACTATTGTGTTATGCATGGAATAAAATGTATTAACATATTTTCTGTAACTCGAATATTAACCGGGTTATTTCTATTTCCTTTTTCAGCCACCTAGAAATCGCCAAATTAGCTCATCCGATTTTTAAATTTACTTTAATGGAGCCACTAGAAACCTTACTCCCAGCTTAAATTTCAACTCCTATTTACAGAGGCTATTTATAACTTGAGAATTAGGGAATAGATAATGACATATGATTACCAGCGTATCATTCTGGACGAAAGAATCTTGCTTGGTTTATGCAGCCCTTGTGTTATGGACTTTTCAACTTTCTGCTAGTATTCTGTACAATGAAAGTAATCTCTTCACTGAGATGTGAGCATAGTGCTGGGTCGTAGACTGCAGTTTAAGGCCTATGATTTGAAACTAAAGTGCACACATTCTCTAAATTCGTGGAACCTGCAACAATCTCTAATTACTCAGGCTCCAGCTGGAATTTTTATTTTAAAAAAAAATCGAAACGTCTGGGATTTATTAAGGTCAAAAGTTGTTCTTTCCTAACTGCATATTCGTCACGCAATAACAAGGTGGAAGCAAGGTTATTAATTATTCTCAATAAAAGAGGGCGTAGCCCATTAATTTAAATAAATCTGGCTAATGACTATGCTTAGTAGGTAGTAGACATTTTATAATTCATAATTTTGTACAAAACGGTTGAGGCTACACACAAATTAACTCAATAATGGTCTGTAATTGGCGAAAATTATGAAATTAAGTTGTTGAATGTCAGCTGAGCTGCGTTGTTTTGAATAAAGACATTGGTTGCCATGTTATGGGTGCATCAAGAACATCTCATTAATATAATTATCAATCTAAATATGGATGTCGAATTCAGTATAGGAAACTGTGAAATATCTGGTGATTACGTCTTAAATTATAATGTCGGCCTTGAATTTTATGTTTCTATTTCATTTTAAAAACGTCAAGGACTTTTCCCCAATGTGATGAAAAACAAATTACGCACCTTTGAAGGGTAAAACGTTATTGTAGTGACTGACTAATTTTGAAGTGCATTTCAGACAATGGTAATCACTTGTATAAATTCTCACACCCAAGAATAACAATAATAGATACCTGGCCATTAGCTTTAGCAATTTCTATAAATGAACATAAGTCTGCTGAAGACTTCGCCAAGAATTAACTTAGCAGTCTGTCAGATTCTATGTATGGGGCAATTTTAAATTTTATTTAATTGCTATTCATAGTTTAACGGCAATGGTCACCAATAAAAAACAAAAACAATTTTTTTCATTTTGCCGTCTTACGTTTGTTGCGGCAGTCCCTTCCTCACTGCGGAGGTCGTTGACACTGCTTAAAATTTTAAATGTTATTTAATGTCATTCAATGGGTACTAAAGCTCTAGAAGTGCTTACAAAAATGACTGTTATGTCATTTACTTAATGATCTTTGGATTTCAGTTACATTTGTTCAGATGATTCTAGTGTATATTTAAAAGTTAGTCAATGCGCTTTTATTAATAGGAATCATATTAATGAATCGATTAAATTAAAATGACAAACACTTTCTTCATCAACTGCGCATTGCTATTGATCGCAAAAAAAAATCTAATGAGGTCACTAAATGTCATCCTTGTAATATCATGTAGTTAAATATACAAATTGCTTAGCAGCACTTAATACAGAGCTATTTCATTTGAATGTGATATATGATATCACCAATTCAATTCATCGTATCAAAAAATGTTATTGAATGCTATTTATAGGTCTTTTTAGGATAAGCAAAAACGGTCCTACTCAAATATTCTGTATTCGTATGAAGAAATTGCAATTTTATTTTATTTTCACCTCTTCCAACCCCACCTTCCCCTTTAATTAATTTCATAAAAAGAGGAGAGGTGTGTTGATTAGGTGTGGTAACTAGATACATACGAATATACTTAAAGTCATCACACCGAATCTAGTCGATATGGGTTCAGGGGTTTCCAAACAGATAACACCGAAATTTTGCTCGAATACAATTCTTCATGCACCTCATACAATGAAGTAAAAAGGGAAATAAATACATTCGTATTCTATACAAAAAAAAAATCAACGTTTTATATAGTGGAGCATTTATGTCCATTCCCCCTTTTTGAGAGGCAACTAGTCAATATGGATCCTCTTCACTTGAAATAAAAATTAATATTCAGTTTAGAGTCTTCGAGAAACATCGTGTGTAAAAATTTCATTATTGCAGTTCATTAGTTCACATAACAAAGAAAATCCATCTCTCTGACGTTTCTTAAATACTACTTAATCTAAAGCCAGTAAGGTTATCAGAACTGAACGGCAACGACAGCTGTTCGTCTATACTTAATAACAGTTCGATCCGATTATAACTAACTCTGTCCGAACTATAAGACTGATTCCTGCCGCTCTCATCAACGAGAATTTACTTATAATCGTTGAGTACTAGAAAACTGTACAAATAGATAGTCTAGCTAAAAACTTAACATTAAGCTATTAGTAGTTTTCGTGCTAACTGTTAAATTTTAATGATGAAGAAAATAGATCTTCCGTCCCTCTTGCTCTGAGCGTACAGTTTACGTGTTACGGGCCTAAAAAGAATTCTCTCACTTCGGAAAAAAAATAATCTCGGGTTACTTTGAGCCTTATAGATTGAGATGGTAAAAAAAACATTCCTTTGGCGGTAGTATTACAATAAGAAAATTTGAATTCCCGACAACTAGATCAAGGAATCCTTTGAGCTCTTCGATGTGTCTGATCCGATTAAAGTCAGTCATAGAAATGTATAAATTCTACTATATACCAAGACCACCTGATATCTAGTCTATGAATGTATTAGCTGACTATGAAAGGATCCGCCTCCTGGAAACACATAGTATTTCTATATGTTTATTGGGAAATAGTTGAAAAAGTTGACATTAGCCTTCAATTCTTTTCCTATTATTTCAAATTTCGAACCCAATATCATTAATATTGAGGGTGGTTTTTTAATTGTTAACTATCATTATACATTATATTTGAAGATTTCCCTTAATGAAAATCTGCTATTGAAATTGTACTAATGACGCAATTTCTTCAAAATTTCCATCCTATCCAGAACATGACAAAAGTGAGGACGTCTAGTGGTCGCAATCTTTGTTGATCGTTATCAAAATCGATATTTAATCGTTTTATGCAAAAGTGACTTATTTATTTATGTACATCAAACCAAAGGTGACTTGACTTGTCAAAAGTCAAATATTGTACAAAGTGAAATAACAAAAGTAATATAAATAAGAGATAATAACAAGTAGCAATACTAAATACCGAAAAACAATGACAAATAACAAAAGTGAAATAGATAAACATTTTATAAGTAAACATAGAAAAACAAATGGTGATGTGCATAGTTGGTGGATGATCAATAGGTAATGAATGGTGGAAAATGGTACTTTTGCTAATGATTGTCGTAATTTCCACCTTCAGGGTAAACACATACAAGTGTACAAACGCATAGAATACAATTAATGCATATAATTTGAAATCTTGTTGCACACCACAGACTTACTTTGTATGTTAAATTTTTGTCGTATATTTGAATTTTGTGTAGGTATGAGAATAGTTGGTGAAGGGCTGCCTTCCATCAAAAGTTCTAATAAGTCGTAGGGGAAGTCTTGGTGTTGTCGTTTTCGGCATTCTGTCAGTATATGTCTTATCGTCAAGAGAATGTTACAAGTTCAGCAAGTAGGTCATTGTCATTGTCATAAAGTATTAGTGTGTTAATTTGTTGTGGCCGATTCTAAGTCTCGAGAGAACTATTTCTTCTCTCCTAGAGCTTGATGGCCACTTGCAAATAATGTTATGTAAAATTAAATATCATAGTCCTCAGTAGCTGAAATCGGACCATAAGGGGGTTTAGAGGGAGAGAGAGTTCGAAAATTCAAAATACTTCCGTTATTATGAGTCGGATAAAAAAATTATATAGAACCAATTTGTTAAACTATTGATGCACTATAATTGTTGGTCTAATATATTTTTTCGTAACTCAATAATTTAGTGAGTTATTCATACTTTCTTGTCTTCAGCCTTTGGATCTCAGGTTATAGCCATGTGTTGATCTTAATCTCACATGGTAAACCTAAAGTGGTGAGTTGGATTCCCACGTGGGCTATAGAAATTTATTTAGTGACGAACTCATTAAATAAAATCCTTCATCCCTCCCTGGCTAGACAAGGGTGGTAACCTTTATATACCCGTCCTGGATGTAGTAACAAAAAGTATACATTAATAAATAATAATTGTTTACAGCCTTTAGCAAGTCCCCACTTTAACTAAACGGAGTTTTACTTAAAAAGAGTAGATGGTGAGATCATTAGCGTATCAAGTTGCAGTGCGTGGGAAATCTGCTTACTTTACCCAGCCCCTGCGTGACGGACTTTTTTAACAAATGTCTCCTTTTTCCAGTTGAATTCATTCTCGACTCAGCCTGAAGTCCATCAGATGGCTGAATGTTCGCTTCGACTGGCTTTGCTTGATTCGGCCGAGACACGTGTTTATCAGGGATCGGCTTGACTATCGGCTGTACTAAGCTAGATTATCGAGGCTGCTCGTCCCTATTAGTCCGACCCGACTCCAAGCTCAACTTATTTGAAGCTCGAATTAGATCGATCTCGAACTGAATCTTTGATCCATTCTTGGTCCGATGCTTGACTCAAGAGAAGGCTCCACTCCCTCGATGCCGACTCGCGCCTTGTTGGCTTGAGATGTTTGCCTCGGCCGAAGCTCATCTCAATGATCTCGTAACTCGAAACTCACTTGGCTCGAGGCAAGAAACATTAGACTCAACTAGAATTGAAAAACGTCTGCTATTTTCAGTGCAATTATTGTGTGCTTCAAAAAAACAAAATCAGCATAAAATGCCATGCGCAATTCGAAAAGGTTCGGTATCTCATTTTTGAAAACATCGGTCACAAACTTTTATTTATTTTATTTTCCACGTTTTTCAAATTCGCTTTTCCCCCGTTAGATAGTCATTCACTGGAAGGAGTTAATAAGAAGGGCTGAGCACACACCTCCTGAGGGCTGATGCTGTTGGGATATTGATATATCGCCCCCTCCAAGGCTCCTCCATAAATCCTCTACACCCATATACAGTATTATCATTTCCTACCTAAACTTCTCCTCTGTAAACGGTTTCCTAGTTGCACAGCCATTTTTCTATTTCCGGAAATATATGAGAAAGATATGTCTCCGCTTTTCATGCTCTGACGGATAATATCTCTCGACGCTCACATGCAAATATATCTTTCATTTGAAATATTAAGTACTCCCAAAATATAATTTCTTTTCGAGTAAATACATTTGGAAGTGCCAGTTCGTTCATAATTTACGCCTGCGGGCTACTACTGAACATATCCCCATGGAAAGTAACTCTTATTAATCGTTGTTTTTTTTGTTTTTTTTAAAAAATAACATCTCACAGGGCCTGTGTAAATTAAACACTTCCTCACTTTATAAGAAGGACGTCAACATAGATTCTGTTCTCTATTCCCATCTTAGTAAGAATCTTATGAAAGTAAGATTTGAAATTTAAATGGAATGTGAAACATTCATATAATGATTCAATGCGAAAAAAAGTACGAGTACGAATGGTAGTAACTAAAGGTTATTTGAATACATACACTAAGACCTAAGACATTAAGGATTTTGTAATGTTCACATTTGCCGAAAAACCTATGCGACACGAAATATCACTATTTTTCTTTTCAGGCTTCCGTTATAACGCCCACTCCTGTAAGTTATTAACCCGGCAGTGGTGGCACCCTCTAGAACAGTCCTTAGGGTGGCACCGGGTCTGTGAGACCCGGAACCCTAAACTTCTATTATTGGGCCGAGATTTTTCTTACAAAAATTTTCACTGTATAAGCATTAATCTATCATGATAGAGCAAGGTAATAAATGCAATATCTGTAAGAAAATATTTAATTTACAAGTAATACATATACAATTAAATTTAAAAAGAAAAACAAAGTAAATAAGCGTTATAGGAACATAATCATCATAATTTTGGCTATAAAAATTAACTAAAATATACTAAATGTCACTCATTATTTTGGAAACAGCCTGAGCATACAAAAAGTGAGTGTTCAAGACACACAAACCCTGAACACACGCGACAGTAGTATCGGGATTTTCGATCAGCACCAGTACAATCCTTGCATCTTCCTCTTTTCCCTGGGGCCGGTGGATCAGCTATTCTGGTTGTTGTGGTGATGTTCAATATTTTACAGATAGCCTTTCGGATTTCGCGCGGCACGTGGATGCTGTGCGCCCGTCGGCGAATATGATCTTCACACAGCTGCTTTCCCAACTCTTTCAAAAAAAACCCTCCTTTCAAATTTATCGTCATACTTTTCATTACTTTTATAAATGATGAATGCATTGATACCCGCCACATTCATCAGGCTATAAAATATCACCATCGGCCATCTTCTTGCATTTCGAGCAGTATTATAAGTGGCACACATTTCATCAACAACATCAACCCCTCCTTTAGTCATGTTATAGAAGGTGAGTGCCTCTGGTTTTTTTTTTGTTTCCGGTCGAAAGATCAATGCTGCCATCGTGATGGAAGGTTGAAAGAATGAGAACGCATTTGTTTTTTTGGGAATATACGATAAAATGCTGCGGTCCTTTTGAAAACCGAATTGTGAAGAATATACTTCCCTTTGGCGATCCAAAAGACGCATAGGTATTTCTCTCTTGTTGTTTCTTAGAGTCCCGACCATTGTAAGTTTAGGTTTTAGTAAGGTAGTGGCCAGATCATAGCTGGTGAACCAATTGTCTATTGTGATATTACGTCCGGAGCCATAAATGGGCTTGCACAGCCTTTCCACAATGGCAGCTGGGGTGTTGCTCTGGCAAAATGGCCCTTGAGGCTGCTGTCCCACATAAACATCCATATTGGCTGTATAGAAGGTCTTTGTATCTACGAGTGCAAAAATTTTTATCCCATATTTATTGGGTTTCGACGTACTGTCTGAAACTGCATTTCCCCCTAAATGCTTCAAGTTTTTCGTCAATAGTGACATATTCGGACAAGGAGTAATACTTCCCACAGTTTTCGATGAACATATCAAAAAGGTCTCAAATGGGGGCTAACTTGTCAATTTTTTTACGTTCCTCACGGGTCGACTTGTCGTCAAACCTAATTGCTCTCAACAAAAATCTAAATCTCTCCAGACACATAACACTAGGAAAGAAATCAACCCCAGTACCATCCGTCATCCAAAACTCTTCAATATTCACCCGTCCTCCTTTTAGAACACCTCCCATATACAATAGTCCCATGAGAGCCTTTAGCTCCACCAGGTCTGTTTTTTGGGCATTCCTTTCTCTGGAATAATTCCCACATATGCTTTCAATATAAATATTTGTATTTTTTACAATAAACTCTATCATAAAATCAAAAAAAAAATGCAGCCAAATCTCCACCTCCTTCATTAGCTCTTTTACAGGACCTCTTACACCTGGTAAATGCACCATAATATTACATGATCTTGTACGTACATTTTTCTTCCTTGGTAGTTCTGACCACCATTTCATGGTTTTTGTTTTATTGAATAAAACATTACCTTCATCGGCATCCGACGGCGTGACCTCTTCGAGCTCCTGCTCAGATTCTGAATCCTCTTCTCTCACTTCAACTTCATCTACCTCATCTTCTTCATCGTCAATAATGTCTAAATCGATAGGCAATGGCTCTTCCAACATCCGATGCACTAATTCCACCTCTTGGGGATTTGACAAATCATAAAGACGCTCCATAGCATAAGTAAAATGAAAACAGAAAGAAAAAAACTAAAAACTGCAAGGAACTGAATTTACAAGATGTACAAAATAAGTAAGTTGGCTGAGTACTGAATGGTGGGGAGGTTCTTACCCTCCCACCCCAAGTTGTGGGATTCACAGGATTTCGGGACCCCCCTCTGTGAGTCCCAGAGCTACAGCTGACTTAAACTATCTGTGGGTCCCAGAGACCCGGTGCCACCTTACCAATCTTGAAAAAAAAAAACATTTAAGAATGGTGGCACCGGGTCTAAGAGACCCATGGGCTTATTCTTGAACCAATAACTCCCCTATCAATGAGGATCAAAAGTGCTTGTTTCTTTCTATGTTATCTAAGACACCTTCTCGAGAGGTACTATGGATTCCAGACTTGTACCTTACCCAATCCAGAAAGGGTGAGCATTCGAAGTTAGCTATGCGTCCCACAGACCCGGTGCCACCACTGCCGGGTTAAGAATATTAGTGTAGCCTAAAGTCAAAGTTTAGTTAGAAGTAATACACGCACCAAGTTTAATAAAATTCGGTTCCGTAGTTCAGGTGGGAAAAGCTAACAAACAGGTCCCAAAAACCAAAAACTTTTTTTGGTGTCGTATCAATTCCATGTGAAATGAAAAAGTATTGTGAAATTTTGAGAAAACAAATCAATGTACACTTAGAGGTTTCAATTTTATTTTCATATTTAAACGTCATAGGTAACAATTTTGTATATATAAACAAATGTTATATCCATTTTTAGTAAGAAATATTCAGCTAATTATTGCAGTGAATATTAAGATATTTATTTCACGTTTGTGGGCAAATATTTAAAATTTGCATCAAATAATTTCAATGGAAGAAAGAGGCATAGGAAAATATCTGGGAAGGCATGGTGGAGAGCAGGTGATGTGAGTTGATTTAGGAGGCAGCGCCCCTTGATTAAGCCTTCAGCAGCTGTGTGATACGATCTAGGATGGTAACCGACCTCTTTCTCTGTTTACACTTCCTCGCCTCGGCTTTGTTTGATATCAACAACCCCAGCTCATTTAAGCCCACTCTAGCCCGTTACTACCTTCCCACTATCTCATCTCATGAGAAAACGACGAAACTACCTCTTTAATCTTTATTATCTTCAAGTTGGGAATGGTAACTTTCGCTACATTTAAGTTTCATAAGTTTGCTCAAAGGCTCTTTATTTGTCAGTGTAATGTTCCTCCGTAATTAATGGTTCATTTCATAAATGCATTCCTAAGTTTGTTGTAACTTCCTAATGAAGAAAAGTTTATCAATGTGATAAATATTATTTCTCATTCTAATATTGCTAAGAGTAAAGATTCCCTTTCTACTGTAACCAGGCAATCACGTGTCAAAGACAAAATTACTTTATATAATAGTAATTATATTATTCGGGATTTCAATTCTTGAATGATCTGAGCCTGTTTACTCCCTTGTAAGAACTAAAGGAAGTAATGTCATCGCGAAAATTTTTGGTTTTTAGTTTTGAATCTATTTAGACTAGAATCATTGTACTGTAAAAAAGTCTGTCACGTAGTGGCTGCGTTAACTAAGCAGATTTCCCACTTGCGTCCCGTATTTGCATTTATCTCATGACGTAAAAGTTCAATGAGAACAATATTTGTTATTTAGGCTTCATAATATAACAGCTTGCTATTGATATGAGTTGAAGTAGGGGTTTACTGAAAGCTGAAAACTAAAAAACAAAAAATATGTAAATAACAACATTTATAGATCTTTTAATTTGCAATAAGATTGGTTCTATACAAATTTTCGATCCGACGTACAGTATCGGAGATATTTTGAAGTTACGAAACTCCTCCCCTCTAACCCCCCCCCCTTCCCCTGGTCCGATTTCAGCCGTTAACGACCTTGATCTTTCATTTTACATAAAACAACTAAGTATGGTAAGGATTAAACAATAATTGCGACCGCTAGAGCTGTAACAGACAAATATATAGATAGATTGATAGATACAGTTTTTAACAGACCTCATTTTCGTCATCTTCCAGGTAGGATCGATGGACAATTGAAGAAAAATTTCGAAAATCCCGTCATGAGTACGACCTCAATAGCTGATTTCCTTTAAGGGAAATCTGCTCATAACAAGGTACATAGGCCAATAATACAATTAATATTCCCATATTTTGTTATTGAACAGCAGTGAGCAATTCCACTTTTCTGAGGTAAAAACTTGTCAGCCGGAAATATCAAGTGCAAGATTAAATTATAATTTCCTCCGTTTAGAATTCATTAAAACATGTAAAGCTCACTTAGTCCTTTCCAATTCTGTTTTCTTAGCGTGAGTGTTTTTATCAGTGGAATGGTCCTCTGCTTATACAAAGGGAGCAGATATATATATATAAGCCGGAATGTTTAGCCAATGGGCACTCCAGCTTGGTCCACCAGCACCAAATAAATGTTTTGTTTCATAGAATCCACAAGGAAAGAGATAGAAGGCAGCTTTTGGGCAAAGGATGTAATTTATTTCTCAATTACATCGACATAAAAGGCAGAGAGAGAGAGAGAGAAGGATATCGATGGGAGTATCTGTGTTATTTGCCCAGCCCTCTGCATAACCACCCCGTCCTCATATCTCCACAGCCACTACTAACTTCTGTCCCTCCCTATCCTATATATTTACTCTCTTACCATTGAATGTAAATATATGTCAAACCCACAACCCCCTATACTTGAATAAAAATAGAATCTGTAATCGACTGAAATAAAACCTCCTTTTCGCCGGTGAATTTTTTTCTTTTTTAACTGCTATTATTTTGCCAACCGTTTCATCTTCGTGAAGCATAAAGAATATTATTCCTACTCTCTCAATGAAAGACCACGTTTATTTCTGTAAAGAAGGCACTTGATGGGCGAAGGATTGGCTAGGTTTTCTCGGCTAAACATTAGGCAAAAATATCTAAATAAAATATGAGATATGTGACGGGGAATTCTACTGTAGTAGGCTCTGAACTAGCAGGCTGTATAATAAAAATGACTAGCTTACCTCTAAACTGAAACTTGCAGATAATAGAAGGTCTGAATGGAATACAGGTAAATAACAAATGTTGTACGTGAGTCCTAACCTGGAAACTGGTCACAGTAAAAGCGACTGGCGATTCCTTGAAGATTAACGGATCACAAGGATCACCATGCTTAGAACTCGCTAGGGCTCAGAAAATGGATTCAAAGAGGAAACAAAAACTTGCTAAAACGAGAAAAACTCACTTAGAAAAAGTGAACGCATTCATTGATATCTCAAGACAGTCAAAACAATTCGGAGTACCTGAATTTCATCTGTTGCCTTACATCCAAAAGGGATAACCAAGTGGGGATAGGAAAGTGTTCAAAGGGGCATTGATCCCACGAATCAATGTAAATTTATTATCCAGGTTACAAAACATTGGCTACACCGCTCCACAAAAATAAAACCTAATTAACTAAACCTGGATAAATATTAATATGAACCAATGTACGTCATCTATATACGCCAACTTCAGCAAAATTAATTTGTAAACTTTAATTCAGTGTTCTTGAGTAATATATTTAATAGCTTTATTTACAAATTGCTAAGTAGAACATAAATGAATAATAGTATTGGAATGAAGTCTATACTTTCCATTCACTGTTCATCATTATATATGAATGATGGCCATAAATACTTAATAGGTCGATGAAAAATGAAGTTTCCTACTACTAAATGACACCTGTTACATTTTCAGAGTAAGCTATATTAAAATGGCAGGTCCTATGAAAAAAAAATATTCCTCCAACGTTGGCAAATTTATAATAAACTTGATTTATAAAACCACAGTCATTCCTATACTTTAAATTTCCTCGGAAAGAAAGCCTTCTTCTATGCTTGGATTTCTACACTGTTCATACACTCATAACATGTGCCCTTATCTAGGTATAAAATATAAGTCCTGCCCATATTGTGGCTGACTGGTGAAAATTGAAATCGACGGTCAAGGTTCAATAAATGTCATTTTGCTTTGGGAAGGAAGACCCAATAGCAGCTGGGGACTAATGATGAGGCATATGTCTGCAAGTACAGAGCCAAATAAGACTATCAAGTGCAGGAAAAAGCGTTTCTTTATCCATCATCATAGGAGTTTTATTTATGAAGTGTCATTGTGTATTTTTAAGGCCCTTAGATAGACAGTTCATTTTTCTCATCAGTTAATGAAATTTTGTCCGATTTCCCATTTGTAATTGAACCTGTTGTAATGGCATGATTTTTCAAAATTTTCTTCAAATATCTCTGATCCTACATGACAAAAATAATATCCGTTTAAAAATAAATTCATATTTAAACGTTTTATAAAAAATAAAAAAACTGCCGGCTAATTTGATCAAAGTTAAGCATCAAACAAAGAGGAGGAAGGTGGATATACAGGCATGGTGAAATGAAAAGTCGTAAATATCACAAGTAGAAACAGGTTGTTTATCAATGAAGTTAATTTCTATAATTTCTGCCACACTGTATTTTATAACTGATACATACATAAAATTCGTCGTATTTTTTTGTTATTGATAAGGCTGAATTACCAAATTAGTTTGACCTTTGTGAAATGTATGAAGCATGTATAGAAGAATTGCCTTGGGGAATGGTTAGTAGAGAATGATGGGCTTTTAATCCATCATTAAAATGAAGAGGGCTTTGTATAGTCCTACAATAAATTTAACTCTACGCCTAAAAACGTATTGTCTTCAATTTTCAAAACCATTTACCTTACAATTAGAGATTTCCTTGTTCTTTGCCATTTCTATCTCAGATAAATACTCCAACTGTCCACTTCGAAGGATTCTTAAATTCAAAGAATTTATAGGTAAAAATGGTCATACCCATTGCCTTCAGCAGGATGTGACTAATAACAAAAACAAAGGCATAAAAAGAAGTACTAGATCAGAATTATCCACCTCTGGATCATTACCCCTACAGCTCTTTTGAGTTATTTAATTATCTGTCCTAAAGTTTTAAAACTATAGAAAAAAAAGAAGTTCGTTACCCAAGTTTTTCGTAAATTATGCAGATTTTTTACATAATGTAAGAATTGCACACTGAAGACGTCCTCTTTTCTCCAGCAGTAAATATGAAAGAAAATTTAAGCTGGAAATAAAATGAACAATTGCTTTAAATAAAATATTAACAGGCAATTTATATTTTTTTAGTTTTCAGCCTCCAGTAAACCCTCACTCCTACTCTTCACACACTAGGTACATACCAATATCCAAAGGCATCTTTTTTCAAGCTTAAATAAAATGTATGGTTTTCATTCATAGGAGAAGATATTTAGAAAAAGGGTAATATAAACAAATCGGAATATCTTCCTTATTATGAGTCGGATCGAAATTATTATAAATCTAATTTAATTAAATTAAAAACTAATAAACTAATGTAATATCCTAAAATCGTTGTTTTGTACATTTGTAGTTTAACCTATTTACACCTGTGTGACGGGCTTTTTAAATTTATTTCCGTTAATAAATATTCCCATACATTTTATGTGTAATATGTTTTACTAAAAGTATTTATTTTTTAAATACTAATTAAAAAGGGGGCTCAGGTTAGCCATGTGAGTTAAAGCGTTAGCCTTAATCTCACGTGGTAAACCTAGAGTGGCGAATTCAATTCCCACCTGGGCAATAGGAATTTATTTAGTAACGAAATTCATTAAATAAAATCCTTAGTCACACCCTGGCTAAAAAAGGGTGGTAACCTGTAGATAGCCCGCCCCAATTAGCCTTAGTTGCAAAAAGTGGACGTTAATAAATGAAATAAATTATTAAAAAGTATTGGCATAAGCCGGAAATACCGCCTCAGAATAGATAAAATATACGCAAAGGCAGTTAACTACAAAAGTAAGTGGCGATTGTATGGAAACATGGTTGAAGGTTGGCGATTTGGCTTACTATTATTAAACATTGTTAGATATTTGTTATTAATTGAGTTTTGATTTAGTGTGGTCCTGATGAGATTGCCTGCTCCAGTCTGGCCTTCCCAGCCCAGGTCTGCCTTATAATGGGCCTTATTAACATCATCACCGGTTAGGCCAATCATAAATAATATCGAGGGGATGCACCTTTATTTCAACAAAAAATATTGAAAATTGATAGGTTTATTATTCCATCTTGGTAATGTTTACATTGTAGCAAGTGCCTGAGGCTTTTCCCCTTCCCAGAAACCTCTAATTTTGGGGCTCCAGCTGCAGTGGCCACGCGACCGCTCGTATCATCTTCCGTATTCTACAGATTAACTATAAAACACTCACTACTTAAATACTTATTGAAGGAAGTATTAAAATCGCATGTATTGTGGCTAACAACAAATGTTATTTCCACCTGATTATGTGCTTTATTATTATTATTTATTAACGTCCACTTTTTGCAACTAAGGCTAATTGGGACCGGTTATCTACAGGTTACCACCCCTTTTCTAGCCAGGGTGGGATTTAAGGATGTTATTTAATGAATTTCGTCAGTAAATAATTTCCTTTGCCCAGGAGGCGAGAATCGAACTCGCCACTCTAAGTTTACCATGTGAGATAAAGGTCAACGCTTTAACTCGCTTGGCTAACCTGAGCCTCTTATGTGCTTTAGTCTATTTAAAGTTAAAGAATACTTCAACCATCAGAAGATCAATCTATAAACTGCTACTAGAGCTGTCATAATAAGATCTAAAAGACTATATATATATATATATATATATATATATATATATATATATATATATATATATATCCCATTGGACGACTCGCCTTGCTAGGAAATCTACAACGAGTGACCTTTCAAATAATTAAGTCAGGCTGTGACGAACTTCGAACAATATTAGGACTGCAATCAATAACTTACTAACAAAAAAAATCGATACGTCAAAGGAAAAATGAATTATTCTAAAGGAGATGGATTTTTAAAAATTTACATTTTACATTATTTAAAATTCATTATTTATAGATATTTAAAATTGCTCAAGACATCTCTATAAAGTTCCCAGTAAATTAAAAAATATATAAGGTTTAATTTAAATGTTGTCTTCTTAATTATTACTTTATTCAGGGATGTTCTCTATCTTTTAAATTGAATTTGTCTGCTAGTTGTTTTGGCAATCATTTCGTAGAGTAATTACTTTTTTTCAGGGTATATACATACATATACTTGTAAGAGATTTTGTGTGTGTGTGTGTGTGTGTGTGTGTGTGTGTGCATTGTAGTTTCGGTCGTTTGAAGTAATAATTATTATGATTATGATGTTCCTGCCACCTAGTTCATTTGTGTTGAAACTTGGTATTATCTTGAAAAATGTTTTTCACAAACTTCATAATCGGCAATGCCCTAACTAGTGGAGCAAACTATTATCATCCACTTAAAGAGAAGTCTTTATTGTCAACAGTTCTTCTTTATTTTTCAAGTCATTGAATTCTTTTCACATCACGAAATTATGGGAAAACATTAAAAAAAAAAAATCTTAAATTGGAAACAAATGAAATAAATACAAAAATATTTTACGATTATTGCAAGGGACCATAGATTTATTTTAATGAAGTAAATCGTCAGTATTTTCAATAATGTATGAAACCGGAAATAAATATATAAGATTCCGTAGCAGATGTAATTTAACTATGATATATCAGGCTCTGAATATTGTAATTATATAAGGCTCTGAATTTCAACAATTTATGAAATCGGAAATAAATATACAAGATCTATAATGAAGTTAATGAAAGTTTCTCAGAAACAAATAAAAGTGTTGGCTAAAGAGATAGAAGGTATTTACTTAATTAAGAACTTAACTTGGATTTTCATCATCTAAAGGCTTTCATATAGCATTTGAATGGCTTGTGTATGATTTTTTAAAATTTTTAAGGTATTTACTTAATTAAGAACTTAACTTGGATTTTCATCATCTAAAGGCTTTCATATAGCATTTGAATGGCTTGTATTTAATTGCTTTTGGAATTTGTGGGTATTACGGTTTGTAGCCTTCCATTGAAATAATAATAATAAGTAATATTTTTAATATTTTAAAATGAGTTTTATATGTTCAATATTGGTCATTAATTAAATGTAAATGTGCAGTGATGTGAATGATGGTCATCACTCTGCTATAATTCATTCGCTATAACAAGAATCTTCTTCAAGACCTCTTTACTACCTATTAACTCAAAGACAAATGACAAGCTGAATTCTAAATTAAAATTAATACTCTGTCCCCGTCATCGTGTTCCTAATATTCCAAGTTAGCCATTCCAGTCTTGGACGGCATTGCCTAATGTTCTATAAATCTTCGTTCTGAATTTTTACACTTGATTTATTCGCTCCTCTTTTTAATATAGCTTCCCTTTTATTCCAACCCGCTGTATTCTTCTTTGGAGTAATGTCCCACATTATCCGAGACGTTTATAGTCGTCCACTGATTGGATCAAAAATATTATAGGTATAATTTCAACTTCAGATATAATTAGTTACTTCTTCATTCCTTTGGTTTATATTTTGGAATGATCTACGCCATGCTCAGTGTAATGCTCGATTAAGTATGATTGAGATAGTTCTTGAAATATGTTTGTCCTATTCAAATATTTAAGGATATGTATATATTTTTTAATCACTGCGCATTCCATTGAACATTTTTACTACTTTATGTTGCTTTATTTTTACTTCCAAACTGTTATTTTATATACCAGCCAAATTCGACCAAAGTTCATTAAATCGAAGGAAGGCTTTCAGAAGTTTATTTGCATTTTCCTTGTTCAAAGTTTTTGTATGTCGCCCACGAATATGCCCACAGGGATTTATTTTTTTCTGGAATGCCAACAAAATATTTTTCTTTGAGGTTGAAAACTCTGGACTAAATTTGTTGAGGCTGTTTTTCGAAATAATTTCAAAATATAATATAATTTTAATGTATTTCGTTTTAATAAATTTTGGAAATTATCGACAGCAGTGGCAAAACTTGGCTCTGTGACAATCACAAGTTATCCCATAATATTGAATAATTAACACGGCGAAATAGATGAATGTTAAAAAAGTCCGTCACGCAGGGGCTGCGTAAACTAAGCAGATTTCCCACGTGAAGTTATACAATAGAGAAATCTCCATACGAGAGCCAAACAGTTACGGCAAACTAAACTAGTTTTGGCGGGAAATTCAAAAATCCGTTATCGGCCCAAATTTAATAAAAATGCAAATATCTCGGTTAATATTCAAGATAGGGAATAAATGTATATAACAATATTTATAGTACATTTAATTTGCAATAAGATTGATTCTGTACAATTTTTCGATCCGACGTATAGTAACGGAGATATTTCGAATTTTTGAAAATCCTCCCCTTTAAACCCCCCCTCCCACTGGTCCGATTTCAGCCGTTAACGAACTTGATCTTTCTTTTTACATGAAACGACTAAATATCGAGTTTGATAACGATCAAACAAAAATTGCGACCGCTAGAGCGGTAACAGACAAATATATAGATAGATAGATAGATAGATATATACATATATATATAGATATATATATACAGTTTTGAACGGACCTCATTTTCGTCATCTACTAGGTAGGATCGATGGACATTTGAAGAAAAATATCGAAAATTCCGTCATGAGTACAACCTCAATAGCTGATTTCCCTCAAGGGAAATCTGCTAAAACAATCTAAAATCCCTTTAAACTTTGAAACATTAACAGAGTTCGGTTGTTGTCGTAGTGAGCTACCAAAACCTTCCCCTCAAATACTAAATTTGGGTACTCTCTTGCGCCTTGCCAGTCCACAGTATTCTTCAGCTAACCAAAAAAAGTCCGTCACGCAGGGGCTGCGTAAACTAAGCAGATTTCCCTCGTGAAGTTTAGTAATAGATAAATATACATACTGCTAACACAACACCGTGAATAAATACAAACGGAAATAAGAAATGTTTCATCCAATTTCAATAGCCTGCCGACAGGAAGCGTTAGGTTAGAAATGTAAACAAACGGGTACTTCAATTAATAATGAGTCAGAATAATTGTTATCTCAATCAATAAAATTTTAGTAGTCCAAAACTTTAAGATGGGAGGGGGGGGGGAGTCACCAGTACATATTTGCATGTATCTCGTATAATAAAGGTCTCTTGAATACAATTTTTGGTATTTAAACTTCCAATAATGTGATTTATTATGTATCAGAGTATTGTTTACGTAACATGAGTAGAAGTGGCGGTTTGGTGAAAACTGAAAAATGCAAATATCTCGGTTAATATTCAAGATAGAGAATAAATGTATATAACAATATTTATAGTAAATTTAATTTGTAATAAGATTGATTCTGTATAATTTTTCGATCCGACGTATAGTAACGGAGATATTTCGAATTTTCGAAAATCCTCCCCTCTAAACCCCCCCCTCCCACTGGTCCGATTTCAGCCGTTAACGAACTTGATCTTTCTTTTTACATGAAACGACAAAATATCGAGTTTGATAACGATTAAACAAAAATTGCGACCGCTAGAGCGGTAACAGACAAATATATATATATATATATATATATATATATATATATATATATATATATATATATATATATATATATATATACAGTTTTGAACGGACCTCATTTTCGTCATCTACTAGGTAGGATCGATGAACATTTGAAGAAAAATGTCGAAAATTCCGTCATGAGTACAACCTCAATAGCTGATTTCCCTTAAGGGAAATCTGCTAAAAGGAGACAACAAAACATAGCTTGAACTGTCGGGAAATTACCGTCTCCACTATCTACCAATAAGTATAAAATTGTCCCAAATAATATTAAGTGGCTTGATAAACGGCATAAGTTATGTTGAGCCTATGCAAATAGCAGCCTTGTAAAGTGCCTTGGTTACTATCAAGTTTCTCAAAATCTAATGGGTAAGTGCGCTGATCGGATATCAGAACTCTGTATGGGTCTATTGCAGTCTAATATACGTAATTCAGTGCAGCTGAATGAAATTAAACTGCAGGTAGTTCACGATCAGGTAGAACTCTCTATTCTTCCCGAGTAATAGTGCTCTGAGAAATGTAGGATAAAGTTTTGTAAAACTTGTTTGACACCCCCTAAACAATAAGTGCACTTAACTGTTGTTGTTGGGAGGGTGGAACTCCCTAACCAGAGGCCAATACCAAACCTCAAGAAAGATGTTGGTATAATACGTCAAAATTGTGCTCATGAATAGGCGTCTATGAAGCGCGAAACGTGTAGAGCAAAAATATAAAATAAGTAAATAAACGGAAGTAGTGTTTCAGTTTTTGATCTCCGGCCCCAAAAAGTGTAATTTTAGGATAAAAGTAAACGTTCAATAAAGGAACACATGGGCTATAAATCTGATCAAAACAGAGAGCTTTTCTCACTTAGTAGGTAATGAAACTTTTTTTGGCTTAATATGAATTAACATGGAGAAAGTATGTGATCATTGGGGCGTTAGCCAACTGTCGAATCCTCAGCTTCGAGTGCTCGTGCCTCTGTGTTTGTGCGCGTGCGTGTGTGTTTGTATATGTGTTGTTGAAATTATTTCACAAATACTTGATCACATGACTGATATGTGATTTCGTCACTTCTCTATAAATTAAAAACAAAAAATAGACCATATTTCTTACTGGAAGGTAAAAAAGTCGGAACCTGTCTAATCCTAGATAGTCGTGATAAATGAATGACCGTGGGGCGCTATCTGCTTGAAAAAGTGAACTATGCGTTCCCATGGAAGAGGCATGTGTCGCCGCGCCATCTGTGTGAATTATGGAAATATTTATAAGCCTGTAATCTGGCATGTTTGGTTATCCCCGGTCCCCTAGCTCCTCAGACAGAGAACACGGCTGTTGCTTTTTATTCCCGTTTACTGGATGAAGAGAGTATCCATGTTTATAGATAGTACAGGACGATGAGCTCATTTCCAATCAATGCAATGTGCACTGCAAACACAGACTCTTTGCATTAGTCAGTCCTTTCTCAAACTCTTGTCAACTCTGTTTCCAACATTCAATTCAGGTCATTTCCCTAGCAGATGGCAAATAAAAACGTTTGACACACAGGAGCTGTGTAAATTGAGCAGATTACCTGATCTGCCAGCATCTATTCTCCATTTCTCCTTTAACAAAACTTGAAATTCAAGCTGGAATTTATGATTAAAATTTCAATGGCTCAATCAAGAGAAAATCGCTTTTTAGTAGTAGGGCTTTAGAAAGATAACTAGATATACTGAAATTAAAAAATCACGGTTAATATTCAAATTAAAGAAAAACGTACTTGCAGGAAAATAAAATTTCACCAAGATTCCTAAATTCAATATATTCTTCAAACAAACTCATAATAAATGATATTTTCCGAATTATTTATTTTGCCCCTTCTCCAACACCCGCTTCTTTGTAAACTGTCTTATTGTTAATCTGCAATGACTGGAGTGGACGTTTACTAAAGAATTGAAAGTAAAATAAATGCAAATGTGTAGGTTAATATTAGAGAAAATGCCTAGAACAAGAACTGTAGTATATTTATGCATTATTTTTTGATCCAACTCCCCCTCCCCCAACATAATCTTTATTTTTACGTGAAGCGTCTTGGTAAAATAATAAAAACTTATGAAAGTTTACTCACATGAAGATAAAACTGCTGCTACAAACATCAACGTTCGTTACGATACTACAAGTAGCTTCTTGACTCTGCCACTAGAGGTCACCAAGTCCTCCGTCCTCTGCCAACTACTCATCAACCAGTAGGGGGTAGCGGATCTGTACCACCCTCCCCTATTAAAAATTAACAAATTAAAAAACTTTTATAATGGTGTAAACCTCTGCAATGAATTTTAGTATTTTTATCAATATAAATTATTCTAGTTTAAAGAAAGATATGCACCATAAATGTAGAGATAACTGTTTTTACTAGTTTTCCATTTATTTTTGTTTTAATGTACGAATGACGAATACACTACTTGAAACCAATTTACTGATAAATCAATCATTTATAACTATGACATAATATAATTTTTATAAGACATTCATTATCAAATCGGTTTTTTTTTTTTTAAGGACCATTCCAACCTCTTGTACATCACCACTCTAAGAAGCCTTAATGCCAGGTTAATTGGTTTATTTTAATAATTGGAACAAATTTCATGATTCTGGTAATAAATGGAAGTTGAACGCACATTCCCTCAAATGTTGTTATAGTTACGCTGTCAAAACATAGTAAATAGTGTTTAATCTTGCAAAAAAAAAAGTTTCACTCCTGTTGTCTGATCCCCTTTTGTTTTCTATTTCTGTTTAGCGTTCCATGTCTGTTCTTGGTTTTCCATTTTGTTTTTTTGTTCCATTTCTTTTTTTGGTTCATTTCTGTTTTCAGTTCCCCTTTTGTGTTCTATTTCTGTTTTTGTGTTTCATTCTTGTTTTTTGTTTTCCATTTTATTTTTGTGATCCATTTCTGTTTTTCGTTTCAGTACAGTTTTCTGTTCCAATTTTGTTTTTTATTTTTGTTTTGCATTTCTGTTTTAGGTTTCCATCTCTGTTTTATGTTGCATTTTTGTTGTTCGTGTTCAATTTCTGTTTTGTGTTGCATTTCTGTTTTTCGTGTTCAATTTCTATTATGTTGCTTTATTTTGTTTAAATCAATTTTGTTTCGTTTTTTAATTGTATAAAGTTTTTCCCCCGAGTAACATCGCCACAGTTGCAAAGCTCCAAATAAATAACCTTGTAAAACTGGAACACCAAAACAGTGGGACGTTTATGAAAATTCCGTTTAGTTATTTCCGCCTTTGCTCCATTAGTGTCATATTTTTTTTACTTGCCCAAGTCTGAGAATACATTATTTTCCCTGAAAGATTCTTCCGTTAAATTATCCGCACTCATTTTCTTATGAGAATCATTGGGATGTGTGAACTTTTAGGATTGCATTTAAATGTGGGAGGCAATATTTTCTTGTTAACTTTCCTTAATATTAACGATTATTGGGAAGTGCAAAATCTTCAAAATTCGGTTTCCCCATAATTGACCTTAAACTTCAGTCGCATTTACATAAATACAGATATGTATGCATATATAGATAAAGGAGCTTTTGGCTTATAATGGGTCGTCAGTTGACTAAGTGCTCTTAACACGGAATATGTAGATTTTATAACGGTTTTTATAGTTGGTCAGCCAGTAGTTTATAGATGTCACGTTCCCCGAATCTTCTTCGAACCGTATGTCGTGTCCATTCTAAATGAGAGGATATCTCACATTTGATTCCCACACGTCCACACACTGAGTTGTGGAGTCCCGAGCGGATCCATACTGACTCCTGTTGGACGAGCGGTATTCCTCTTCCATGGGGTACCCCGTGGAATCTTTCCAGCTAACAGAACGTGATGTACTTCTAAATGTGAAATTATTCCCCTCCTGCTAATATTGAGCCTGCCGTATTCCACCCGCATCCAGATCTTCCATTTACACTAGAGGCCTATTCGAGTCGAGAAGGAAATTGACTCAGCCAAACTCCATGTTCTTCATAAACATGTCCAGAGTTTATATTGCGTTCTCCGAATACTTTTCAAAAGGGATGTCTGAATTCCAAGGCATCGAGTTCCATTAAAATGACTTATGTCACCATGATCAAGAATCATATTCCAGGGTCTTCTTTGTACTCGCCTATTTTTAGCTTTCCAGTCAGACACCGCAGAGTGAGATGTGAAAAAAAAATGAATATTCAAATTTGTTTATGACAGTCTTGTTTTACAGAATATCCTATTTGGGATATTCCAGATATGTTTTCTAATGTTCATTCACATATATTTACACTCTTCACCTCTAAACTATTTTCATTTTATAGTTACGAAACTCTAAATTTCAACGTTTCACTCAAGGCTACTTATTGGATGATGTCGGAACATGAATAGTGGGAGTTAGCGATGGGTTAAAAACAGAATTTTTAATAATAGAAGCTACTAGTAGAAATTATACGGCATACCCACCTCATTGTAAACGTTACATCTTCGATGTTTGATGCATACACCATTTGTCAGTCCAGTTTACATTTAAATGTTTTAAATCCCACCAATCATGATCAATGAGAAAAGTCCAAGTCCTGTATAAATAAACAGAATTCATATCTCTTTTGCAGTGGCCATTTCTCAATTACTTGCAGTAGTATTGGAATGCATGAATTTTATTACAGTATTCTGGGCATTAATTCAATAATAATAAAGTATGTTTATTTTGAAATTTGAAATAATTTACATGTTAAATATACAATTAATTATCATAATAATATATTTCCTTATACTATATATAACATACATAAACATGGACTCATAAGTCCGTCTGTTGAGTTCGGCCATTATTCCAGCATGATTGACTATTGCTTATATATATAAACATAACATTAACATAATATTACAATGTTCTAAATAAAACAAATAATCTTTTATAAGAATTATATCTTTAAAAAACAACAACAAACAAAATAAACTAACTATTAATATTTATTTACAAATAAAAAGAAAAAAAGAAATAATAAATAGAAAAATTTATCTATTATACTCAGCTACTAGTAACTTTCTATATCTCTGTGCAACACATAGATCATTAATTCAATATACACATACATAATGGCATTTAAAAAAAAAAAAAAAAAAAAGAAACCATTACTCAAGGGCAATAAGAAACTCATTTCGAATTACTAACATTTGGCTCCTTGAAAGACAACCAATTTGAGAGATATCAGAAAGAGATATCATTTTGTGCGAACGAAATCCAACCAACATATAATTAGAAGAAGCCAGAGGTACCCAGGTAATTATGCCTAGTACATATTACAGTCGGAATGCAAGGGATTACCTTGGCCCGATCGATTCGAGGAAGATCTCTGGAAAGACTTTGTCGGCAGTATGTTGAGGCAAAGGAACCGCTGCTCACAGCAATTTCTTTGATTAGGGAGTACTGGTCTCGACTGTCGTTAACTGGAACCATGTCTGTTAGTTTTGTCAATGTAACGTCTCGCTCTCCTTTCTGCACAATTACACATAATGTGTAACTTCTGCAGTCAGTTGAAATATTCATTGTACTCTGACGACACAGTCCCGCTTTAGTGTAATGGCATTTTCTTCTCAACTTTTCTGGAAAAAACAGGTATTAAATAAACATTAATATATTGATAACGTGAGTTCATGTTGCGATCAGGAATTAGTTTTTATAACAATTTTTTTCCATCAAATACAACGAGACTATTTAGGACTCAAGTAATACAATTCAAACATATATTTATTTATTTAAACGACTTCTCTCTTGCCCATTTGTATTTATTCAAACCAAGCATACGTATTTCCCGTATTTACTCATTCGTAGAAGGCTGTTATATTCTCACATATTTGCCCACTCTCTTGTTTGTAAAATAAGCTATGAAGGTCGAACTTATGACGTAATTTTTGAAAAACTTCTTCAAAGCCAGAGTAGGACTAAGGATTCATCCAGTGAGTTCGGCACTAAATAAATTCCAATTGCTAAGGTGAGAATCGACCTCTCGGTTCGGGGCTTTTCTAGTGAGATTAAGACTAACGCCTTGGCAATTATACGTTTCATAAAGAACACGTTCGTTACTGATTGAAATCGGTCCAAGATATATTAATTATCACTTACTTTCTTTATTTTTCTAACCTCAATGAATTAGAACACTTCGATTTACGTCTTTTAAATTATTAATTTCATGTATTTTCTTTTTTATTAACTAACGTTTATTCTTATTATTACCTACTTCCCTTATGGGAAATCCGCATTTGAGGTTATTCTTCAAATGTCTATTAATGGGAGATGACGAAGATAAGGTCCGTTCAAAATTATTCATAAATATATATATATAAAATTGTAACCACTGTCTGTACATTGATTTTTTTCGCGAATTTTCACGATAACTTTTCGTTTCACATGTCATAGACACCATAACTGCATTTTGTTTCTTTCGTGTGTGTTTGTTTATTTATTTGTTTGTTGGTTTATTTGTTTGTTTGTTTGTTACCTTTTCACGCATAAACGGCTGAACTGAATTTTATGAAACTTGGTATGTATATTACTGACCAAACTTAGACTTTAGGCTATATTAATATCCTCTGAGACGAACAGGAGTGGGGGTTATAAGGGAAGCCTGAAATTAAAAATAGCGATATTTCGTTTCCTATTGGTTTTTCGGCAAATATGAACATAATAAAAGTTGTTTATTTTGTTATTTAGAGTAACTTTTGTTATATACACTTTTTTCGTATACTGAATTATAAACGAGATATACGCTAAAACCTATAGCGGAAGTGAACAATTTTATTTGAGACAAAAGACCCAACCGAAATAAATATAACTCGGTATGTGTATTAGCACTAACGCTTTCATTATAATAAGCCATACCAACATTTCTAGGGTCGGGCAGGAGTGGGGGTTGTAAGGGAGGCCTGAATTTAAAATAGCGGTATTTCGTTATCTATTCGTTTTTTGGCAAATATGAACATAACAAAAGTTGTTTATTTTGTTATTTAGAGTAACTTTTGTGATAGTCATTTTTGTCTTTTAACAATGTATAAACGAGATATACACTATAAACTAAAGCGGGAGTCAACTATTTTATTGGGCGCTAACGATTGAACCGAACTTAACAAAACTTGCTATGTCAATTAGCATTAATTCTTCCATGATTATAAGCTATATTAAAATGTTTAGGTTAGAACGGGAGTGGGGGTTATAAGGGAGGCCTGCAATAAAAATTCGCAATATTTCATTGTCTATTTGTTTTTCGACAAACATGCACATAACAAAAGTTGTTTACTTTGTTATTTAGATTAACTTTTTTTTTTTTTTTTTTTTATACATTTCTCCAGGAACAATGTGTGGAGGAAGTAATTTGCGTAGAAATATTGATATGCTCAACAATTCATTCCTATTTGAACTATCAGGTACCTCAGCTGGAAAAATTAATTCAAATCAATGTTAATATTTTGTCCTTAATAGCTGAAATCTATGCACAATGCACAGGAGACGGGAAATATGACAATTTGGAGGACAGTGAAGACTTACATAAAAAATTAATTTTATTATTAACAAATGCCAACAACGGGTATTAACCCTAAATACTGGGACGGGTAAATGTCAAAATATTGTGCAAAGTAAAGCCTTGCCAAAAAAATACCATCACAATTCAGCCTCAAATCAATTCCTGGGCGAAGACGGGTATCTGAGCTAGTATATATATATATATATATATATATATATATATATATATATATATATATATATATATATATATGGAGACACAGATATATAATTAACTCTGAAGGAGCAATTTTGGTCTTACGTTACCAAACTCGTCATATAAGAGTTTTATGTAAAACTAACGATCAAGTTTGTTAACGACTGAAACCGGACCGGGAGAGGAGGGGTTTAGAGGTGCAGAATTTTGAAAAATCGAAATATCTGCGTTATCGGAACAAACAATTGTACTAAGCCAACATTATTGCAAATTTGTCTAAAAATGGTGTTATATTCGAATGTTTTCTTCCACAAATATTAACAGATATATTTGCATGTTTTAGTTTTAAGCCTTCAATAACCTACTTTTCTACTCATGTCATGTTAAGAATAAGCTGTTATTGACCATGAACCAGCTTAAGCACTAATTATTGTTTTAATTCTAATTTTACTGCTTGACGTAAATGCAAATACATTTGTATGATGACGTCATCAATTAAGATTTTTATCTAAAATTTTTATTTGATCTATACGATCCTCGATAGTTGCCGTTTCGTACTAAAGTTCGTAGTCGTTAATGGCAGAAATCGGGCCTGGTATAGTGGGGGTTTAGTAAGTGTTTGGTGCTCTACAATTGTTAATCTGGCGTATATTTTCCCTAACTCAAATATTAAGCGAGTCATTGATTTTCAGCCATCAGGAAATGCCCACTTTTGTTCAACGAATTTTTACTTAGAAAAAAATATATGTCATGGGGGAAAATATATATGTATGTATGTCATACTAGCACGTTTCTTAGTTTACGCAGGCCCTTTTTAATTTTTTTAACATAAAAAATAGCATTGTACATTGTTATGTGATACAAATAAAATGGAATGCACTTGTGTTGCACGGTCCATGTGGAAATTAAACTCCTTCGCTGAAGGGTTATATAGTATGATATATATACAGTTTGAAAGTTTATTCATACTGGGTCAAATATTTGTGTACCTCAATCAGTACAGGTTATTGTCACATTTTATCTCTGCCATTTTTTTTCTCTTTTCTAATTACAAATCACTTGCAATATTAAATGCAGTAGTTTTTGTTTGTTATTATTAAGCTCCATTAAAACACCCATGTGAGACTCGCCAACAATGAATAAATACTCCTCACAGCTACTATTTATTAATAAAAGGGACCTACCTTATATATAATAAAGTCCATGGATTGACATGGCAGAATATTCTGTGAGCCGTCTATATCTTATAAGGATGCTGTCAGGTTTGCTGGCATACTGGCAATCCCCGGACGGTCTGGGCTACTTGACGAGGGAGTCATATCCAGACAATTGTAATCTTGAATTGGCAAGCAGAATTAACCCAATTCCTGGAATAGTTGATGTCGACTCAGTATTTGGCCTCGTCTCAACTGATTAGGAAAACATATCTGGTATCTGATTCATCTTCTCAAGTTTTAGTAGTATAAATATACATTATCGATTTTTTTACCCCACTCTAAACCTCCTGGCTCGATTTAAACAATGGTTTATTAATGAATAAACTTCATCATTTAACTTTTTACATATTAAGTTTAAATGTAGAATTTGGTAGGGATAAAAAAAAAAGTCCATCACGCAGGGGTTGCGTAAACATTCCCGCATGACAGTATGACACACTGGTGATTCCACCTCACCAATATATTCTCTATTTATAAGTAACGAAAATCCGATGAGTAGAATTGGGGGTTTACGGAATTAATATTTGGTTTACGAAAAAATGTATAGAATAATAATTATAGAACATCAGTAGTTTAATATGATTGGCTACATAACATTTTTCGATCCAACCCATCATAATATCTGAGATATGTATAAAGATATATAGAAAATTTTATTTAATTTGACTTCAGCGTCCCAGTACGTTGGAAATTTACTTAGCTTTCTCAGCATCTATGATGTAGTTGATTTACCTTAAGGGGGTGGGGAGGGGGTTCAATTTTCTATGTGGCTTTATACGAATCTTTTAAATATTAAGTATGGTATTTACCAATTTAATACTGAAGTCTTTAAGAAATATAATTTTTATTGATGCTGTCATATTGACTTCGTAAAAGTTCAATGAAAACAAGATTTGGTATTTATGCTTCTAATGAAACGTCTCATGATATACCAGCTGATCGTAAGTATCAAAGGCTGGAGGGGGGCATTTATGGCTGAAAATATTTAAAAATGTAAATATTTCGGCTAACATTTAAGATAGTAAGAAAAAAACAACATTTTTGGAAATTAAATTTTCAATAAGATTTGTTGTATACAATTTCAAAAAAAGTTTCAATGCATAGAACCGAAAAATATAGAATAGAAAAATAGCCCCTTCTTTTTTATATACTTTTCATGATAAATAAAAAAGGACCTATATAAATATTTTGTACGTCTAGTAAATACTGATGAATTTGAAATATTTTATTTCACTGATGAATTTGAAATATTTTCTTTACACTATAATTCCAGTGATGACATATAGTCATCACTGGAATTATTACATTTCAGAAGGACGATATTCATAAGCAACAAACTACTCGACGTATTTTTTTTAAAAAAGTTGAACATCTATGCCTCTTCCATGTTTTCTTTTCTCAAGCTGGATAAGTACAAAATAAAGCTGGGTATCCCGATGCAAATGCACTTTCTTCGTATTGTATTAAGATTCTGAAGGGGTCCTATCGTTGCCATTAAGGACTGTGTTCCTCGGAGTCTATAAATGTCGTGGTATGCCTTGAATGTCTTAGCTTCTTTCCGCTATAACTTAGAACAATACCATACAGATTTATGGATCCTCAGTTCAAAAATGTTATTTCCGTATAAAATTCTGCACGTTTGTGTGTATTTATTCTAAACAAACAAATAAACCCATTCGCACATATTGGTATATTCCAAGGTGAAGATGTTATTCAGAAAATCCATATTAATAATTTGAAAAAATAATAATATCAATGCTTAAATAAACTGGTCTTTAGACTTTCATACTCAGAGTTCATCAAGGTCTACTTCTGTAATTTCAAAAGAAGAAACCTCTTAAATGAGTACCTTTAATTTCGATTGTACTGCACTATGATACGAAACATACATAATTTATAATGAAATATTATACGGTAACGCTTTATTTATCTTCTATTTATTAATTCATAGTATTCCGCTAGGAACGATGCACGCCTTACATGTCATCTATGAAATCTTTAAAAAAACACCCAAATATATTGTCAAAACTTAGCAACCCCACAACTGTCTATTGTGGGGGAACAGCTTTACAGAGCACTAGTGGAACATGTCCCAACCTTCTTGATTTTGAGGACTATAATTGCATTCCATTGTCCACGCCTAGTAATTCCCTTCATGACACGTGAAAATAACCCATCATGCTTCTGGGTCGAATCCCTGTGATCTTGTCAAACATCTCTCAGTCAGTCTCCCAACTTAATAGAACTGTCCTATCAGGGATTTATTGTAAAATAAATAAGATACTGAAAATGAATTGCAAAAGTCACCTTTTGTATGCAGAGTATCAACAAATTTTATAGTCCGGAATATCTGGGGATTTTTTGATTCACAAAAAAGGGTTCATAGGCTAACGAAGGCTATTAGCTAGATCCACTACAAATTTAGAAAAATAAAAATGATTTACCGATATTCTTGTGCAATTGGCATTCCATTCGAGTTGTTTGATTGAAATATGTATGTATACAAATTTGAAGGAATGATGGTTTTTTTAACTTACTATCTTTCGATATCACAATGAATAATTAGCTACAATTAATGCTAATGACTTACCAATAGACGCTATAGTTCTTACAGGACCTTAGCCTTCGCAAATGCTCCCTTGGGTGATACAGTAACGTATTCCTGAGTCTGCCTCTCCTCCTGGGTTCTATTCTTTCGTCGTGCCGTAAACAGCGTAATGTGCCTTTTTTAATAGCACCTGGCGATATCTGGGTTGCCTTAAAACTCCATCAGTTCTGTGTGCAGAGAGTCATGATAAATATATTTTTGGCTGAAGGAGTGTAGCACTTGTGGCGGAATAAAAGATTAACAATATCTTTCATATATTGAAAACACTCAGGCTTGGGCGCGCACACTGATCAAAAAGTTATGTCATTCTTCAATGATTAACAATAATAACTAATAAATAAACAATATTATGGTATGGCCATCCCAAGGCATAAAAGTTCCCAGTGGCCTTGTGGAACACACTCTTGACTTATTAAGGAGAGGAAAGAAAGATAAGCACTTAAGCAGTAGGTTGAAGTACAGGTAATAAAAGTTTTTATAGCGTTCCTACCCTTTGGAAGAGCGTTACCTTGTGTTACCGTTGACCCCACAGACCAGAAACTATTACACAAAGTAAAGGTGCAAGAAGAAATGCGTTTGAAATCATAATTATCATGTAAATTAATGTAGAAAAGAGTTTTTAGTTATTTTTTCTTTATTTCGTTCTTTCAAGACTTCAGTCTGACTATATTAAATAAGTAGCTGGAAAACTCGTTTGGTTTCGTAGAAAATCACTTTCATGATGTGTTCCCGCGTAACTGCCTTGCAAGGTGCTGTTTCTCAAAATAGCGCGATGCACACTTGAGCCATGATTAGTAGTATTGGTCATTGGATCGGTGAGGGGGGGGGGATATAAAACTTTCAATTTAACTATTTGATAGATTTATTGACAAAATACTAGCCTTTTCCCATCGTGAATCTGAGCTTTATTGTTGCATTAATTATTTTATAAGGCATGATTTTAATCGATGAACGCAATAATCATTTAATTTATTCTTGTGTGTTTATGTTAAAAATTAACATGTCATGATATACGGATCTCCAAATAACTCGAAAACTGTCAAAAAAATGTATTAAAAAGGGAGTTTAATTTTTTAGACCATAGATTCTTTTTTTTCACCTAGCATAAAATCAAATTTATTTGAATTAGGCTAAACCCCCAAAGATAATTCAATCGGTACATTTTCAGGAGGTATTAAACTTTCAAATAATGTTGTCTAATCTTGCCGAAACTTGTCTATTCGTTAGATTTTTAATATTTTCCTTCTTTTCATATTTAATTTGTGTTTGCATTACTTAATTATCTCCTTTCTCGAAATCAAATATTGAATCCGTTTCTGGCTATTTTTTAGAAGAAACGGTATTTATTTTAAACATCAAGTCTGGACTTATTACTTTGTTTTTACGATTTCAAGCGCTACCAAATGGAGTTTCAGAGAAAAATTGAGAAGACCCCATTCTGGAAATATGGCGCATCTCAGCCAATAAAAAACTTGAAACCATTTCTCCATAATAAATCAAGGTGTCTTAACATATACTTTACCAGAAGAATATTTTCATGAACTTCCTTAATTTCGTTAAGTACGTGGTGAATTGTGACGAAGAAAGTAATAATAATTGTGGCAAAAAAAATAATAATAATTTAATTTAATGTTAAATCCTTATTTCTTTTTGATTTAATTTATTCAATAATTATTAATAATTATTATCATATTATATAATTTTATTATTATATTGGCATACATTTTTTAAATTAACCTATTGATCATTGCTACGTTATGTCAAGTTGAATTTCATGTTTATGTGGAATATTTGTGAAGTGTCCCACTGTGCGCCGGCAAGAGGTTTTATGCTACCTCTTCTCCTGAAGAAGATATTTTCTTCGTAAGCATTTTTTTTTTCCAATTGCATTCAAAACTTTCTTGAAATGTTCAACAGATCCCATAACCATGCGAATCAACGCTGTAATACCTCACGGTTGATCGATTCATTTACCTCCATATTACTAGAGGACGGACTTTATACAGTTTGAGTTTATTTAAAGCTATTATTTAAGTGAGGAAGTATCATCACTACCAGCCATTTAGAGGGGTGACTGCTCACAGGTGGGTGCCATACTTGTGCTGAACAAAGAGCACCGAGAAGATAGGACCCGCATAATAAACCTGTAAGGGATGCCGCTCATATGGACGGCTGTCCTACAATAAAACTAGGTTCTTTTCACAAAGCGCCGCCGCTGCTTAAAAATATTAAACTTTCTCTCCATCGTTGAAGCGTCAATCTTAAGCAGTACCTATGTGTTCTAGGGTGTTTAAAATAAGTCCGTAAAATATTAACCGAGATATTTCCATATTTTATGCTTTCGGCCATGAGTATACCTCCACTCCTAATCATGTCATATTAACAATAAGCTATTGTATCATGAACCATTTCAATCCAAAGTCAATTATCAAATATGGTTTTCATTTAGCTATTACTTTGTGAGACACATGTAAATACGTCATCAATTAATAATTGTCGAACTTGACTCGAAAATATTTATTTGATCTATACCATACTCGATTTTTTTTCAGTCATTTTAGCCATTTCAGTCAACACTAATACCATATTTATTAATGGCTGAAATCGGACTAGGAATAGTAGTGGTTTAGAAAGGAGGGATTAGAAAATTCAAAATTTCTCCGTAATTATGAGTCGAATCATAAAATGTTATAGAACCAAACTTTTTAAACTTTTGATTTTCTACAATTGTTGTTCTATGAATTTTTTTGCTAACTCATGTATTATGAGTTATTCATTCTTTCTAGTTTTCTGTCTTCGGTTTTTTTACATATACATAGAGAATACGTTGTTTGGTGAAATCACAAGTGTGAAAACTCAAAATATCTCCGTTATTTTGTGTTATTGAAAAAGGTTATAGAACCAATCTTGTTAAACGTTAATGCTCTGCAATTGTTGCTTTATACATTTTTCATAACTTAAGTATTAAGCGAGGTATTTGTACATTCTTGTTTTCAGCCTTCAATAACCCTCCCCCCTCAGCCTTTAAAATCGGGGTTTTACATAGAAATTGACAATATGTGATGAGATGAGATCACCAATGTATTATACTATAAAAATAGCATGCGGGGAATCTGCTAAGTTTATGCAGCCCCACCTGCAAAAGTTTACCACTTTTATTTTAATTTTATAACCATTGTTGAAAATACTCTTTTGTATGTCTTGAAAGTAAACTTTATATTCATAGTAGTGCATAGTTAAGTTCATTAAAGTATTATTACAGGGTGTTTAAAAATAATATACATATTTCAAAGTATTATTTCGTTCAAACTGTCTATCGCTGCGCCTCGGATCTATTGGAAAATTGAGCACAGTCTAGTTTATATTATAGCCACTGGATGTTAGTTATCTTCTGTTTTGATTGGTAACCTTCGTATGTTTGAATTCGTGCAACATTTTCTACAGGAACACTAGGGCGGCCAGGACTCTTTCCTTTACATCCTGCATCCTATACCATCTGCGAATGTTCCACTCTTTTGGAGGATCAATTCGGTACCACAACCTGAAACGTCTTTGCACAGTAGTCACGGAATTGCACTTAGCAAACTCGAGAACAAAAATGATTTTTGCTGCGGACTAGCCATATTAAACATATTACCGTTACCAAGCAAAACAGAAGACAACTGAAGTGCCTATAATATAAACTAGACTATGTATTCGTTCCCCAATAGCCGTGCCAAGGCACAGCAATCGATAGTTTTGAAAAAATAATTCTTTGTAATACATATATTCGTTTATAGCTAAAAAATAACTGGGTACACCGCCCCAGCATTCAACCTTTTAAATCATTTATTTATAGGCATAAATAAAATTCACATGCAAGCATGAGCCAATGTGAGGAAGGGATGGAACAGAAGTCTTTATAACTTTATCATTGAATTCCCATCATAATACAACTGACGAAAACCTGCGTATAAACCGGGAGTTGTATAATTTCTCATTTTATAATAAAATAGTTTAACCTCTCTTCTAGTCTTCCAATTAAAAATGCAAGAGTTTTATGCAAACAGTCAGAATATTAAAGTATTCGTAATCGTAAGAAGCTAATAGCTTAAATAACTCACTTCGATGTAAGGTTAGTAAGTTGTGAGGAGATATCGAGGTTCTACAGACTGGATCCTTTATGAAAGGGTTCAAAAAACGGACGAATGATTAACAGGTCTTTATATAGCCAATACTAGTCTTAAAACCACGTTAATACACAACTTCCTTGCATTAAAATGTATTGTTGCGAAAATTAAATACATGAAAAATTAAACAGAGATGAAACGAAGGAGATGAAAGGAGCCGACTGAGGAAGGACTTTTGGCGCCCGAAGTGTCTAGTGGAGCTGGGATTGTTCCAGGCTAAGGAGTCCAGTACCTTCGAGACAGCTTCCTTTGATGTTGCCACTCCTCTATATAAGCTTGTACAATTCGTCCTACAGTCAGTAAAGTTTGTTCTCAGCTGTCTTCAAGTGATCTTCAGTGCGGGAAAAGGGTTTTATGTGAGGAACAATGCTGTAACGTGACTCTGTAAAGAACAGTATAGTGCCATGTTTAAGACAGTGCTGTGTAGTTAACTTCGCGAAGTAAAGGACAGTGCAGTGCCGTGTTTTTGTGAACTTCAGTGAACGTGAGTGAATTATTGGACTGTGTAATCTGAAGGGCAGTGAAGCTATCAGTGCATACTGTGAGTCGTAATTAGGAATAATTAGCCAAGTGTGTAGTGCATTGTTAAATAAACTGTGCAGTGATAAAAACTGTGAAGCTTGTGTGTGTTTAATTTTGTAATCCAAAAGAACTCTTATAAACAACGTTTATTACTGATTTTGTAATAAACGTAACAGTATTAATGTTAGCAGGCATACAGCCAATAGGAATTACATTACTGGCTATTTCTCTTTACAGTATTGCCGAACCATAAATAGAAAGTTTTGCAATCACATCGGTATCATCCTGTGTACCTACTGAAATAAATGTGTAATCGGTTTTTGAGTAATGAACGTCAAGAGAGATGTAACAAATGTTTTTAGGGATAAAGATTTGCCTGTTTTAAGGACTTTCATGGGAGATGTTAGAGATGAAGGTAATTTGCAAATGTAGCCTAGACAGAGTGGAATCACTTATCTCCGAGAGTGTGGAAGTACATCAGTCTCCCTCTAGAGGGAGTTGTTTATCTTGTAAGGTGGGTTTTTAGCACCTCTAATAGGATCGCCTCGTCTGCCGCGACGTCACCATCCATTTCACAGGCTTCTTTCACCGCCACTCACTTCCGCTTTAACGTCATTATTCATTTAGAAAAGTGTTCTGCCCCTGATTTATTGTGACTGATGAAAGCGATTACAAATTAGGGGGGGGGCCTCTTCTCTTGCATTTTAGCAGATTTCCCTCATGGGAAATCAGCTATGATATTGTACACATGATGCGATTTTCGAAAAATGTCTTCAAATGTCCATCGATCTTACCCAGGAGATGACGAAAATAAGTGCACTTTGCATAAAATTAAAAACAATAGCAGAGGACAAGGCCTTTTTATTGATCCGTACCAATTGGTTCTTCTACCATCCAGCATATTCCAGAGATATCAATATCTATATATATATATATATATATATATATATATTTGTCTGTTAAAGCTCTAGCGGTCGTAATTTTTGTTTGATCGTTACCAAACTCGATATTTAATCCTTTTTTTGTAAAAAGAAAGATCAAGTTCGTTTATGGCTGAAATTGAACCAGTGAGAGAGGTATATATATATATATATATATATATATATATATATATATATATATATATATAATTTTGAACGGACCTCATTTTCGTCATCTACTTGGTAGGATGGATGAACACTTGAAGAAATGTTTCGTAAATCACGTCTTGAGTACGACCTCATCGAGCTGATTTCGCTTAGGGTAAATCTACTAATAACGTAAAAATGGCTAGCTTTCGAATGTTGAAATTTCATATTTGAGGTTATCTTGGATGGCAAAAGAAAAATATTCAAATTTTTCCCTAACATGTTATAAAACCAAATAATTGTTCAGGACCTTTTAGAATATTTTTTTTGTTTATCCTTGAGACGATCTATTCTGTGACATTTATGGGTCGGACCACTTCAGAATTACATAATTTTAAATGAAATGCAACAAAACATTTGTTTAACACAATAAGGAAGTAATGCAGTACTCAGATCATATTTCTAATTAATTAATTTAAAATTTGATAGTGTAAATATTTATTTTATGAATTAAGAAGAATAGGACAGCCTTAGTGCTTTAAAAGGATATTTTTTGTAGGATGCCTGGAACTAAGCAAAAGAAACGCATGTGTCATGCGTAAAAAGAGAAAGCCACAAGATAGACACGAAATTAGTTTTCACATCTAAAATTATTTGTTAAAACAGGGATTACTCATATTTCCCTCGGCTGAAAGGTCAGTCTGGAATGGCGATATAAATAGGTGGAGAACAGAGAGCCGAGGAACTAGCTAGAATATTCAAAGAGGGATGACTCTGCAGCGAAAGATTTATGGTGCGAACAGCAACCAGTAAGCTCCTCTTCACGATCTTTCAATCCATCATTTTATGACGAAAAAAAGGATGGATTATACAGCCATATAACCTTCCTCTCCTACTTACCCTTTAGCTCCTACAATATCTTCAATATACGGCTGGCGAAAGGAAAAACCTTTCAATCATAATCTCTACACTTTTGAGTTATTTCTTACTTTTAACAGATTTGTCTTGAAGGAAATCGGCTATTGTTGTACTCAAGACGCGATTTTTAAAATAATTTCCAAATGGCTATTGATCCTACCTAGAGACACGGTCAAAATTTTATATATTTATATGGTCTTTTTTACTTTAGCCACACAAGTTACTTATTTCTAGAACAGTGATTTACGTTATCGTTAAATTTATAAAAGTAATGAACATATGTTTGAAATTATGTATTTAACCAGTTTTAAGGGGCTCAGGTTAGCCATGTGAGTTAAAGCGTTGAGTTTTATCTCACATGGTAAACCTAGAGTGGCGAGTTCGATTCCCGCCTGGGCAAAGGAAATTATTTAATGACGAAATTCATTAAATGACGTCCTAAAATCCCACCCTGGCTAGAAAAGGGTGGTAACCCGTAGATAACCCGTACCGATTAGCCTGTGTTGCAAAAAGAGGACGTTAATAAATAATAATAATAACCAGTTTTAAATGTAAATTTCGTCGTTGCCCAGGCATAAATCAACAAAAAACACTTCCTAAATGTAAGTTTACATTTGCTGAACCATCTTTGTAACAGCCGATTACTTGTCTGCAACTTCTTAGACTGCATCTAAATAATGGACCTCTATTTTTATGAAATATAATCCTCATGAAGCGTCCTTTTCTTCATTTCCTTGATTGATTCAATAATCCATACCTCCGCAAAGCCCTGTATGCTATTTCTTCTGATTTAAGAACACGACTAAGTTGTATGAGAATCATTATTACCAAAAAAAAACACGTTTTTAAAAACCAACCATGTAATAGGCAGGTAACCTCTTTCATGCATTAAATTTATAAAACTTAGCAACAGTTTGAATGAATTACTTCAGCCTACCAACTAGAGTTTTTTTTAATTTTCATTGATCAGAAACTAACTGGTTTTGGGTAAAGTAAAAAAGACCCTATTTATATATATATATATATATATATATATATATATATATATATATATATATACACACACACACACACACACACACGTCAAAAATCAAGATCAACATCTGAAATCGGACCGTCGGAAGGGTGGGGGTTAGGGGGTAAGGAAATTAAAAATATCACAGTTACCATGAGTCGGGTCGAAAAATCGTAATTACCAATCTTGTTGCAAATTTTGTTTTCTATAAATGTTTTTTTTTATACATTTTATAATGTATAAAAATTATATAATATTAATAATGTATTTATTTATATATTATATATAAAAATTATAATTAGAATAATGTATAATAATTGTAAATTTTGTTTTCTATAATTTTTTTTTTATTTTTTTTTTTTTTTTTTTTTTTTTTTTTTTTTTTTACATTTTACTATATATTGAATATTAACCGAGATATTTGCATTATTTTATTTTCAGCATCGTTATCCCCTACTTTTAGTCACCGTATATTAAGAATGAGCAAATATATTATGAAATGCCTTATTCTAAGCTCAAATAAAGAATATTGTGTTCAACAGACCTGAAGTCGTCAAGTAAAATTCCATGTTCTTGACTGGAAAATGATTATTTGATATTTGCCATACTCGATATTTAACGTTCCATTCTTCACTGAAGATCATAATCGTTAATATGGCTGAAATCGAATCATCGTAAAAGGAAGGGGGGGGGGTGTTAAAAGGGGGATTCGAAAATTCAAAATATCTCCGTTAATATGACTTGGATCGAAAAATGATATAGTATCGTTCTTGTTAAACATTTATTTTTCTTATTTAAATGTTCAATACAGTTTTTCTTATTCTCGAATATTATCCGATATATTTTAATTTTTTTGGTTTTCACCCCTAAGAAAAAACTCGCCTTTTAACCCTCTGAGATTAAGTTTAAGTTGTTGTCACCAAAAATTTTGATTTCTCTTTTTAATTAGCTTCTTACTACGTGGGAATACAGAATAGATGGTGGGATTTGATGACCAGTGATTCCAGCACGTGGGAAATTTAAATTAAGCAGTTCCAAGTGACAGATGTTTGGGAATAATTGTGCAGTTTATGCTAATATTGCACATTACCTATAAGTTAGCACTCTTTTTCAGTCAGTATTTTATGAGGTTCAAATAATTGGAAAATCCCATCTAGTAGGAACTCAACAAACAACAAAAATTTGAAAGAGTGTTTACCTTAAAGGCTATCGGCATCTGGCAATTGTTTCAAGCTTCTTCTCTAGAAAAAAGAGTGTTTATATCATTATATTTATTTTAATATAATTTTCTTTGCAGATGACAGTAGATGTTCCAACAATTGGCCGAGGTTCTAAAACCATGAGGATTGAGAAACTTACTTTTTACAATCACACAGAATGTGCTTGTCAAGACAGAACTGATGAAATGCCCCGAGACACAGATCCCAGAAATGCTCTTGATACGAACAAGATTCCAGACCAACCTTTGCAATACAAGTAAGTTGAATTTTATTCTATTTTAAAGGAGTGCAAACATCTGAAAAATAAGATATATTGTTGTTATTTAATAAAGTCCACTTTTTGCTACTATGGTTAATTAACGTCCTCATTAATTAGGACGGGTTATCTACAGGTTACCACCCTTTTCTAGCCAAGGCTATTGTATACTACGTATATACAATACTAGTATTACAAGAATAAGTATATAAAAATTGACCCTGAGTGCATAATTTTAGAAAATTGAAAATCCACGTAGCATTTAATGTTTGGTTCGTTGACAGAAAAAAAAGTGTAGCTAAGCCTATATAAAATGTTTATTTTAACGCTTTTTTTTTAATATATGAAAAGTATTTTGTTAGACAGAAACAATTTAAATTGCCTAGAAACAGCCCTAAGCAGTGCAAAGCCAGAACACACGTCAAAAATCTTAGAGCCATTTCATTCCCTGGGAATGGGTTGGATCCATTGACAAGGGTGGGTTTGGGTACCATTCTATGTAAATTCAAAGCCACAGTGGTTGACACAGTTTAGATAGATAAATCAGACAGGCAGAGGATCTTGTCCTATTACAGAAGTTTTTGTTTTCTATTTATACTTCATTTAAGTACATAGCAGTAATGTTAGTAATAGCCACTGCTATCACTCCACTTAACACTTCTATAGATCTCTGGGCCATTGTCTCTTGAGGCGACGTGGAGGGGAATATGGATGAGTGGTACTGGAAAGGGCTAGGACTTCTGGATTAGGATGATTGGACAGCCTGCTGTGGAATTTTCTGAATCTTAAGGGAATAATTTTGGATTGCAAAATTAATTACACAAACTTTAACGTTTTTATCACTACACAATTTATTTGAAGATAACTACTTACTTGATCAATTACTAACCCCAATATGCATTGTTATTTCACGTTCTTATTACACGGCACAATCACTCGAATCACTGTATGTTCAACCAAAACTGAACTGCCTTTTTTTTTTTTTTATCTGAGGCCCTGTTTTCTTCTGCTGAACTGAGAGTTCTATTTTAAGGGATTTTTGTAGGTTGTTGTGGATGTGAAAGTAGAGCTCTAAGGAAGGTTGCCCGGCAATGGGCTTTGCCGGGTGGGATTGTAAAGATAGGAGAAAACGAAATAAGAAGGATATGGATAGAAGAAGAGTAGATAAGAAGAAAAAGATTAAAGAGGGAAACTGAACTGTCTTTTTTTTCTTTTTTTTTTTTTTAGCTGAGTCCAGATTGCCTCAAAAGATGAATGTAAAACAAGGAAATGCAGGACCTTGTAAAGTCCTGCGTGGGTTTGAGTTGGTAGTCCCTTTGTACTGAGCGATGCGCTCTATTTTAAGGGGTGATTGTGAAGGTTTTGGGGTGTTAGAGCGTGGGGTAATTGTGGATAGGCCTGGCATCTGGCGGTACCAGATGGGATGGTAAAGGGATAGCAGAAAACGAAAGAAGAAGAGAGGATAGGAGGAGAGTAGGTAAGAAGAAAAAGAAGAAAGATTCCCATTACAGGAGAGCGAAAACGTAAGAAGGCTGTGTTTATGCATGATAAGTATGAAAGAGGGGGAGGGGGGAGAGATGTGCGCCACTATAGTCTAGCCTAATCTAACCTACGTAAAACCTAATACTAAACTATATAAAATCTAAACTAACACTAAAATAAACTAAACCTATACTAATACTTAGGGTGCCTGCGATTTTTTGTGAGTAGAGGTACGTTACGTCTATATGGACGTTTCCACTAGGGCCATCCTTCGACGTTGGCAAGTGCGATGATATCGACAAAGGGCTCGTCTATGCCCGCCCTTAGCCAATTCACCGGTTGCTGTGGAGTCTGTAGTGTATTGTAAAGGAACTGGTTGCTGTGGTGTCTGTAGTGTATTGTAAAGGGAGTTGTCCATTTGGTGTAGAGAGTCGAAGAATTTTACATGTCTTTTAGCCGTAGTGTTGTGGATGGGTTCGAGTGATAGGGCTTCGTGTATGTTGGTGTTAGTTTGTCGTCGGAGTGTGGTGTGGGAAACAATGCGTCGGACAACAGTATTTTGGTAAGTCTGTAGTCTGTTTAGGGAGGTCTTAGTAAGGTGAGGTATCGAAGTAGTGGGGAGCCGTATAGTAGGGCGGGTTGAATAACGCCTCGGAGAATCATGAGTTTTAGCCTGAGGCTGAGGGTAGGGGACAGAAGGAGGTGGTTCAACGAAGTGAAGCCGGGTTTGTCGTCTAAAAGGTTCTAGATTACCGCCATACCTCCATCTACACCAATCTTTGTAGGGATGCCCTAATTTTCCACGCATTAAATATACGTAATTTTCAATTAGCAACAAAATCTCTCAAGTAGACCAATGTATGCATATTTCGCAATAATATATACACACATAAATGAAATTCTCGTGGGGAAGGGGGGGGGGCTAGAGGGGAAGAAAATATCTCCATTACTATGAGTCTTGTCGAAAAGTTGTTTGTAATCTTGTTGCAAATTTAATTTTCAATAAATTTGTTTTATACACTTTTTTTCTATCTTGAACATTAGCCGAGATTTTTGCAGTTTTTACTTTACAAGTTTCAGTTCCTTTTTAGCTATTGCATTTTAACAATACAGGATCATATCATGAAACATCCTATTCCCATACCTAATATGGTTTTCAACAGTCTTTTCTAGGTGACATCCATTCCCTTAGTTTTGTACATATTGATTTTCTTAAATCCTGATACTGAGTTGACTCAGACCATATTTTTTGCTGGTGGGTAATTAACGCAATGTTAAATTTGGCAAAAAGGGACCACAGAACAATTCTATATTAATTCCTGTAATTTTAACATTTTTTTTAATCTTTGCATTATTATCTTCAACCAATGATAAACTACTAAAATTGTTTTGTTTTCTTTACAGATGTAAATGCCCTTCTGAATATACAGTGAGGAACCTTGCCAATGGATCTTGTACCTGTGACTGCTTTGATAAGCAAAGAGACTGCACAAAATATAAAAAGGGAAAAGAAAATTTTAATCATCATGACCGACTGTGAGTGCATTTTATTTTTATCATTGCGTGTTAAAATTAGTTAGTGCACCTTAGTTATAATTCAACAACCTCTTCTATAGTAGGAAAAAATAACGTTATTATAGAGTGGGAGTGCTTTTATCAGAAACAAAGTACAACAGAACAGAAAGAAAAAGAACAGCAACAGAGGAATTTTTTTATTTTAGTTGGCTATTTAGATTATCTTCCACTTTAACATTAGAAGCAATTACTTGTTGATTAGTGAAGGCCACCTAATAACTGAGATTAATTATTAAAATTAAAATCACTATTTACTTTTCAGAAAAGATACCATCTTAAGGATAATTTTAGTCCACACTAAGGACAAAAAAGTACAAATGGCTTAGTTATATACTTTTCAACAATCAAATTATTGCTTAACTTATTTATTGTCGGATGCAAATCCTTAACATTTCTTAGGACTTACAACTGGCTTCTTCAGGAGGTCTTTATGGTGTTATCTCTATGTGGCTAGTGTAGCATGTAGTGACAACATTCCAGCTTACCACCCTGCCCTTCTCCACTCGATTTTAATAAATTGTTTAATGTTAATGGTATAAAATTCACCATCAAGGTTTTTTTTAATTTTTTTTATTTATCTGCCTGATTTATAAACACACAATATTGCTTACTCCATTGTTGTTTCTGTATGGGACAGACTATCTACAAATATTGGTAAAAATGAAATATATTTTTCCTTTTAAGTCAAATACGTTTTTTTAAACAATAAAATACTTCTATGCAAGATTAATTAACAGTATTGCTTTTATTCATATTCAATAATAATTTCTTCAAATCTAATTTAAAATTGTTGTTAACAGGTGTATTGAGATGGGCAAATGTACACTTCCTTCATGTGATTTTGGTGTATTCAACAGGCGACTTGGAAGATGCCCAAGAAAACATGAAAAATTTAGGAGTTGGGCTCGATACAAAATCTAAATTTGAAGAAAAATATCAGTATTTTTGAGGCAATTCAATCAAATCTTGATGTGCCACAATATTACCTATTTTCAAGCACTTAATGCAATTCTGCATTTATGTGAATTTTCTTTTTCCTGAAAAAAGACAAAGGCCCGAGGCAAGCTAAAGTATAAAATAATTTTAAAAAACAGTGTTATGGATGAAACCTTTAAAAAAAAAAAAAAAAAAAAAAAAATATTTTAATTCAATCAAAATCAGTTGTATTGGATTGATGATAATTAATCTTAGCTACATTCCATCTATATCAGTAGTTTCAAAAATGGAATTTTAAAAGGTTGAGTAATTTTAAGAAATCTATTTAAATTTAAGACTACCTTTCTAACTTTACATCTAAATTACAAATAAAATGTATTATTGAGACTATGCCGTGTAGCCCAGCCAATAATTTAAATTAGCAAATTAGTTACTCAGCATCAATTTATTTGGCAAAGTTTTCAATAATTAGAAACTTATTGTTCACAATATCTATCACATAACTGTCCAATAAGAGTTCGATGTATGATTTCTTTTTTTTTTTTTTTTCCTTTTTTTTTTAAACATATATTCAGGGAAAATAACTCTGTGTGATATTTTTTTTTTTAATTTATATCGATTTCTTTTTAGTTATGTATATTTTATTAAGTTGTCAACCAATGTTTAGCTTAACTAATGGTCAAATGTGTATATAATATAGTAAAACAGAATATCACTAGTATGTAAGCAACTGAATTAGTAGCAAGAGCAAGTGGGCACTTCTTATACCCACTTGTCCTATATTTATTCATTTATTCCCCCATTGACATGGAAAAAGTCTAAGGTTACTCTCAACCTTAGAACCACCCACAAAAAAACCTATTCAAAATTATACTAATAGTTCCAAAGAAACGTATCACCATTTTTAGAAAACGTGTATTGTTGTAGACATTTATTAATGTATGTTATATAGTGAATATATGTGTAGACTACTTAGAAAATTTTAGAATTAGTACATGTAAAACAGTTGTATTAAAATTTGTATTAATTGTCCAGTGGAGGAATTCATTTCAAATAAAATCTAAAATTAAAGTTAGCTACATATAAGACGAATAGTATTTTCCTTTGGTAGCATTTTTGTCCAATTCAAAATGTTTTGGTACTTCAATAGAGAAAGAAAAAGTGAACTGTTGAAAATAAGATTATACATTACTTCCTAATGAGTTTTTGGGCATATCCAAATACATAACTGTATGTCTGGATAGTTAAACAATTCATATACATGGAATTGATTTTTCAGTAAAAATACCTGATATATTATTGGAGAGTAATTGTTCTGTTTGTCACTTTTAGGATAAGGTGTAGATCTTGTTCTATAATATTAAATATCTCTTTATTTTAGAAGTAAATAATCAATTGTAAATGTTCCTTCTTCAGTTATCCTTAAAGTCATTACCACTCCTCCAAGTTTTTCTTGGTCTATTTAACTTGATGAAAAATGGTAAAAATACATGGAGCATATATATTTGTCTCCTTTCCTTTCCTTAAGCTCTGGACAAACTAAAACTCCTTTCTTGTTTTAACCCAGAATGTTTCTATGGTTTTAATTACCATTAGAATATTAATAGCTGAAATTAAAGTGCAACAAATGAAATTTCAAAATTTGTCATATTTGATCTGTTATTAAAAATATAGAGGTTGTATATACATCATTTGAAAAGTGATATGTCCAAATAGTAATTCTAACACAATTACACATTTTGATAGATTGCAATGAACTATGATTATATTATTAACTAACTTGCTCTTATAAATTCGTATTCATTATCTATTGGAGTTATACAATACTCATTTGTTTCAAAATATTTTTATTGTATACAATTTTAAAAAGTATATTATTTTAATTGTTTTATAATTATGGTCATTATACATTTTATTGAAAATGGGACCTGAACTAGTTTGCCTGAGTGTGTGATGAAGAAGATGAATGCGTGATAAAAAAAAAAAAAATAGAAGAAATGTAAAATTATATTATTTCAAAAAAGCATTTTTTTTTTTTTTAAATATTCCATTGAATTAATTATTTTACATTTATAGACGATAAAAACTCACATTTTACTGTGCAAATTAAAGAAAATAGCATTCTAAAAATTTCCAATCCACTGCCCTCAAAAATTGAATATAGCCTTTAACATAAAATTAAATTTAATATCAGAAGAACCATCTCTTAATAACATAAATACAATAGGTTTTAATCTTCACAATGGTTTAGTGTTTAGGCAAATGTAATCGTTAATATAAAAATGTTGGTATTTACCAATTTTTCACAATTCTAAACTATTTTAAAGCAGTATTTTTTTCATTTATTTTTATCACTATACCTCAATAAGTGAATTAAGAATGAACTTATGATGATCTCTATTCCTAAATTAAAGTAGATTTTCTTTTCATTTTATATTAAAATACCACTTTATCAGTCAAATGTTAAAAATAATAATAATATAGTGGTGATAAATTTTGGCATCCTCGTATATATTTACCTCAATGCCCTAAAAATATTTTCTACTTGAAAAAATAAAATATATAATCGCTCTAGAAAAAAACTAAAGCAATTTCAAAGTTTATAAATGAGTCCAATAATTTTAAAACATCAAATTTATATTCCCTGAAATAGTTTGGAATGAGTTAAAAAAAGACTATGAATATTTAAAAGGAAAGACATATTCTGTCTGAGTACTTGAGTTCTTTGAATGCAATCATTTTTTTCTCCTACACAAAATACTTCTTAGTACCTATGGGGAGTTATAATTAATTCATGGAAGCACGCATATAACAAAAACATGTTACTATACTGAAGTTTGTATATTTTAGCTGTATGAATCGCTTGATTTTGAACTTTCCATTAATCCTAGTGTGAATAGTAGACAGTTGCATTTATACTTTTTTTCCTGTTGATGAGTGAAGCATTACTTAATTTGATGTACCCTTAAGTATTTTTCCTCAATGAAAGTTCTAATTATGGTTTTTCATTTATGGCAATAAGAAATTATTTATTTTTAAATGTTCTTGATAACTATAAATTTTCCCTGTCTCAATTATTGGGAAGCATAAAATAAATAAAAAATATATCTCACAATTAACACTTCTTTGAGTGATGTTTTTAACTTAGTAGTTACTCTAAAAGAGCTAACTGCGACTCAGTATAGTCTTCGAAAATAATAGTAAGCTATTGGTATTGCCCTTGTTTTACAGAAAGTTTGTACAAGAACATAAATACAACCTTTACCACTGGAAATGAATGAGACTTTATAATCATGTTATAATAAATTTAATAATGAATTAGTTCACAGTAACATATCTGCAAATGTTATAAAATGGCATACCCTGGGTGGATTTATGTACTTACATGAAAAAAAAAATTCAAATTATACCTTTGGGGAAACAGAAAAAATTTAAGGAACCAAAACAAATGTCAAAATTAAACTACTTTTTACAATCCAAATAATTAAGTGATAAAATATAGGTGAAAACTCTTCTCCAATACATAACTCCAGATAAAATCTATATATCTGGAATATATATAGATTGCAATCCAAGATATGTTTGAGGGAAAATAACAAAAAAAAACACACAATTTGAATAATGTACAAGTTTTACTGTTTTTATTGCATTCTTTCTATCAGGTAATGAAGCTTTAGCTCATTTTGACTGGCATTGATAATGAAAATAAGACAAAAATAGTTTGTATAGAAATATCTTCCGAATTGCCTAAACACTTATATTTCTCTTAGGAAAACTTTACTATCCATTGTAATAATGAAAACACCTATAATTAAATAAAATTCAAGTACCATAATAAAATTGGTTGAAAATGAATTCCAAAGGAACATTGAAACATGAAAGTAATTCCTAGCTTAAGAGCAGCCTCCCTTCACCCCAGTAATAATTCTATATTGCAGAATTTGATTTTCCATATAGATTTGACTAAATAAATAAATGTGTTAATATTTTACATTCTATGTGACAAGTAATTTTTTTCTTTATAATATTATTTTATTTTTCGTTTAATCTAACACCAGTGAGTAAGGGCTCTCATCTTTATAATGATGAAAAGTGTAGATTTAAGTTGAACTGACACATGAGGGTTACCTTCCATGCCAATAATGACCTCAATAAAGGAAATGTTGGCAGACTCTATTCAGTTTGATATAAATGACTGATCTTGAATTTCTTTCCATTGAAAGATTTCAAATATTATTTATTACACGCACAAGAGACTTTTATGTGCCATAAGTAGTAATTATAGTTGGAGTAATTTTTTTATTGTCTTTTTTTTTCAAGTAATCATTGCATAAGATCAGTCCCAAGTAAATTGAAAAACAAAATAATAATATACAACATGTGAGAATGTATTTAGAAACATAATGATTCTGAAAAATGATTTTAATTGAAATGTTTCTGTACATGTTAGTATAATTAAGTGTTAAGAAATATAGAGATGTTAGATGTTTATTTAAAAAAATATTGTATAGAAGTAGATGTATATACAAGCATTTATTTTAATTTGACATATTTATAGTCTCATTGTTTTGTATTTATATAGATTGACTAAAATTATATGCACATAACTGAGTTTTGACACACAAGTATTACTGATTAAAAGGATTTTAAAAGTATAATAGAGAGCATGTTATTGAGAAAATAAAATGTAAGTAATTGTGTTAAGACAAAATCATTCTTTGTAATACCTTTAATGTCTATGTTAATAAACACAAAATTTAAATAATACTAGATTACTTGCTTATTACTGCTTAAGTGTCCTTAAATAACAAACCATAAAGCCAGTGCTACCCTATTCGGTTTAACTGATCCCTCTAACAACAATTTGATGAGAATACAGAATCACACAACTGTTAATTGGAGCAGTGATACTGTCTGGTGGAATCGTATCAACCAGATGGAGTTTTGTTTAGATCGGTTCAGTCATTGAGTACAATTGTTGACAAAAGTGTATATAACAAAAGTCCGTCATGCAGGGGATGCATAAACTAAGCAAATTTCCCTCGTGAAGTTTAACAATAGATATTATTTAGAGCTCCGCAACTGTGGCGACTTGGCTCTTCTTAAACATGGGGGAAAAACAAAACAAAATCAAAAAACAAGTAAACAAAATAACAAAACAAAGTAATAAGAAATAATATCAAACAAACAAAAGAAACACGAACACAACAAAGTAACAAGAAACATGTAAACAAAATAACACAAAAGGAACAAGAAACACGAACACAACATAGAACTAAAAACAGGTGTTGAATAAATAAGGGAAAAGAAAACTTGGTGACTTTGAAACAAAATTATTCATAAAAACAGTAATAATAAATTTCAATAAAAATTTTAACACATCACACACACACACACATTAAAAAATTTTAAAATATGGAATTAAATATTCTCAAACTGCCCAATTGTTTTTAAATATGTCAGAATCGTGGCAATATGTGGGCTACCCTCAGTTAGTAGTTCGTTCAAGTAATGTGGAATGTTTAAGTAAGTTCGTAATCTGCATTCTGTTAGTAGGTGTTTTATAGTTAGTCCAGTGTTGCAATGAGTACAAGTAGGCTTGTCTTTTCTGTTCATTATGTAAGAATGTATCAGGTATGTATGTCCAATACGTAATCTTGTGAGAACGACTTGGTCTCTTCTTGAAAATACGTTCTGTTTCTTTGTCCATCCAGTAACATTGCGTTTTATTTCCAATAGTTTGTTGTCAGTACGTAACCAGTGTTTTTGCCAGTCTTGTAGTATTTTTGTTTGTACAATCTTGTTGAGGTCTGTTGGTGTTAGTGTAGTTATGTCAGTAGTAGTCATTTTTGTCGCTAGTTTTGCATGATTGTCGATATCAGTCATTTGTTTAATGTCCTTGTGTCCAGGTAACCACAACATTTTAAAATTGCAAGTGTTTAGTGTGTGTAATAGTTCTAGTATTTTTGTAATTAGTGGGTGATTAGAGTAGATGTTTCCCACTGAGAGTAGATGTTCCGTGTAGTTTAACATATGTTAGCAAAGTGTGAAAATTACTATAAAAACTTTGATCTTCAAAAATCTTTGAATATCAGCTACAACAAGCCACACAAAATGGTGCAAGAATCAACTACTTGTAATGATAAACACGGAAAATCAAAAAACTGGTATGAGTCCAATGAAGAGACCAAATCAATATTGAAAAGTACTCCCCGCTTTTTAATTGTTAAAACTGTTCAAACAGGTAAAAACTTTACCCAAATCAACCCTTTTCAGATTCACAAGTGGGTCTGTACTTTCTCAAATCAGATAAAGGTTAAGAAACTCCGGAATGGCATGTTATTTCTGGATTGTCCGAATGACTCAACAACTACTAACCTCTTAAAAGAAAAATCTTTTTATGATGTTCCAATTGCTGTTGAACCACATAGCACATTGAATTATACAAAGGGAGTTTTCTTTTGTGACGAAATTAAAGATCTACCCGATAGTGAAATAGTTTCTGAGTTGGCGAATCAGAAGGTTGTGAATATTAGAAGAATTAGAAGAGCAAACGGGCAAACATCTTCTTTATTTATCGCTACTTTTGAAACTACAAATCTTCCTGACCGACTATTTATAGGTTATCTTTCAGTACCAGTAAGATTGTACATCCCAAAGCCGCTAATCTGTTATAACTGTGGCTTATTGGGGCATCATAGGACTTCATGTTCATCTGAGGCTATCTGTAGGAATTGCTCAGAACCTAAACATGAAGGGGAATGCCAAAAAACACAGTGTCGATTATGCAATGAGATGCACATAACAACTGTAAAAACATGCCCAGTATACGTCCAAGAGTACAAGATCAAGAAAACGATGGTTCAATATAAAGTCAGCTACCAAGAAGCAAGGAAAGCAGTAACAAAAGAAAATGAAAGCACATATGCAGCTAAACTTAATTCTAACCTGCTGACTAATGAAAGCCATTCTCAACTTGTCGAAATAATTTCACAAATGAGTAAACGAATGGAGGTTATAGAAAATTTAATCCTGAAGAAATTTACTCCTTTACCTATACAAAAGGAAAAACAACCTCCTAACAATAGATAAATCTACATACTGGTAACATAACACGACCATGAATAAATACAAACGGAAATAAGAAATGTTTCATCCAATTTCAATAAACTGCCAACAGGAAGCGTTAGAAATGTAAACAAACGGGTCTGCCCACCTCACACTGGAAAGAAAAACAATTACTGAAATATATCAGAATATAACATATTAATTTTATTGAGGACTATTTACTATATCTAGTACTGTAATTAATAATGAGTCAGAATAATTGTTATCTCAATCAATCAAATTTTAGTAGTCCAAAACCTTAAGACCGGGGGGGGGGGGGGGGGGTCACCAGGACATATTTGCATGTATCTCGTATAATAAAGGACTCTTGAATACAATTTTTGGGTATTTAAGCTTCGAATAATGTGATTTATTATGTAGCAGAGTATTGTTTAAGTAACATGAGTAGAAGTGGCGGTTTGCTGAAGCCTGAAAACTGCAAATATCTCGGTTAATATTCAAGATAGTGAATAAATGTATATAACAACAATTATAGTACATTTAATTTGCAATAAGATTGGTTCTATACAATTTTTCTATCCGACATATGGTAACAGAGATATTTAGAATTTACGAAAATCCTCCCCTTTAAACCCCCCCCCCTCCCCCTTGTCCGATTTCAGCCGTTAACGGACTTGTTCTTTCTTTTTACATAAAACGACTAAATATCGAGTTTGGTAACGATTAATCAATAATTGTGACCGCTAGAGCGGTAACAGACATATATATATATATATATATATATATATATATATATATATATATATATATATACACACACACACACACAGTTTTGAACGGGCCTTATTTTCATCATCTCCTGGATAGGATCGATGGACATTTGAAGAAAAATTTCGTAAATCGCGTCATGAGTATGACCTCAATAGCTGATTTCCCTTAAGGGAAATCTGCTAAAAGATACTTTACATAACAAAATAAACAACTTCTGTTGTGTGTACGTTTCCTGAAAAACCAATAGGAAACGAAATATCAGAATTTTTCATTTCTGATCTCCCTTATAAACCCTAGAAATATTAAAATAGCTTATAATTATGGTGGAGTTATGCTAGCTCACATACCAAGTTTTGTTTAGTTCAATTCAGCTGTTAGTACCCAAGAAAATTGACTCCCACTATAGTGTTAAGCATATAACTTGTTTATACTTCGTTATACAACATGTGTATATGCAAATGTTACTCTAAAAAACTAAATAAACAACTTTTGCTCTGTGCAAACCAGACCAAAAACCAATAGGAAACGAAAAAAATTGTTATTTCTCATTTCAGACACCTCCCTTAGAACCCCCACTCCTGTTTGTCTCTGAGAGTATTTTTATAGTCTTAAGTCGTGTTAGTAGTAATATACAAACAAGGGAGAGACAGCATATTCAATAAACATTTAAAATGAATTTGCTCTCATGAAAATTAATTTACTTACAATTTCAAATATACAAACACATGGTACACTAGCCTTTTGACTGAAGATAGAGTTGTGTAACTCAAAATTTTCACCATAGCTTCAGTATTACTAAAACAAGTTAATATTTTTTTTTCTTTGGCATTGGTATAGCCTCAAAAATATTGTAGACTATTAAAGGATTAACCATTTAAGATTCCCAAATACTTTGTATTAACTTCATTTGTTCCATGGTAACTTCTCACTTTGTATCAGGACTCAAGATTTTGGCACCTGTTTCGCAAAACAATTTTGAGAATAAAGGGGCCATAGTAAAAATAGTTGTGGGGTAAAAAAAAAAAAAGTTTATATTGCAATAATGTGTTTTCTATAGGCAACAATTGTTGACCCTAAGCACACGTGGTGCTGTAAGTTTAGGATATTTGTTTTGGTATGTATAAGCCAACATGTCAACGTATTCTCTCATAGTTCTTTGACTATTGCTGAATATATAGAATAAACTTCCTCAGAGACTAAAGAGTTCATTCTGATAATTCTACCTGTAATTCACTGGTGCCATCTATATTGCAGCATATAGTCTTCCATCTTATTGATAAAACAGGCTTCAATTGCTTCTGTGAAAAGTTTGCTAAGCAGGAACTGAGTTAACTTAGCAGATTTTCCTCTTGCTGGACAGTCTGGCACAATTCATTCTCCATTTCTGTTGTAATAAGAAGCCTATGGAAATAGGTCTTGGAAGCTGGACAATTTGTGGTTGTTCAGTGGTTCAAGTTCTCTAAGTGAAAATCACATTGGTAGGAGTGCGAGTTTACTGAAGGCTGAAAGCTAAAAAATACAAATATCCATTTCTGAGCTTGTGAAATAATTAACATATCTGTTGAAGAAAATTAAATTTACAACAAGGTAAGTTTTATAAAGTTGATCGATCTGACTCAATTTGAATTTTTTTTATTTCCCCACTCTAAACCCCTTCCCTCCTGGTCTGATTTCAGCTATTCATGAACTGAATCATAAATTTTACATGATATGCTTAAATATCAAGTTTGGAAATATCAAACAAAAATGAGAACCATTAGAGGAGTAATATATATATATATATATATATATATATATATATATATATATATATATATATATATATATGCATGTGCATATAAATTTGATTATTGATGTGTATACACACACACACAAAATTGCAAGAGTACAACCTCATAGGTGATTTCTCTTAAAGAAACTCTGCTAATATAATACAAAAACAGAAGGAGACTAATCAGCTTTGTGCCTACAAATCATCTTGTCACTGCATAACTGCTACTATAAACTACAATAATGACCATGAGACTGTGGCAGTGTACTCTATATAGTGCTTGGAGAGAGAAAAACGTCCAATTCATCACAAGTTTTGTATTTCAGTGCTAAGCGCTTTTGAAAACAATTGTCTCCATCTTCAGAGCTACTTGCATGCGCCCATAAAGACAGCAAGTGACACAAAAAAAAAACTTGTGAAGAATTGAATGTTTTTTTTTTCTCTTCAAGTACATAATATTCTTCACTTCCAACAACACTGCTGTGATACTCTATATAGTGTTACAAGGAAAGTTGTTTTACATTATATACTCAGGTCATTATAGTATGATAAAAAATGTCAACATACAGGGACTGCTTAAACGAAGCTAAGATTTCCTACTTGCTGAAATTAGACACTGATTATGTCCCATCATATTAGTTTTCAATTTAGTCAGAACCCCCTGTAAACGAGACATGAAATTAAGTTTGAGGTGAGATAATTAAAAATTGTTCTTTAACCCCCCAGTGTATAATGATATGGCTAATTGGAACAGGTTATCAATAGCTTACCATCCTTTTTATACAATGACTAGTAGCTCAGATACCCGGCTTCACCCGGGAATTCATTTTAGGCTGGATGGTGATGGTATTTTTTTGGCAAGGCTTTACTTTGCACAATATTTTGACATTTAGTGTTAATACCCGTCGTTTAGGATTAATACCCATCGTTTAGGATTAATACCCGTCGTTTAGGATTAATACCCGTCGTTTCTGTGGATTTGTTAATAATAAAATTAATTTTTTATGTAAGACTTCACTGTCCTCCATATTGTCATATTTCCCGTTTCCTGTGCATTTTGAATAATGAGATTTGAATTATTGAGGACAAAATATTATAATTTGAATTAATTTTTCCAGGTGAGGTACCTGGTAGTTCATATTGAAAAGAATTGTTGAGCAAATTTCTCTAAATAACAAAATTGACAACTTTTGTTATGTACATATTTGCCGAAACACCAATAGGAAACGAAATATCACTATTTTTAATTTCAGGGCTCCCTTATAACCCCCACTCCTGCTCGTCCATAGATATGTTAGTATGGTTTATTATAAGGAAGGCGTTAGTGCTAATACACATACCGAGTGTTTTATTTAGTTCCGTTTAGTCTTTTGTGCCAAATAAAATTATTGACTCCCGCTAAAATTTTTAGCGTATAACGCCTTTATACTTCGGTATTCGGCGATAATGTATATAATAAAAGTTTCTCTAAATAACCAAATAAACAACTTTTGTTATGTGCATATTTGCCGAAACCCGAATAGGAAAGGAAATATCACTATATTTAATTTCAGGCCTCCCTTATAACCCCCACTCCTGCCCTTCCCTAGAAATGATAGTATGGCTTATTATAAGGAAGGCGTTAGTGTTAATTCACTTACCGAGTTCGGTTTAATCGTTAGAGCCCAATGAAATAGTTGACTCCCGCTTTAGTTTATAGTGTATATCTCGTCTATAATTCGGTATAAGAAAAAAGTGTATATAATAAAAGTTACTTTAAATAATAAACAACTTTTGTTATGTTCATATTTGCCGAAAAACGAATAGATACCGAAATACCACTATTTTTAAATTCCGGCCTCCCTTACAACCCCCACTCCTGCCCGTCCCTAGAAATGTTGGTTTAGCTTTTTATAATGAAAGCGTTAGTGCTAATACACATACCGAGTTTTATTTATTTCGGTTGGGTCTTTTGTCCCAAATAAAATTGTTCACTTCCGCTATAGGTTTTAGCGTATATCTCGTTTATAATTCGGTATACGAAAAAAGTGTATATAATAAAAGTTACTCTAAATAACAAAATAAACAACTTTTGTAATGTTCATATTTGACGAAAAACAAATAAGAAACGAAATATCGCTATTTTTAATTTCTGGCTTCCCTTATAACCCCCACTCCTGTTCGTCTCAGAGGACATTAATATAGCCTAAAGTCTAAGTTGGGTTAGTAGTAATATACATACCAAGTTTCATAAAATTCGGTTCAGCCGTTTATGCGTGAAAAGGTAACAAACAAACAAACAAACAAACAAACAAACATACACGAAAGAAACAAAATGCAGTTATGGTGTCTATGACATGTGAAACGAAAAGTTATCGTGAAATTTCGCGAAAAAAATCAATGTACAGACAGAGGTTACAATTTTATATATATATAGATATTGCAAGAAAATTTAAAAAAAGAAATGAGTACGACCTCAATAGCTGATTTAAGATGAACCTTCCAAAACACAGAAAATACCCTATGTAGGTTTTCATGGGTAGGCGAGGTTGTACCCAACCAACAAACACATAATTAGAAGAAACTGATACTGGGAAAGTGATTTATGTCAATGCAGGTTATGAACAATAAAAAATAAACACAAATAAACAGAAATATATATTCTTTATTAATATGTAGATGAGGTGTGCAGATGTGTCTCGTCCATTTGTAAAGACTGAATAATGAATTTGAATTTCAGTAAAGTTCAAACATAAACTAAAGCTGCTCTAAATAAATCCCCTCTTACTAACCAAAATATTTAGTGGCACATTGAACATAATGATAGGCATTATTAATATCATATTAAATTAAGATTTAACTACTATACTGGAAAAGATAGCTGATCCAAGAACAGGTATTGTAACATTATTTAAAAATAAGTTCCTTTCTGTTCAATCCAACCTTTCATTCAGATTACATATTTATGAGTCAGAAGCATATAGTATGCAGACATAACCAACACTTTCAGGAAAATAAAAATAATTAAACAATACATTAATCTAACAAACTTGCTTCTGATAAACAAAATGAGGTGTATGATTGGTAGGTATATAACCTACTAATGAACCTGATTCATATTTTAAAAATTTAAAGTAGTTTGAAAACTAAATGTTTTACCTGATTATAAAGAATTACCAAGTTAAATATATTGGATATATGCTTTATACTTATATTAACAAAATACACCATTTAACTATTAACACTGTATAGGTTATAGGTTTTTACATCTTGTTTATATATTAGTATAAGTCAAAATTATTATTATTATTATTTATTAACGTCCACTTTTTGCAACTAAGGCTAATTGGGACGGGTTATCTACAGATTACCACCCTTTTCTAACCAGGGTGGGATTTTAGGATGTTATTTAATGAATTTCGTCACTAAATAATTTCCTTTGCCCAGGCGACAATCGAACTCGCCACTCTAAGTTTAGCATATGAGATAAAGTTCAATGCTTTAACTCACATGGCTAACCTGAGCCCCTAAGTCAAAATTGATACTGCAATAGGTATTCTAAATATCAAAATAAACAGCTTTTGTTATAAGCCCATTTTTGAAAAAGTGAATAAATACAAATGGTAATAGGAAATATTTCAGTCACTTTATAATACAAGTTACTAATCTCTACAACGGAAAGCAGCTGAATTGTAAACAAACAGGCCAGCCAACCTTGTAGTACTGAATAGATAGTCCGGAAAGACAAACAGTTAATGAAATATATCTGAATATAACATATTAATTTTATTGAAAACAATTTACTAGTTATTGCTGTAATTTGTAATGAATCAGAATCAGTTTTATCTCAATCACTCAAATTTTAGTAATCCAAGAGCAAAAGAAGGTGGAGGGGGTTCAAATACGTATTTGCATATATATATTTATGAAAAGTAAAAGTTCAATGAACACCTTTTTTGGTATTTAACCTTGTAATGAAGTGATTCATAATACGACAGCCTATTGTTAATATGACATTAGTAGAAGTGAGGGCTTGCTGAGGGCTCAAAACTGAAAAATGCAAATATCTCCGTAAATATTCAAGATAGAGAATAAACGTATATAACAATATTTACAGTAAATTTAATTTTTTTTAAGATAGTACTAAACACATTTTCGATATGACGTAAAGTAACAGAGATATTTCAAATTTTCGGATTCCCCCTCTAAACCCCCCCTCCCACTGGTCCGATTTTAGCCATTAACGAACTTGATCTTTCTTTTTACATAGAACGTTTAAATATCGAGTTTCGTAATGATCAAACAAAAATTACGACCACTAGTGCAATACCAGACATATATATATATATATATATATATATATATATATATATATATATATATATATAAAATTTTGAACGGACCTCATTTTCGTCATCTCCTGGGTAGTATTGATGGACATTTGAAGAAATTTTTCAAAAATTGTCATGAGTATGACCTCAATAACTGATTTCCCTCAACGGAAATCTGCTAAAAATTGCTACATCTTTATTCAAGAAGTAGCTACATCTTTATTCAAGAAATAGCTACATCTCTATTCAATTGCCTCATGATACTGGACATTTTTAAAATTACTTGTTTAAAAGTAACTATAGAATGTAATATGTCATCAAATGAAGCCTCTTCTTAAGATTTTTATAACTAAAATCCCTTTGGATACAAGTTTCAACTAACAGCAGCTCTACACACCATGAACCCTCAAAAATTGGCACAGCACAGCTAAACCAAAAGATACCAGAAGACATGCAGCCCTAAGTATATAGTGATATATCTCATTTTCAGTGAAAAATTGTACAAGAGGACAACCAAGGCAATTTTTGGCCATCATCATGGAAACACATTTGTTCTGTTGCAGGTACAAATAAAAAAAAATAAGTATATACAAAAACAAGCATTACGTGACTAGAATAAAAAAATAAATAAATAAAAAACTTATGTTTCAAAGTATATCAAATTTTTAGATTTTAGATATCGTGATCACATGAAAAATACAATTATCAAAGGTAATTCAAAAATTTTAAAATAAGAAATAAATTATCTCAGAATTTATTTGTGACAACACTACCAAATTACAATTTTAAACTTTTTAAAGAGAAAAAAAAAATAATAATAATAGTTTTAACATGAAAATAAATAACTTTCAAAAACAGAAAAGAATGTATGTTTGGTTGAGAATGAAATTAGCAAACAATGACTTATATAACACTTATAACCTATAGCATCCAAAATTGTTTTCAATCTACTCTGAAAAAAAGAATTGTGATTTTAATGATTAAAAAGAACCTAAAATAAATAATATAGGGAATTTATTTTTAACATTTATTCAATATTTACAAATATCTAAATTTTTAATTATAAAATACAATCACAAATTAATGAGTCCAGTGGTTGCATCAACTTTGTCTAGAAATTCACAAACAAGAGGAGACTCAACCCCAAGGATATACTGGCAGACATGAGGTTCAAGCAGATATATAGATACTGTTCCTCTCTTCTCGACGCATTTGAGCTTCACCTAAAAATATAAGGAAAAACACTCTAAATAGCATTTGAATTACAGAATGAATATGCCCATTAGCTAATTGTGTCTTAGGATAAAAATTTTCATACCTAACCATAAAATGTCTGAATTTCTTATGTGTGTGCAATCCCCTAGCCTTGTACCCGATATACATTATCCATAACCCATCCCCTTCTAAACATTGCAATGAAGTTAAATAATCTCATTCATAGGAATGTTTTTGGCATGCCTTATGTTGCAGCTTGTCTGCAGATATCTTGATACTAATAATTTCATGCTATACAATGGCGGAAGTGGTATACTCATTTGAACAGCAATACCTATCTGTCATGTCCCAAAAGCATCAAACATTTTTGCTCCAACTCCTGCTTTTGAGTGATCAGACTACCAGGGAAACCAAAAAAACAAATTTTGATGCTGAGCCCAGACAGTACTTTTCTGGGCCAAAAAAATTTGAAATCTTCTCAAATGCCTAATAATTTCTTGGCACCAACTGTACACTCCCACTCCAGCCTTGGAGGTAAGGCTTTATTCCTTTTCAGGCATACAGACCCTCACCTTGACGAGTCCAGCAAAGCCCGTCTGAACATTTTTTTTTTCTCTTTCCTGTTTCAAATTCTCTATTATTTATTTACATATTTTTAAGCAATTACTTGACTAAAATCAAATGTTATTCATTAAATATTTAAGGAGAAAAAAGTAATGACTTTCTTAAGAAAAAATCTAGTCCAAAGTTATGCCCCCATTTACCTCAGCCGTGTGACAGAAATAAAGAGGGGAGAAAAAGAAATGTAGGGAATGCAGTAAGGAAAAAACATTGCCTTTTAACCATAGTTGTCCAAAATGTCCAGAAAAAAAACAGTGCTTTGTTTCACACAACATAAAACAAGTGGTATAAATACTTCAATAAATAAAATACCTTACAGTTATTTGGTACATAATGTATACAGAAAGTTGTATTATATATATATATATATATATATATATATATATATATATGTATATGTGTGTGTGTGTGTGTGTGTGTGTGTAATGCATATAGTATTATTTATTTAAACTAGCATTTTCTATTCTAAGCTATAAATACTCTATAGCTCATAAATGTGACAGACCTGGTACATAACGAATCCGGTAATAAATACTTACTCATAGGTCTGATGTATACATATATGAATTGAAAATAAATTCAATTGTGACAATATTTTTATGTATGAAATTCTTTTCAATAATAAGCTTTCTACTTCAATTCCCCCCCCCATAAATAAGCGTTCTTGTAAGTATCAAGTTATAAGTTTATTTTTTAAAATTCATTTGCAGTAAATTTAGCATATGGCATATCAAATTGAGATTAATTCATTAATTAAAAAAGTAATAATAAAATAAAAATAAATAAAACTTCCCCAATTTCAAATCATAACTCAGAGTAAAAAATGTCCGTCACGCAGGGGCTGCGTAAACTAAGCAGATTTCCCACGTGAAGTTTTACAATAGAGAAATCTGCCTAATAACAACTGTAATAGAAAGAAACCTCTAAACCTAAAACATTATTTAGGGCGAAATAACCCAGTAGTTTCTAGCCCCGAAACACAGTTAACATAACCTCTAAACCTATTCACGAGGGACGGATAGTTATGGAAAAGGCCGCCAGAGCTCTCGGCGGAAAGTCCGAACATAGCCTACTGGTACCACACGCAGAATACAAATGCAAATATCTCGGTTAATATTCAAGATACAGAATAAATTTATAGAACAATATTTATAGTAAATTTAATTTGCAATAAGATTGATTCTGTACAATTTTTCGATCCGACGAATAGTAACGGAGATATTTCGAATTTTCGGAAATCCTCCCCTCTAAACCCCCCCTCCCCGTGGTCCGATATCAGCCGTTAACGAACTTGATCTTTCTTTTGACATAAAACGACTAAATATCGAGTTTGGTAACGATCAAACAAAAATTGCGACCGCTAGAGCGGTAACAGACAAATATATAGATAGATAGATAGATAGATAGATAGATAGATAGATAGATAGATATATATATATATATATAGATATATATATACAGTTTTGAACGGACCTCATTTTCGTCATCTACTAGGTAGGATCGATGGACATTTGAAGAAAAATTTCGAAAATTCCGTCATGAGTACAACCTCAATAGCTGATTTCCCTTAAGGGAAATCTGCTAAAAGAGTTCATATTGAGAGGCTATAGTAATGTTATTTACCTCAGTTTCTCTTGGTTTTCCAGTTTTCTCACATAAATCACCTCCACTATAGAAATGTGAAACATATGTTCTAGAAAGTAGTGGTTTAGGCCGTTTGTGTGGATTACGTTTCAACCAGTCAAGATGAACACTTTTGTCGAATACACCAAGTGAGATCGATATCCTGTGCTCTCCTCCTTCTTTTCTCTTGTCTACATGATACTGCTCAACATACTGCCCGTAACAGAACTTGTACTTCCACCAACCACCACCCTAAAGAAAAAAGAAAAATTGAAAATTAATTTAGATAAATACTAAAGATTTCATGGTTTTAAAAAATGTTATAAATAAAACCATAGAACTAATATAAATTAAGATAAAGTGCAATCTCCATAATCCTAACTTTGTTAATCTGAACCCTCCAGTAATCCAAACTACCTGAGACAGAAGAAAAAAACTAAGTCTTTTTAAAATTGGAAAAAATCGAGACCAAAAGAAAATCCTTCAAAAACATGCAGCTGTTAAGTTGGATTTTCAGAAATTGTTTTCGTTGGACTTCTAAGAATTGGTTTCTTTGTCCCCTTTTTCAGGGCCTAATTTGAATGAAAAAGCCATTTTTTGTTCCAAATTTTTACCAATGTAACTGACTTCAATGCGAGTGATGTCTGGTTTGATAAATTAAAAAAAAAAAAAAACATGGCATTAGAGAAATTATCTTATGACAGTGCAGCAATAGAGCCATTTATGCAGAACTTTTATAAAAGGATCGCAGCTCAAAATCTTGTTCCTGAACAGATTTACAATACAGATGAAAGTAGCCTTTTCTGGAGACTTCTGCCTGAAAGGACTTTTGTTCATGAAAATAAAGCTCAAGTCCCAGGTCGAAAGATATCAAAAGAACAGAAAACTTTTTTTCTTTGTACCAATGCAACAGGAAATCATAAGCTTGCTTGTCATTGGAAAATCAAAAACGCCTAAAGTTTTCCAAAATACCAAACTCAAAACCAAATTAATTTTTTAAGAAATATGTTTGTTTTTTGTTCACTTTTAATGTTTAATTTGAAAATTAAATATTAATTAAAATATAAGATCTTTATGTGAATAAAAATAACAATAATTATGACAATAATATTTAAAATTGTAGTGTTAAAATTCTTTTTTTTTTTTCCAGACTTTCCCAAAAATATTTCATAATCCAACCCCCCCCCCCCACTTGCAGCATTTAGTTGGGATTACTGAGATTGCACTGTACTTAGATAAGTATTGGGTTGTAAAGAAAGTTATTGAGGTTTTCGACCAGCAATTTCAAACGAGTATATCTCTGTTCAAACAAACCTTTATTAATCGAAATATGAACGATTAGAATTAATAGACATTTCCTAATGAGCAACAAGTGAATTAATGCAGGTAGCATAAAAGTCTGGAGTTCTTGACATGACATGGCAGTCGTTGAAAGCCGTCTCGGCTGCCGAGGCATTTCGGACGAAGGAAGGTGTCCAGATGCCAAATTCGGTGGGCGAGAGGTCTGGCAAGTATGGTGGGTGAGCTAGAATATAGTAGCCCAATGCATTCAACAACTGCAGCGTCTTTGTGCTACATATGGACGAGCATTTTCAGGGAGCAGGATTGGTCCCTTTCTGTTGAGCAGCGCCGGGCACATACGTTGAAGCTTCTGGTGCATTTCATTGATTTGTTGGCAGTGCTTCTCCACCGTATTCGTTTCACCCGGATTCAGGAAGCTGTGATGGATGAGGCCGGCTGCAGACCACCAAATCTTTTGTGGGTGGAGTTTCGGCTTTGGGAACTGATGAGGACCTTCACCGATGTCCAACCACTGTGCCCAACATCGCTGATTGTTGTAAAGGATCCACATCTCATTACGTCACAATCCCGCCATGAAACAGGTCATTCTTGTTCTGCAGAAGAGAGATGATACCTCAAAACGATAATTTCTTTAATTTCTGGTCAATTTGTGCGGCACCCATTTATCAAGTTTTTCCAGACTCTCATCACCACTGCAAAATTTCTTGGACCACCATTGTGCTGTACACCCGTTCATGGTTCCTGGACCAAGGGCCTTGTTGATATCACGAGTTGTCTGGGCAGCATTTCGGAGTACTTTGAACTGGAACAAGAATTTTGTGCGAATTTGCCTTTTGTCGGTGCTATAGTTAAAGTTATGCAAAACTGTAAAGAAGAGCAATGAATTTTCTTGACAAGCTCTGTTTTTACTTATTTACATCAGGTGATTCATCCAGTTCCTGACTGTTTAAACCACTTAAAAAATGATAATGACCACTCCAGCATTGAATTCAATACACTGTTGCCAGTAACAGTAAAATCTTGGTTTCTAGAAGGGTCTCAAGAAAATTCAACCTACTTAATTTATGCTTCTGATATACCATTTAAAAGGTTATTAAATAAGGCAGTAACAAACTTTTTATTGATTTCAAATTCCATGCTCTCCTTCATTTATAAAGCACGACAAGGATACACATGTTATGACTGGCCATATTCATGTTATTAAATAGGGCTTTATGACCTAAATGTTTATTACCCACATAAATCCTAATCCAGAGTATAACTAAAATATTACCTTCTTTGAATTTGATGCTCTTTCCAATGAAATCTTCACAAACTAAATATTTCAGGGATAACAATCACTTTTTATTGAGAAAATCAAAAACTCTAAGAAAATAACAAAATAAATAATATCTTCAAAATTGGATCGTGCTCAAGAGTAATATTTTTGAGTAAATGAATCCTTTCATATAACAATCATGATAACACTTTGAATCTTGCTCATCACTGTGAGAGATATCTGAACAAACTAGTAAAATAGACCGTAACATAAAGCAAACAAAATAACTGCTAGACATACCCCTTCAATACAGCCTTTTCCAGATAGAAAATCCTGCACTGGGAGTGGTACATCTGGTGCTGTTGTAGCAGGAGACTCCAATGTTGTTGGTATGTCTGGCTCATCTACTGGCCTCAGCTCAACTCTCACCTGCATCCTACCATCCTTTGAACAAAATGAAAAAAACGCTTAATATAATCAATACAAACAGATTCATAAGACATTTGGACTATTATTTTAAGAAAAGATAGTTGAATGTCTAATTGAATTTGCAATGTCATGATTTTGATTTCAAAACATGCTAACACTATTTAAGCAATTGCTATTTCTACTAATGTTATTTATTATCAGCTATTACTGAAATATAATCATAAACATTTTACAAACTCCACATAGGTGCTAAAGTAATGAGTCCCAGAGTTTTTATTCAAAATACAGAATTTTTCATGTTTATTATATGGGTATGCTTGCTTATTTATAATTATTTTGGGAGTCGATTTTTTTTTTTATTGTTGGTCGAGACAATTATTTTGATCACACTGTGATATAGAAATTACTTTATATTCTTACCTGAAAGTTAACTTTTTACCCAAAATGGCTGTTAAACTTCTATGTATATTAACAATATTTAATTAAAATAATGTTCATAGATAGAATATACAGTTGGATTACATGGTATATGGTATGTTAATTAAGAGACTAACTAAGCAATAAAAGCATCTGAGAGAAGTACTCAGCATTGAAGGAAAGAGTCCACTCAAGACAAAAAATTGTTAAGAGAGCCATCACTCAACAGCATGCACAGACTAACTAAATACAAATTTCATATAGAATGTGTATTCAAACTATATCTTAACAGAGTGACTGCCAATCTTTTGTACCCTGTATCTATATGTGATCATCTGAATGGTTTCTGTTACCTGTGATCCTGTGAGTGTAATTTGAGCATTTTTTCAAAAGTTTATTCTATATATTTTTTCTATTTTCGGAAATAAATTGAAGTTCTAATGTTCTTGATGAAGGCGTTCTATTTGTGAATTTATTTGTATACTTAGATTTCATCCTTCACTGATGATACATAATTATTTCAAAATATATTTTAACAGTAGGATTGATAGTTCTTAACTGTAATTGATGACGGATCTCAACCGGCCAACCCATGTCACTAGAGATTTAATTTTTTTGTTAACGAATTTATACATTGCAAGGAATATGGTCAAAAAATAAGAGAAAAGCATTGCTTTTATTAGCAACTACAGATAAAGAACTTGCTTGCCAATCCTTTAAAAATCCCAGCCATTGAATTAAGCAAGCCTCATTTTCCTTCGCATGCAAAGTGTTACTGTACCATCAATTATACCTGGCAGAGAATCAGAAAAAACATAGACAAAGAACTATCTTATATTCCAAAAGATTGAGGTTTGAGGATGTTTAGAATAGATAGTGAAATTAACACTTTAAGAGGAGTGTAATTCACACTTAATATCTACATTAATAAGAGGGGGAGGGGTATTAATTACACGTATTACACTGATGGATTAGTAATGAACAAAATGGAAATGTAGAAGAAACACAAAACTCATGTTGTATGACCAATGTAAAAAACCTATTTTTAATGACAATTAATAATTAATATGACTATTAAAACAAACCTTATCTTTGTACTCATCAATAGAATAAACGGCAAACATCTTTTCATTCTTCGGATCCTACGAATGAAAATAATTAGAGTCATATAATAATAATAATAATAATAAAAATAAAAACTACACATCATTTTAAAATTTAAAAAAAAAAACAATTTTTCAGTTTTATGAAGTTATTTATCATCACTTAATACTCAGGCCAACTTAAATCATAAATCCTCTAGCATTCTTCCTACACTAATATCCACAATACAAGGGATTTAGATGTTACACTTCTAAAAAATTAATAAAAATGAGTACCAACTAAAGGTTAAGGAAAATTAAGAAGAGGAGAGAAAAATTAAGGAAAGAGAAATGAAGCACAAATAATACTACTTTTAAGACTCTCATTGCAATATTAGAAACCCATGAAATGATATAGCTTTCATTTAAATGCAAAAAAGTTTTCATACAAACCTCTTCTAATCCAAGAAAAAAGTCAGTTCTATGGATAGTATTACATATGCAAAAAAGAAAAACAAATTAGGGTAGGTACTAAGAAGTTACTGTTAGCTCAGAACTATCATTTGTAGCAATCATTGTAGAAGGAAGATATGTCTGAAATTTTCAACAGTAATATAACATGTATAAAATTCTTCTTTTTTTTCTTAAACAGATACCAATAAGAATTTGCAGTTAAAAAATTGGTCCCTCCAAAGTATTCATTAAAATTGCCATCTTTATAATTAATTTCTAAGCATTAATTATATGCCAATCACTAATTCTTTCTCAAAAAAATAAAATTGGTGAATATATTGTCAAAAAAACAAAACAAGCTAACCATAATAATAAAAAAATAAAAGGTGTTTTATTCGCTTTAGCAGATTTCCCTTAAGCAAAATTTAGGTCGTACTCATGACATGAATTTCGAAAAATGTCTTCAAATGTCTAACGATCTTGCTTAAAAGGTGATGAAAAAGAGGTTCGTCCAAAATATATATAAATATGTATTTGTCTATTAGCACACGAGCAGTCGCAAATTTTGTTTGATCGTGATCAAAAGAAAGACCAAGTTTGTTAATGGCTGAAATTAGACCAGGGGGAGGGGAGGGGTTAATTTAAAAAATTTGAATATCTTCGTTAGTATACTTTGGATCGAAAAATTGTATAGAACCAATCTTATTGAAAATATAATGCCCTATAAAGGTTCTTTACAAATTTTCTGTATCATGAATATTAATCAAGAGTTTTTGGACCTTATATCTCCCTATATGGCTTTCAGTAAACCCTCACTCCTACTCATGTCATAATAAGAAGATGTTATATCATGAACCACTTAATTCCAAGGTTAAATATCAAATATTGCGTTCATTGAACTTCTACTTTGTGAGATATATGCAAATACGTTATGATGATCCCCCCCCCCATCTTTTGTTCTTGGATTACTAAAATTTGAGTGATATAGATACAAATTATTCTGATTCATTATAAATTAAAGCACTAGCTATAGTAAATAGTTTTCAATAAAATTAATATGTTATGTTCAAATATATTTCAGTAATTTTTTCTTCCCAGTCTAGAATATTTCTGTCTATCTATTCAGGTTGGGTATCCCGTTTTTTTACAATTCAGATGCTTTTGTTGAAGAGGTTATTAAATGTAAATTGACTGAAAGATTTCTCGTTAACATTTACATTTATTCACTTAGTATTCACGGTGGTGTTAAGTGTTTGTTACCGCATGTAGATTTATCTATTGTAAACCTTCACAAGGGAAATCTGCTTAGTTTTAGCAGCCCCTGTGTGACAAACTTTTATTTATGCATAAATAAGTAGAACTACAAAGAAAGTCTACATCACCCAGAGCGAATTAAAAAGAGGAAAAAAGTAAAAATGCATTCTAAAAGCAATAAAAAACTATAAAAAATAAACAGCTAGAAAAGTGTTTTTGACATTGTTAAAACTCACTCCAAATGATGAAAAATGTTTTTGCCTGAACGCTTCGGTTTCCATTTGAATTAAAGACATGGGCTTCTTAGAAGCACCATCAACCGGGCGACAGTTGATTTCATTCTCTCCAGTCACTTGAGGCCTGCAAAAGAAAATAATTAAAGCTGACATTCGCTATGTTGAAAACTTCCAATAATTTCTCAACTACTGAATATGAAGCAAAGTCTAAAATTACGAGAAAAATAAAAGATAGAAATTATTATGAATCAGAGTATAAAATTAAAAAAAGGAAGGGAGAGTTCATATTGAAATAATAAATTAAAATTACTAAAACTTAATAATTTTCATCATTTTTATGAGGTCCTAGCCAATTCCTCACAAGCCACATTGCCTCAATGGGCTGGGATATAATTCAATGGCTCTAGATCCTAACTAATACCACAGAATCAGCCTTTCCAACTTCCAGCAAACCAACAAGTTGGCAGAGCTTATGCCTTTATCTTTGCGTGCTCAATGCTCTTACCCCTGAGAACTCAATGAAAGTAAGGGAGCATTTATTTTTTTTTTTTTTATGTATTCAAGTTTATTCATTTATATAATCAAGTTATTTTTTTTTTAATGGAATAGAATATTCTACAGTCAAGTTAATAAACTATAATAACTGATGTACCAATCATTTCCGGCCTGGGATAGAAGGAAAGGTGAAAGAAAAAACTGGTTTTACTGTTTTTCAATATATTCTCCACTAAGTTCAACACACTTATTACAACGCTTTGGCTACATTTCTATACCATGAAAAAAATAATTTTCTTCTTTGTTAAAAAAATGTTCTTCCACTGCTGCTTGGAGCTCTTTGTTGATGTTAAATCGCCTTCCAAGGTCAGATTTTAACTTTGAGAAAAGGTAGAAATCGCTAGGGGCCAAGTCTGGGCTGTCGGGTGGAGATTTCTTGGAATCCACAGTCCTTCACAGCGGCCTTGGAAATCAATGCAGTGTGGACAGGGGAATTGTCGTGAAGGAGGCGGACGCCTCTGCTTAACTTCCCTCGCCTCTTCTCTTTAATGGTATCTCGTACCCGGTGAAGTAGGTCTGCATTATACTCACCATTCATTGTGGTATTCCTTTCTTTAAAATCTATCAGTAGTATTCCTTTACAGTCACCAAAAATTGTGACCATTACCTTTTTTGTTGACTGCGTGACTTTTGCCTTTAAAGGAGGCGCTTCTCCTGGTCTTCTCCATTCCATGGAATCTCTTTTGCTGAGTGGGTCATAATATAGAACCATTGTCTCATCCCCAGTTACAATTGAGTCCAAAAAATTCTTTGGGTCGGCATTATACTCGCGTCAAAATTCATTGCAGCAGTGAACTCGTTCCTGTTTTTGATGAGCTGAAAGAATTTTTGGAATCCATCTTGCACTAACCTTGTTCATATAAAAATGTTCTTTGATGATCCTCAAAACACTTGTTTTTGGAAGCCCCAACCTCACTGCTATTTCCTTGGTTTTCAGTCGCCGGTAAGACAGCAATTCAGATTCCACAAGTTGGATTGTTTCAGAAGTGACAGCTTCCAATGGGCGACCGGGATGTGGGTCATCTTCTAGACTTTCTCTCCCTAACTTAAATAATTTTGCCCATTCTTTCACAGTGGAATACGAGGGGGAGGAATGCCCGTACACACAATCCAAGCACTCTTTAATTTGCGCAGGAGTAAGACCCTCTTTACAAAAGAATTTAATTACCGCATGGTACTCGAGTTTAAACATTGTAAAAATGGGGAGTTTCCTTGAAGGCTGGACACTGACTGACAAGACTGAGGAAGTGTGGGCGATGGGTATGGAGTGAGCAGGCATGGACCTGCATAGGCGTGCAGGTCCCGGCACGTTTGAAGGAGGAGAAGCATGACAGGCTGGAAACTTATGGACCTTACTATGTATTTTACCACGTATGTTAGGTCTCATAAAATTTACATTCAATAGCATCACAGGTAAAAAAATAAATCTTCACTGTATCAGAAAAACAAAAAAAAAAAACTTATTAAATTATAAGAGGAAATAGATTAATATACTTCAATAACAAAAACAGGTTTAATCAAAATCCGAGAATCCGCCAGGAGCGACTTTTTTTCTGGATTTTTTTTTTTTTTCTTTCTAGGGCGTTTATTTAATATTAAATAAATAAAAAGGTTTTTTTTTCTTTTTTGGCACTTAATTTTTAGCGTGTCCCATATATTTAAAGAAAATTTGAATTCTTTTTGTCAAAACTACAATTGGTATAAGGAAATATTTTTGATTTTGTTGTTATTAATTTTTTTAGTATTTTAAGATTACTTTTTAGCAGCTAAATGTAACATTAAAATAACTAAACATCCAAAATTACTTTTCTCTACTTAGAAATTAATATAACTACATACCTGTATTTAGGATGTTTACATAGCTCTGATGATATCACAATTACTTCATATTCACAAGTAGATGTCTCTTTAATGACAAAAATATCATTTTTAGTACCCGCAAAACATACATACAAGACAGCCGTCCTTCGAGGTTTACCATTTAAGTCACAAAGTGTGCCATCAGTAAAGTTTAGTTGCACATAAGGCAAGGATATTCCATCTAGCTTTTTCAATGGAGGTACAAGAGGCTTACCCTCAGCAATCTCACGATCATAATCCGCACCTGAAAAGTAAATATTTTTATTTAAAATTTCTTATTCTGGCCAAAAATGAAATTATATAGTAATCTCTCTCTACCAGTAAATATAAGTCACTAATTGTAATTTTAAATTTAACTAACATTTGTTTCAACATACTTCTTTTGCTATTGAACTCTGGCTGATAATACAGTAATGCCATTTTATTGCATAAGTTTGCACTGACAAGCAACTCAGAATCTTATAGGACTTTAAAAATAAAAGATTCCATTGTAATTTTCAATAATAAATGAAACCTTTCTTCAGATTGGGATGTTTGAGATTATGTTTACTTTTTTTATCATCTAAAAAAATTAAATGCAATATGAGATCTTTGGATGATATATTTTACTTTTACATAATGCTTCTTGCCTAGGAAAGAGTTATCAAAAACTAAAGACAACAAAATGGTTTCTGGGTTTCTATGGGTATCTCTTGGTTTTCATGGGCACACTCTTGGTTGAGCTCAGGGAGACTTCTGGGCTGAGGGTCCCAATTAGAGAAACAGTGGTGTTGACTCCATCAAATTGCCTAAGTTAGTGGCAGAGGGCTAAAGTACTATATCACCTGATCAGTTTATGCAAATCTTTTTTAAGTGTATACACACGTATACACTCACAGGCACATGTACACACACGCACATACACACTCAATATGTTTCAGTGAGAGAATATGATTTGCTTCTTGTTCAAGTTCCAATAGCATATTATAAACTCAACAAAAGTTTTTTTAGTTATATAGCTTTTCATTTGGCTCACAATATTAACAGGGGTTCAGTTGTAAAAATATGTAAAGCAGTGAATGATTATTTGTTGAATGTTTGGTAAAAAAAAGACAACTGAGATTTAGAGAAAATAATCAACAAATTTTTGTTGATCAATTATCATAGTTTATGTTATTTCAGAATTGTTTTTCAGTGTGCAATATTTTTTATTATTTCTTTTTAAATGATCATGAAGTTTTAATTAAAAAGTCAATTGAATCAAATCAATCATGAAAGAAAAAGAAAAATATCAACAAAATGAGGTCCTACTTATGGAAAAAGGAAAAATACTATATATTTTATATTACATTTCATAAAAATTTATTAATAGACCTCTTTAGTTTTAATATTTATACAGGTGGCTATAAAAAACTATTCACAAGGTTAGTACTGCATGGTAATTACTATTGATAAACCTTTGTTTTACACTCACCATTTATATAATTTAAATAATTCAAAATTAATTTTATACATTAAGAAAATTTATTATAAAGAGTCAATATAACCCAACTAGACAGCTCTCGATAGACTAACTTACATAGAGTGGGATATGGACTTAGTCAGCATTGTAAAGGAGCGTAGACAAACTCTCAATTATCCTCAAATTAATATAAGAAAATACATGACTGTTTTTAAAATAACGAAAATTTAATATTAGCACTTGAAGGATATAGGAGACAGCCGATATACCTCAAGTGATAATAAGCACTTGCTGATACGTCATAAGTACTAAAGGATTTATATTTTGCATTTCATCTTCAATAGCTCAATATTCAATTAATTTAATTATTCCACAATACCAGGCTTAAACAAGTGTCCTTTTATATGTTGTACCATTAATAAGTATTAACCAGGCTCTCAACTTCTGCAATAATTAAAAGAAACAAAAATATTTCAACTTACTTAACTTAGCAGTCATTGATTTATCCCATCGACCTAAAATATACTCCTGTAATTTAAACTTCTTTCCTTCTCTTTCTTCATGATATTGTCTAATATACCTTCCATGACAAAGTTCATAAGTCCAATAAGATTCAAGCTAAAACCATTGAGACAAACAATTATTATTTATTTAGAGCTTCAGAAGTGTCAATATTTTATGGTTAAGCCAGCATTCATTAAGAATAAAAAAAATCACAAAGTTTTAAAAAGTAATAAAAAAATAATATACCATACCAGTGATGAACAAGGTGATGATTCAAACACTGGAGCCAATAATTCTATAGGATTGGGTCCATTATAATCTTCGTCGCTGTTCTACAACATAACAGATATGCAAACTTATTCACATAAAAAAGAAAAACAAATCTTTTATAAAGGAAATCAATAAATGTTTAAAATTACCTGTTCCTTTGCTTTCAATGTAGGTAGCTCACACCTATATTTTTCTTTTTCATGAGTTGTCACTTGTAATATTTCTCCTTCTTCTTCGTTTCTTGGTTTTTCCTGCATCATAAGAAGAAAATCACTATATGGAATAAAATAAAGGTAAAACTCTGCCAACTGCTCTTAATATTGATAAATGAAAAAAATTGCCTACATATTACACAATAAAAATAATTTTTTTTTTCTTTAAATGAATAAATCATAGAAACCAATGAACTGCACGTGTTATTAACTATGACTTCTAGAGATAGTCATAATATCTATTCCATACATCTCATTCAAAATTGTACCCACTGCATGTTTCAGTAGTTCAAAAGGAACATAATCTGTCACAGAAAACTATTATTTATAAGACTTTATCAATTACCCTTTTCTAGGGTTTAATTACAAAACCACATACTCCTCTGGGTTAGTGCATTAATACACACACAAATTACTTAAGTGGTACCCCTGTTAACCAAGCAGGACCTGAAATAATTTATCTACACTCGCACCGAGGGGTCTGGATTCAGTTTACCCTGTGTCAGCTTGCCTGTGGATGGGTTCAAACAGTTTCATAATCGTTAGTTATTCTGAGGGGCTAATAGACATATACATTTGTTAGAGTCTTGCTGATCCACAAGAGCTGGGACTCTAGCAAAATCGTGAACTAATGTTCTCTCTTGGCAGGGATCGAACCTGCACATAACTTTACCTTCAGCTTACTGAGGGTAGTGATACGAGGGGTGTACAGAAAGTTCTAAGCCTGATATATATATATATACAAATATACTTTCAACTTACATATTTATATTTTTCAATATAGTCCCCCTCAACAGCAACGCACTTATACCACCGCTTAAGGTGATCTCACCTGTGATCTCAGCTGTCAAGGTTGTTTTGGAAGGTTTTGACAACAATTTTTTTTTTGACCGGGTTACAGATGTTGGAAAAGCGGTGGAATAAGTGCGTTGCGGTTGAGGGGGACTATATTGAAAAATATAAATATGTAAGTTGAAAATATATTTGTATATATATATCAGGCTTAGAACTTTCTGTACATCCCTCGTATATGTACTCATGCCTCAACTCACATGGCCAACAATACCTTATATATATATATATATATATATATATATATATATATATATATATATATATATATATATATATGTATATATATATAAATGTATCAGAGGTGTAAACAAGAAGAAAATAATTTTATTTTAAATTTCATAACTTGCAAGGATAGTATAAGACACATTTGCTTTCTATATCTAAAAATATTCACCAGACATTCTCTCATAAGACACATACATATTGATATATTTTCAACTACCATTCTCTCTCCTATATATTATTTAAAGGCTAGTTTTGCCATAGTGCCTCTTGAAGCCCGTTTAACCTAGATACCTACTGATAACACTCCCATCATTTCAGCAAATTTCCTTAATCTAAGTATCCAATATAGAGAGACCCTAAGGCTACGAATTTTAAAGCATAAGCACCCGCCACCATGGAATAAATAACTTTAAATATAAGGCATTAAAAAGTACACTGGTTGCTAAAAATAAAATAAACTCAGTGGAATCACTAATGTATTTTCATCAAACATAACAGATAAATTATAATAGTCTATAGCAGTTTATTTTTCTCTACACTGAAAATTCGTTTTACTGACATCAACATTAGTAAAAGTAAGTTTAATAAACTTTGAGAATTTGTTCTCCAAGTAAACAATTTACAGTTATTCGAGATATCAATAGTCGACTATTTATGTGTAAAGAAGTTGTTAAATTTTTCATGACAATCATTCATAGGATGAAATTGACTTCCATCTTTAACTATTAATTCAAAAAGAATGAATTCCAAAACTAATCAGTCCCTAATTATTCTCCTATATCCCCTGATGATTCATATTCTATAAAATATGGTTAAATGATTAATTCAGTCAATAAAATGCAACTTACAAAGAACAGAACATCAGTTTAAAAACTAGCACCCACATAAACTAACTAACTAATGAAGTGAGAAGTCATTACAACTAATGAAGTGAGAAGTCATTACAACTAATAAATGAATAGAAATGTTAGCTACTTACAAATAAATCTACATCTTTTCCAGGCCAATTAATTTTAAATAAAATTGAATCATCAAATCCTTTTAAATGGGCTGGCAATTCACACACTATAAGAGATATCAGTGAAAGCTGGGAAAGAAGAAATAAGAATGCACTCATTTTTCAAGTAATAAATTAGTCCTTCTAAACATATCCACGGTAAACAGCACTTATCATTAAACGGCCGCAATAGAATTGTACGTGTCAATATAAGTCTTGTTATACTGGAAGGTTATGTGATTGACTGTAGTTCCTTCGACGTCTACTAGAGCTCACTACCATCGCCGGAATTACTATTTCACGTTAATAGCACTAAAAATTAATAATTACAAAGTCAGAGAACATTTTACATGTAATTTGATTCATATAGTTCAAACTACTTTACCTTTCTACAATCAGATTTAATTTTTCATAAAAAGTGATTCAAATTGACATCTGTCCTTGCTTCTAAAGTGCAAGTTCTCGGTTTTCACTGGAAGATGGTAGTGCAATACATATACATTTTTAGCCATTGCCATTATTGGAAGTGTGTGTCAGGTGATGGCACAACTGAACATTGATCGTACATTTAATTAGTGCAGATCTGCTCAGTACAGTGTTATCACGTGGTTTCTAGTAGCTCAAGGAATTTTCCCGATGACTCGGCTCTCGGGGCATTTCTTCGAGCTCCTCGAATCCCGCGCCTTTCAAAATTGGGAGACAACTCCGTCCTGTAATTTCGTCACTTCCATTACTCGGCACTACGAGTGGTAGTTTGCCTTAACTTTTTATTTTCTTAATTCTACAAACTGTTTATTGAATTAATATTTAACAAAAATGCTTTTAACTTGATTTTATAACTTTGTTATTCATCAAATAGATGCTGTTGGGCAAATCTGAACAATTTGAGATGTGCAGTTCAATTTCTTTTAGCTTCTCCTGACACAAATTAATTAATATTATTATTAGTATTTATAAATGTCCACTTTTTGTACTATGGGTAATTGGAAGGTGTTATCTACAGGTCACCACGCTTTTCTGGCCAGGGTGGGAGGACCAAGGATTTTATTTAGTGAGTTCATCACTAAATAAATTCATTTTTTCCCAAGCAGGAATCGAACTTATTGAATTATGCTGAACTTATTTTATGTGGGAAGTTTGATGTCAATGGTGAACAGACCATTAACTAACAAAATAGGGATACACATATAAATCATATCTCTTTACAATATTATTTGAATAGATGGAGAAAACAGGGTAGACTCTATCTACATTACAACACATATCATCATTAATTTGGATTTTATCAAGAACATGTAATGAACAAATTGCGTTTAGAATACTTTCACTCCTAAAATATATTGAAACTTAGGACTTTTTTTTTTGTTTTATTTTACAAAAAAAAATTGACAATATCACTATCAAATTCACAACTTCCATCATCACTTTGCAAAAGGCTGATGATCCCACTAGCTTCTCTAACAAACTAAATGACATTTTTCACATTACCTTGAATTTATTCTCATTTAAGGTGGGCAAGTAATAAAAATAAATAAACATAAAATGATGTTTATTTTAATTGATTACAAAATATGCTAAGCTATTTTATAATAATCAAATTGTAAACCTAATACAGTAGTACTAGTAATAAGGTACATATTACTATCACAATTTCGTTGAATTATTTTTTTCCCATTCAGATCGAAGTTCTGAGGTTACTTCAGTAAAAAGCAAGTCCCACGACCACGGATTTTCATCCTAAAATACAAACAAAAACCAATTATACATCAATACTTATTAGGAAGTTTTAATAATCAGATGAATAATGTATGCTACCTCTTTAATTTCATTCTCTTCATTGAGAAATTCAGAAAGTATACCAACATTTATGCCTTCAAATGTTTTAAAAGCAGATTGTTTCTTTAGGTCAGCATTCAGATCAGAGAGAGATGGTATTATATTAGTTGTAACTCTAAAAAAATAAAAAAAATGAATAATTAAAGTATTATATAAGTCATAAGGAGTTGTGGAGAGAAAAATCTTTTGTTTGCTGTCCCTGCCGTAAAATATTAGATACTTGCATTTCTTCATGACACAGTGGGAACCACTTTTACAGCGTTTAAATGTATGTAGCAGTCTAATGAATGATGGAGATCTGCGTTTCCTTAATATAGATAACACAATTGCTGAAGTTTCACCATGCTAACAGACATAATAATGGCTCCACAAGTACAATATTAGCAATAAGCTCAGATTTTGAACTAAAGATAAATTGCTCAATAATCCTCGTTCCAACAAATCAATTTGAATACAGTATGATGCAAGCAACATTCGCCCGGAAATAAAGAATTAATAATGTCATATACCAAGAAGGATCATTAAAGGACTTCTTACTTGAAGGTGTAAAACCCAAGATTGCATTTGATTTTTGCCATGAATGTAAGATGAAGGAAGGAATGTGAAATATCGTCAAGAAAGGAAAACCATAAAAGTTAATGAATCAGAGGAAACGAAAGTTGATTACTCAATAATATGATACATTACAAGAAAAAAAAATGAGTTGAAACTTACAGCAGAGTTCCAAAGTTGAATGGAACAAAGAAGCTCTACAGTTTGAGTGATGGGGGTTGGAGAGGATGAGGTAAGCATTCACTCTGAATGTGGATATTTAATAAAACTTACTTCTAAAATGGTGAATTAAAAATATATGACAATGGGTGAGATGAAAGAACCTGGAATGGCCTTTAATATGATAGTGATGATGCTGTGAAGCCAGAGAGGGAACAAGAATCAGAGGGTTAAGGATGATTAGGGGGAAAGTTTTAATGGTTTTCAGAACTAAGATTATATAATATCCACAAATAACGGTTTTATTTTAAAAACTCACACCTCTAAAAATAAAAAAAATATCCATGTTACAGTAAAACTATATCTTTGAATTTCCTTCTGCATTATGTCACATACTTCAGGATTTAAAAGGAAATTAATAGCAATTTTGAATTATATGAATAACATTCAGCATTTAAAGCTTTAGAGGAAGTAAAATGTAAGCAGTTGTTCGACCATACAGAGCAATGTAGAGGTTTTAGTGGAGGCTAAAAAACAATAATGTAAATATCTGTTTTAAGCATTGATTCAAAAAGTGTTTATTTTAGGGCCTTAATGCAATGTGCAAATAGATCCCATTCGTAGGATCAGAATGCGCAAAGAAATGTTTAATATTTTAATCCCCCCTCTTTCCCTGATCAACAAATTTAGCAAAAAGTTTATACTGTGTGAGTACAGTACTTTTGGCATCCTGGGGCATCACAATAAAAATTTATCTTAGCCCCAAGCCATTTTCATGCAACCTACAGTAATAGTTTATCCCCAAGGGAAAATTTCCTGAAGTAAAGGTGTAATTCATGTATATAATATTGTCTAAATACAAACTGGAATATTGGGTCTAATCAAAATATGCAACTATTTTTTATTATTAATATATAGAACACTGAAAGTTTAAAACTCCATAAGAAAGTGTCTTTTTTTTTCACCCAATAACACAATTCAATTGAGATTATACATTTTCCTTAAGCACTGCCGCTTTTATTTATTTAAACTATGCTCTATTAGTAAATTGTATCAACAGATAGAGAAAAACTAATTTTTATAGTCATTTAATTTATAAAATATTTTAAACTTACTTTGGTGCATCTGCAATGTCACTGAGATGCTCTTCATCATGAATATCTTCCACATCTGGGATGACAGGTATATCTGTCAATCAGCAGAATATAGTTTTAGATATGAAAAAATGGAAAATGAAAATTCTAAACAACTGGAATGTAAGAAAACATAATTCCCAAACTTGGAATGCCAAACAACTTTCATAAAAATATTTTTTTTAAGATATTAAATGATGAATAGACAATTATTTATTACTAAAGTCAATTAGAAAACTAACTTGTAGTTCAATAATTAAAATGCCTAGCCAGAAGAATCTGTGTAAACTAGGCAGATTTTTTTAAAAAAGACATTATATTCTCTGATTCTTACTTAATAAAAACTCTAATAGGACTTGAAATTTAAGCTGTACATAAGATATTTATTGATACATTAGCTTAATGTGAAAACTGTATGACAACTCAGCTAATATTTGAGTTAAGCCAACATTTTTGATGTGATGCATATTAACAGCGATATTTACAGTTTTATATTTTACTCCTTTTCTAAACTCCTACTGGTCCTTAACAGATTTGAGTCCTTAAAAAACGTGAACATTCATCTTATATGAAATGATTAAATTTTGAGTTGTTATGACCAAATAAAAATTGTGAATGCTAGAGAATTAAGATATAAACGTAAAAAGACACTCACACACCGAACAAGGGTGTGGGTGACAACAAGAATGAAATATTACTAATATTCAATAACATTAAATACTAAACAACGTGAAATATATATTATCACATTAAAAGTTACATGTGATTTGAGTAAAATTAGAATGTAGAATTTATTTTCAACATTTCTAATTTTCTAACTTTACTTATTCATGTATTTTCCCCCTATGGACTATTATTACTCCCTTCAATAGATATTTAAATTTTAACCAATTTTAAAAAGCAGAAACTATTATAATTATAAATAAATGCAGGAAAGTGTTTTTAATGCAAACATATATTGTCTGGTTAAATAAGAAGTCAATCTTCTTCACAGTACATTGTTTTAATTTATAGCTTTCATCTTCAGGAGTACTGCACGTTTTTCAGTGAGAGAGTTGCTCACTCTCTCTTAAGCAAAAAAAAATAGTGTAGCAGCTCTGAGATCTCAAAGTATATGCCCTACCAGGCGTTAATACTTAATACAAACCATCATCTGAGTCATCTCTTCGCAGCCGTGCAGATTGAAATCTTTCCCTGTGAAATAAAGGAGCTCTTGAAATTTTAGATATGTATATGTAATAATTCTACTCAAATAATAAAAATAGGGGAAAAAAACAGGAAAGACATACTGTTCAAAGAGACCTGTCAGAGCACTTTTTCTGTTCCTAAAATAAAATTTAAAAAAATTAAATACATGTAGCGTCAAATATACAATAAACACAAATTTTAAGGAAAAGTTACAATATAATAGATTTCCTTCCATTAACATTATTTCTCATTGATGTGCATTTACAGTAGACATAGTTGAGTAATACAAGGACAAGACTAAATAGGGGGGAGGATGGGGTACATCAGCCACTTAAGGATTTTTTATTTATATTTTTTTTAAAAAAATAATTAAAAAGAAAAAAGCAAGCTCACAGTATTGGGCCATTGAGACCAATATTGTGGCACTCAGGGCCCATTTATTGAACTATTAATTTTTACAAAAGCTTTCAATAAAATGAATCAAAATACTCCTAGTGTTTGGGAGGGGGAATATTGTGCAAACAAAAAATTAAATGAAAATTACAAAAATAAAACAAAATGCTCTTTGTTTTATACAAAATTTAATTCCTCAACACTTTTTTTTAAGTAAATAAAATATTAGAACACTTTAGTCACACAAATTTTTCTTTACCCTGGGAAACTCTTACACAGGCATCATGTGACCAGCTTTTGCAGTTTTAAAAATGAACCTATTCTCTCCTTTTGATTCATCATAACTACTTCAGCAATAAATTCAAATAATATTATTGTCTTCTACTATCACTTGATATTCCCTTGACATTTTTTTTATGTTATAAAACATTTGTCTTCAGGATTTTCAGATAGCTTTTGTTTCAATGCTTTTTGTTTGATCCCTCTTTTGTGATTACCTTACTTTTACATTGAGAACTTGACAACTCTTCAATTTTCTTCAGTGGATTTTGGTTTTTATTTTTCAGGCATCTGAGCTTGCCTTGAGAGAAACTTTCAAGAGAATCTCTTGAAATGAAGTGTGCAGCTTGGCTGTGGTTCATTAAAAAACTGTTCATATTTAGGTGATAGGCCTTTAGAGAATTTTTAGTGTCCCAGTGCTATGGGGCACAGAGAACCACTGAGGTCCTCTGTTCCTCAGCAGTATATATCATTTTAAAATTGCTGCTATTTGATACCAAGTTTATTTAGTTTATTATACTCAGGTTATTATATTGCAAAATATTTAATTTTAAGTTGGATGCTACAACCAACCTAAACACATACATAAGAATAACACTTGGATCAGATAGAAAATATAACATCAGATGCCTTCAAAATCACTTTTTAGTTCACAGCATTATTTACAATACACTTAAATTGCTGTAACAGAAACAATATAAACTGCAACTCAAGATTCCTGTTTTCAATACTAACACGAAGATGATACACACTAAATTGTGTGCCCACTCCTCCCTGATAAGCTTATACACAGTGTAGGCATTAGTCTAAAAACAAAGATAAATAGATTTAGATTTGCAATTTGAATTTAGTAAAATTTAATTTTGAACTTTTGTTTAGTATGAGGAACAGAAATAATTTTTTAGTCCAGCTATATTACTAGACAAATGAGCAGAATCTTGCTAGACATATACTGAGAAGGTGAATAAAGAAGGAATCTAATTTCTGCATTTGTAGTCATTGCTCCTAATGAAACATTAAGTGGCTAATTTATTCCATTTCCCTTTTGTCCACCACAATTCTGTTTCAAGTAGAAGCAGATCCATTTATTAGTTGTTAATCCACATGCAGAACCTAAGCCATAGAACTTTTATGTAAATGAACAATGACTTTGTCTTCCCTAGTGTTTCCAATTAGTATCATATTTCAAATACTGAGGGTTTGATGAAAATAATACATGGTACTTGAATGCATGGTAAGAACGGTACTTGCCTCCAGGGAGTGAGCAGGGTCCAAGTCTTTCATTTGTATTTCTTAAGACTTTAGTGCAAGCCCATCTAATGACATACCATACCAAATGGGTACACATGCACTCACATGTCCATACATTTGTATGATGTGAGCTCAGATATAATTTAAAATAGTGAGAGAAATGAATTATTGTCCAATAGTGCCATCTTTGAAAGAGTAAGTATTAAGGATGTATGATCTTGAGAGGCCATGCTTCAAACTAAAGATTACCTCTGCAGTCTTTAGACAACTTCAATGTTATTTTGATGAATTGTTCATTTCATAATTAGGACATTGTGATAATAAAACAACCTGAAAATCACAGTGGTATATTATTTCTGTCTTTCTCTTCCCACTATTTTTTATGTAGGAATATTCTAAAAAATATATGCACACCTTTTAAGAGTAGTACAGGGAGATAGAAGAAAGGCCTTAAAGCAGACCTCCATGATGCAATTTCCGTCAATTGACCATCGATCCTACCTAGGAGATTACAGCCTGAGGTCCATTTAAATATATATATATATATATATATATATATATATAAGTGTGCACACAGACACATACGTGTGTATTTCAAGAGTTTTGAACAGTCCTCATTTTATTAGATTCTAACGGCCACAATATTTGGAGGATCATTACCAAACTCAATATTTATGTTTTTCATGCCAAACTAAAGATAAAGTTCATTAATGGGCAAAATAGGGGGGGGGGGAGATTAAAAATTCCAAATATCTCTGTTATATGAACCAGATCAAAAAATCGTTTAGAACCAATCTCATTGCAAATATAATTTCCTATATAACATAGTACACATGTTTTCTCTGTCAAATATGAATCCCAACTCCCACCCATTTCAAAACACCAATATGCTTATAAATCATGAAAAGTTTTATTCTTAGAATAAATATCAAATATGGTTTTCAACAAACTTTTTCCATGTTATATATGCCTTAATACATCAATACCATGTTCGACATTTTACCGTTTCTCCTAACAATGAAAATCGTAACCATTAATACCTGAAATTGAACCACAAAGAAGAGAGAGAATCAAAAATTCAAAATATCTTAGTTATTATGATAAAAAAATGATAAGAACCTATTTTGTTAAACATTTAATGACCTACAAATTTTGTTTTATACATTGTTTCATAACTCAAATATAAAAAGTTTTTTCTTGTTTACAACCTTCGGTAAACCACCACTTCTACTCTGAGTTTTTATTTTGAGTAATTGGAACATCTGTCAGCTTATATCTTAATTCCTGTTTACATAGGTTTCAAACGACAGGAGAAATAGAGAACAGATAGTGAGAGATGACCAGTGTGATATTGTAACACGTAGTAAATCTGCTTTGCTTATTCAGCCCCTTATGAGCTTATGCAGTATCTGATGTCTAGCACCTCCCACACATCAAAGTTTCATACCTTTAAGAATGTTTGTACAATGAGCCTCCAACTTGAATACCACCACATTCAATACTTGACTGACTATTGTACTTCTTTTTTTTCAGGAAAATTTTTATTGTTATGAAAATATATTTTTCCTCCAGAAATGAAACAACTGAAATGTGATCAACAGAACACATACATATCGAGTTTAGTAATGATCAAACAATAATTGCTAAGTGATTGTGTGTGTGTGTGTGTGTGTGTGTGTGTGTGTGTGTATACAGAACCATGCATATATAAATATATCAACAGACTATTGCCTGACACAACTATTAACAGGACATGGATCAACAAACTATTACTTTAATCATTTTAGCCTAACAGATCAACCAAATTGTTATTGCCGCTCTACTACTGAACAGACTTACAGACATTTGCTTTATGACTGTAAACTATTAACGAACCAAAGAAAAGAATTTAAAACGAAAGTAAAACGCCGAAAGACAATTGGCCTGTTGAGGAAAAACTTCTATTTAATAAATACAATACACAATTAAGAAAATATGCTGAACAAGCGTACAACTATGTATTACTTAAAACTCAACTACTATTTATTTAATTCATCATTGAAACCTACATTTGTTTTTTTCCCCGTTGTAAATAATTTTACTTTACAAATAATTTATGCATTGTATTAAAAAAAAAATTGTTGTTATGTATCAAGGACATGTTATGTACAAATAGATGTATGGCAAATAAACTCCTTTCCTGTAGGGTTGCTTGAGGAAGGAAATAAAGAAATAACAATATATATATATATATATATATATATATATATATATATATATATATATATATATATATATCTGTGTGTGTATGGACATCATTTTTATCACAATGGAAACATCCTGCAAAGTACCCACACATGGATCTGACTCCGAATCAAACAGACTTACAAATCTTTACAAACAGCAAGGGCAGAGATCACGCACTAAAACATTTTCTCAATAATTTAAAATATTATTTAGAAAATTCTCAAAGGAATTACTGCAACCTATTGACACATTAAACAATATATTAATGTAAAACCTTAGTCTTAATATGCAGTATTATTAGTAAACTTAAGAATTAATATAAGAGACTTGAAGAAATCAAGACTTACAGATAAATGATCTTATCTTCTAATGAAAAATTTTGTTTGTGATTTTTTTTTGGGGGGGGGGTCTATACTGTTTTAATTTTGATTATTTTTGATTCCCTTTTTATGTTACCCATTTATAATGTCTAACGTTTTAAAAACATACACTTTATATATATATATATATATATATATATATCTGTATTATACATGAATAAATAAATGACCTATATTAAAAAAATTAAATGGATAGCTTCAGATAAATGAAATTAGGGTTCATGAATGCCTATGTAAAGGAGTTGAGGGCGGGACGAAACCCATAAATGATCTTAAGTATTACAAAGTCAATTTTATTCATTGAAGATTGATGTGCCATTTAATCAAATATTAGTGAATTTAAAGTTCAGCATTGTTCATTGTAAATTTAGAAATTATACTATATTTTGTTATGATACATGGTCTCAAGTGTATTATGACAGTTCTTCCTAATATCTCAATTGTTGTATAACCCCGTGCACAAGATAATGGGAACCATTCTACATCCTCAAGAGCCCCTTGTCTTTTTTGTTTTGACGTAAATAACGACTTCCTGGGTTTGAGAAAAAAAAGTGTGTAGATATAAACAACACCAAGACGATATATTACCAATAAATATTTAAACTTGAAGTTTTAATTTATTTTGTTGATATGCATTTGAGTTGTTACAATCCAAGTTACCGTACAGCAATACACAAATAATAGAATGAAATTAATTGTTATACTAATAGTGATTTATTACACAGCAAGGACAAAACAAAAATACTAATTAGGTTCTAAAAACGTAATACAATTTAAATTCATCATACTTGGCTGATTTAACACTATCATCACCCCAAACACCTGTTTTGCTCACCCGAGGTGGGGCAGAGGGCTCACCAAATAAACTCTAGAAATAAAACATATATAATCAGAAAAAGTATAGTACTACTTACATTGTTAGTTATAAAATTAAATAACTTTAAGCCCGACTAAATACAAACTCTAATCAAACGTAGGTGCTTGATCAATACCTTCTGTTCAGGTGAAAATTGAAGATCATTATCCATCACAAATTAGACTGTTGCATGTATATACACTTTAACATGCCAAACAGGTCACAGTGTTTTTGTTTGTTTTGTTGCTAGGTAAGGTTTCAACATGGTTATATTGATTATATTTCTTCTTCAAATTTAATTTATTAATGAAAATTTTAATTCCAATAAAATTAAGAATTTCTGTCAAAGTACTTTAATAATACTGAAATCACTTAAGTATAGTAAATAAAATGATGTTTTAAAATAAAATTCAAATCCTTTTCACAGAGCTCATTTGTATTTAAATATTGATCAAATTAGTATTACAAAAAAATATTTACCTGAACTAAAATTTAATAATAATAATCTCGGGACTGAGAATAAAATTGGGGTTTATTAAAACATTTCATTCAATATTTTCAATGATTTTTTAAGGAGCTTGAATCTCTTTTGTTACCTTATTTAATAAGGTAACAAAAGAGATCCTTAGAAATAAGTTATCTTATTTCTAGTTACTAAGTAAAAACTCAAATAATTTTTTTCATTATAATGGGGTGAAAATGAGGCTATTTGAAAAGAATATTTCAAGTTTATATTTAATAGGATTCATTACTAGGAATATGAATAAGAAACACGAAATAATTATTAACACTACTATGTACAAATTTTATTAAAACTCAATACATTAACAAATTAAATAGCATAGGGTTGGTCAGAACCATCATCATGATATTTATAGTATGTTTCTTTATCAGTAAAGTCCTTTTTCCCTTCCTGCCAACCTCTGGGTGGGGCTTTATCATAGTCAAATGCACTAGGCTCTGCTCCTTGAAGTTTATTAGCATCAACAATGTCATCTCGGAAAGATGAAGCTACAACTTTCTTCCCACTAATAGGATCTACAACATCCCCAAGGGGATAAACTACTTCTTTCACTTTGTAAGTTATTAGTCTACTCATTTTTTGGGGAAGTTCTTCGATCAACACAATGTCTCCTGTCTTGCAAATTTTCTGAGGATCATGAGCATAAACTTGCTCGACTTTCTTGAAGTACATCAGAAGATTAGGGTCCAATTCCATACGGGTAATACTGAATTTGGAAGCATTTGCTTTAACGGAGGGCATACATTTCCCAAGAAGTAAAGCTAATGATTTTCCACTCATCTTCAAAATTAAACATTCACACTATTTTTAATGGTTCTTCAGTAAGGTTATGTTTTTTTTAGCAACGAGGAGCATGAGCGCAATGTGGTTATAACATCAGTTTAACCTAGTTTTACAAAACTCAATGCCAGAATGCTGTGCGGGTATAGTGTCCTTCGAAACGTGGTGCATTTACGAAAGTATTAACTTTACTTACATTTTGTACATAGTGTCACGACTAGTTACAGGGCTTATAAAGAAATATTATACCTATAAGAAGGACCTCTTAACGAATGCAATTAATATATCCATTTGAATCTCCTGGCCGGTGGGGGTTGATGTATATATCAAAGGCTGAAAACAGGTAAAACACACTAGGTTTTAAATGTTTATAGCTTACACTAGGGTTTTAATGTTAGCTAGCTCTGGAAAAAACATTGAAAACAAATGGATGTGTTGACCTTTGTTCAACCATGTATTTAATTAATGTGTATTTTTACGATATTTCTGTTTAGTTTTAAAGAATATCGGCTTAAGGTAGGTCAATTTTAACAGTTCCACTGCAATATGTTGTGTGTATGATGAGTTAACATTCAACCTGTCACCGGGGTTTCTTCGTCCCTAGATAAGGAACTGCCAATAGAATAATTATTGTCATAACACTATAAGGATAAACACAGTAACTAATTCGGTGAGAAGACACAATAATGTGCATGACTGATAACTTATTGACTGATTGTTATATTTTATATGCTCCTATGGTTTTAAAAGAAAAGAGACATATAAGGAGATTGCTATTTATTTTCTATTAGTATTTCTTGACACACGTGATGCAGCTATCCGTACTGTGCGGTTAAACCTCGAGCTATACAAAGTCCGGGGAATCTGTTCTGAGTATAGCCCGTGTGCCTTGCCTAAGTATATCCCACCCGGTTCATTCAGAAGAGAGGAGTCGCATCCTCCGCTGTCACGGCACCCTCCCATTCTATTAGCTTATGGTAGGATTGGACAGGTGAATGGCAGTTATGGCCAAGGTACGTATAAGGTTATGGCCTGACGGCTAGGGATCCGCTCAGTGTTTCCACCCTCAGCAACAGAGTACGCAAGCATGTCTAATAGTATAAACCAATGGATTTTGGTACTTTGGTCATCATGGTCTTTACATCTTTATAATTTTGATCTCTAGGGCAACCAGAAAATTTACTCCAAGGGCAACAAACAATTTTTTAATTATCTATTATCATCTATTTGAGAGATCCGAATTAAGCTATACTTATGAATTTCTATACCTAGGTCAAGGGAGCAATTCACTAAATATATATATATATATATATATATATATATATATATATATATATGCTAAATATAAACCTTAAAGACTAGAATAAGGGAATGTTTCGACATTGTCCAGTTTTATCTTTCTCACGTTGACTTAATTCACACATATATGCTTTAATATTTAATGATTTCCATTCAAGGGGGTCATCATTAAAATATGAAGGGTGAAAGTGTATTTTAGCCCCCCCCCCCTTGGTGGCGCACGATGACGACGGGGACCATTTTGTTTTTCTAACCCTATCTTTTTTAACACTTTAAAATTTCCAAAATACGCCATCGGTGGTTTACACCGACGGTGGGTTTTTTTTCTAACTTTATCTTTTTTAACACTAAAATTTCCAAAATACGCCATCGGTGGCTAACACCGAGGGGGGGGGGTTTGTTTTTCAAACTTTATCTTTTTTAACACTAAAATTTCCAAAATACGCCATCGGTGGTTAAAACCGAGGGGGGGGGAGATTTTAATTTTAACTTAATCCTCCTACAAATATCATGATGATTTTGGCCTTTTTTTCTGCATCGCCATTGAAATCCATCAGCAAAATTTTCTCGGTGTAGCAGGCACATGTTCTTCCCACATTTTGGGCATTCTTACGAAGGTGATAAGAATCCCACTTTTATGCACCATTCAATAACGGCATGCTTTCCCTGCACTTCCAATTGAGTAAAAAACTGTCGTGCACTCACTTTGTTGAGCCATAGCTAAAACGGAAAGTATATGAATAGTAAACACTAGCAAAAAGCAATACATCCGACTGTATGTCGGACGTTAGCAAGAAATAAGATGTCGGGCAGTGACGTAACAAGATGGCGGCTAGGGGGGGGACTAAAATACACTTTAGCCAATATGAAGAATGATTTTATCTAGGTGAAATGAAAATTCAGAGCCTCCCATAACGAAGCTTCAGTCAAATTGTATAACAGTACGGACCTGGAAGTCTACTTTGCTAAGAAAAAATTGGAGGTGTGGCTTGTACACGGAGTACTTTTCTTAGAGAGAAAGATTTTCATGCTACTCGGTACCCGTGGTGAAAAAAACAAATAACGTGGGTAATATTGGGGTTAGTTATATATAATAACAATTGTAGTATAATCATTTTTTTAAAAATAAATTTCCTTATACATCTGTCTATCCACCAGAAAGAAAAACGAGATATAAATTCATGATTTTGTAGTTTTAATCTTTCTCTTATCCCTCTCTCGACTTGGACATTTGTCATTGCCCGTTTACGCCCATTAACGAATTTTATATTTAGATTCATAAGAGTCAGATTAATATTAATTAATTTTAAAAAAATAAAGGAGAAATTAATGGATAATATTAAATAATCTTAAGAACTTATTAAGAAAATAGATTATACTTGCAAACAAAACATCCTATTGCATCTATAGAAGACCTTATTACCTGTGTGGACCCAGGACTTCGTCTGTAAAGACAGCTCATTTATGTAGACAGCTATTAGTTAAAGAAATTTCTCCAGACGGGGAAATGGAATACATAAAAACTGCTGCTTCCAAGAAACTACCCTGTTTAAGTTTTAAAAGGCTTGAACATGTTGTCTTTGCATTGAAAGTGCTTGCCACTGTGCCTGATCCGACAGCACTGACGGCTTCGATTGACAAATTTGACAACAATCTTTCCTTCCTTGTTCAAGAATAGGAATACCCTATCGTATTTCGGGAATTCGACTTCAAACATTTTCTTTTATAATTCAATTCCCGCATAAGGTAATGGGCAAGCCTTTGTTATTTTGTTGATCTTATGAGATCATCACTTTTACATTTTAGCCAGACGGGCTTACCTGATTCTTCCCTAGCTGTTTTGTATTTGCTATTAAAATTCTCTTTGGATTGAGAGATAGAACCTTATATTTGATTTTGAAGTGTTCAAAATTGAAGGATTATAAATCTAGCTCTTCCTTTAAATATGGACGGCTCTTGACATTATCTTTTATTTATTTTTCACTGTACTAATCTATTTGGTTCCTATAGTTACCTTTAGTGGAATTGGGTGCTACCTTTTGAAATGTGGGCTGTTATTGAGCATCTTAAGGATCCTCATTTAGTTCTTTGTATTCAGGAAGCTTTTGGTATATCTAATGTGAAAAAAGATTTTACTAATAAGTCTGTAAAAAATGAGGTTAGAGGAAAGCTCACTAAAATCAATGATAGTTACACTGTCAAACCTAACTATTCTGATGAAAGTGCAGATTATATATCTGATTCTGACAATGAGAAGAAAAATTATGTTGTTAATAACTGGTTGTGGTACTACATTTTTGTAATTGGCACTGAATTAGGCGATGAAATATTTTATGCTACATTCATTCCTTTTTGGTTCTGGAATATTGATGGGGCTGTTGGACGGCGAGTTGTCATGGTCTGGAGTATTATTATGTATGTAGGTAATTATATTTTTCCATCAGTCCTTTATTGTTTTACATCTAATGAGTTGCAGATTAAAAATATATTTTATTTTGTATTAATTGGCCAAGATTTTGTTGCCAGATCTAAAATATATCTACGAAGAAAGCCATCTTTGACAACCACACTTTCAACTTTTTAAAAATCTAAATGGCATGGCTGAATTAAAATAGAGTTGAATAATAAAAATGGGGGAAGACTGTTTCATATAAATCGCATTGATATGAATATATAATTTAATGTATATATCTGTCTTTTTTAACACATACACACACTCATATTAGTTAGATAATGAGAGTGAGTATGAAAGTGATAGAAAAAAAAAGAAAGAAAAAACATTAGAAAGATATCACGACATCTTTAAAAGATTGAACTGTGGTAAATGTTAGTATTTAAAATGATAATAATAACATAAAAAATGGATTCCTAAAAATGCCCAAATGTTTCATGTAGACGGCTTGGATAGTTTGATTATTTATGCAGTCATACACAACAATTTTTGACATAGACACACTCCGACTTGCTCGTGGAAATTGAAGATGAGGTTAAAGAAACAATTAGTATATTCACTTGATAGCTATAAAGTGAAGTTACCGATGTGTTCTGACACCTATAATGTTTTCTTTGAATTTCTGATAGACAAATATGTTAATTTTTTAAACATTTCACTACTAGATACACATGATAATACTGAATAAATATCCAATCTATCAACTTTTGCATTCTCAGACTACTTTATTACCTTTACCTCCTGTGAGGCCTGTGCTTTGTGAGGCAATTGAGGAGATCTTTAATTATAGATATAGTCTATTTTTAAGGTGTTGGATGCTGAAGGGACCTAGTATCTCACGTAAGAAAACAAAGACCTCGTTCCTTCACATATATTTATTCTCTGCGACAGAGCATACACTCAACATCAGTGCCCATTTCGCAAGGATGCTACTGGAACCTGGGATTCCCTGTGTCTATACAGTCAGGAGTCACAGCGAATCCTTGGCTCCAGTAGCATCATTGTGAAGAGAGCACTGATGATGGAGCGTATGCCCTGAAAGTGCTCTGTCGCAGAGAATAAATAATTGTGAAGGAATGAGGCCTTTGTTTTTTTATCTGAGATATAAAGATATAGTGTTGTGATGGTGTTTTGCTAATAGAAGCATGCTAAGGAAATTTGATCTGCTAGCCAAATACCCTTTTGTGTTAATCTCTTTTTCTTTCATATGAAGAATAAAAAACAGTAAATTCGCAACTCATAAGAGCATACCTATTCTGTTTTATTATATTCAGATTTTACTGAGGATGGAACAAAGACTTGACTCTGAGATATGTGTTAGTTATTTGACATCGTCTGTATGTCTTTATGTAGATAGACCTGGGTTTTCACTTACTCTTGGTAATTGTAAATTTATGAAGGATGTTTGTCTACAAGAAAATTATATTAAAATTCTGAAGGATAGATCAAATAGGTGATCTTTGCACAGTGATGAACGGTGCATGTTTCAAACCGATTGAACATTTTAGGAGAAACATTTAAAGTTTTGAGAAATAATTTAACAATGCTGACTTATTTCTTACATTGAGATATCCTATAATAAACAAAGTTAAAATAATTATAATTTAATCTTCTTTTTTAATTAGCTCATTAAAATTGTTTAAGCATTTAGTTACAATCAAAATTTAGGGCTCGTTCGTCATGTGTAATAGGGCTTTAGTCTTAATGTACTTGAAAACGGTTTAGTTCTTATGCATGGACAAAGAGAATTTATTTAGTGAGAGACTTACTGGATAAAATCCCTCGTCCTACCGCTGCCAGAGTAGAGTGTTAATCTGTATATGATTAGCCTTCATAGCATTAAGTGAATGTTAATTTAAATAAAACTAAAAACCAAATATATTATGTCAATTTATGTTATATATTGGGTTTGATTCCCACCTGGGTAATAGGAATTTATTAAGTAACAAACTGATTACATAAAATTCTTAGTCCTACCCTAGCTAGAAAATGGTGGTAACTTGTAGATAATCTATCCCAATTAGTTGTATTACCACAAATTGGGCATTCATAAATAACAACATAAATTTAAATATAAATATATGTAATTAAAAGACGCGTTATAATTAATTTTTTACATTATATTTGATATACAGTAGCCATAGTAGCATGAAGGTTAGTCATGTTAGTTGTGGCATTGGTCTTAATACAGTTGGTAAATCTAGAGTTGTGGGTTTGCTTCCTGAATGAACTACAGGAAATTATTTATTGACAAGTTCACTGAATATAGCCCATCGCCCTTCCCTTGCTATACTAGGGTGGTAATATGTAAATAACGTCCCAATTAGCTGTAGTAGCACATATTGGTCATTAATAAATAAAATTTGAATTCTAGTATTAATACTCTTGGTTAATGTTGAATGATGGATTCAATTTCATTGTGGGCATAGCATGTTGTAGTAGTTATGGACACTGTTGTGTTTGCAAATAATTTAATTGTAATAGAATATAAACTTTCTACTTTTACCCACAAACTTTATATAAACATCATGTTCTCATACGTCTCTCAACCCACAACACATCTGATCTCTCCGAACAACTGAACTACAAAACATCTGGTTTACAACATCTGCCCCCTTAGATGATCCCCTTCTTCTGCCAGCACCATCATTCTCCACAGCTGATCCGCGTGTTGCTTCATGAGCCTTCCTTCTACTTCAACCAGCCAATTGTTCTGCCCGAGTATCTTCTGGGTCTCCCCTGGCTTCCAGAACACCTTCATTGAGTCCACTACTACTCGTCACTAGTCCATTCTTTTCTTGAAAATAGGTGACCTGAAGAAAACCTGCTTTGTTACTTTTCTTGCATAAAGTGGATATTAGCATAAAAAATAAAGATTGTTAAATTAAGTTCTATTTCTATGATTTAAATTGACTTTAGAATTAATTTTTCCTTAGATCTGGGAATTGTTATTGAATTACCCTGAACTAAGTGCCTGAGTTCTGGACTTAGCTCTGGGATATCCTCGGTTTTTCAAATTGTAACTAAGGTTTTGGAATTCTGGAAACTGCTATACCTCTCACTTCAAGTCCTTGCCAGACTTTATTCATTTCATCAGCTTGACTAATAATGAAACGCATTTTCTATCTGTCAACATAAAAGACAGAATAAAAATGCTCAGGAATTTTTGGTACACAACTTTCCCCACACAGTTGGTTTCTTGTTCCAGTTTATTTACTGTCCTGCTTATTGCCAAAAATCAAGCTCCTCCTTCAAGCTATCCTCTCGCAGTCCTTCCTTTCACTGCCTTCTAAGCTTCAAACTAGCTGATAGCTTAAAAACCATCTTGCTTTCTAATCAGTCTTGCTATGCTTTGTCTGGTTGAAGGATCTTCTGGCATCATACGTAAAGTTTTGGGATAGTTTTCATTTAGTTACCAAGCTTTTGAGTAGATAGTAAAGGAATTTGTAGAGTAATGAAAGAATAAACTAGACGAGAACTGGGTTTTATTTCTTGAAGCGCCTTTATTTTCATTTTATTACCTACCAAGATTCTTAAATAATTTACTACTATCCTGTTTATTTAGCTCTCAATTTCCTCACTCTGCTGAGTGTTCACTTGAGGGGAGGTGGGATTAGTTTGAGTTAACTTGAAGATTGGCATTTATATTTATGAGGAGTCAAGTTTGGCCTTAATTTGTAACAGTAAGTTAAAATTCTTGTGTGCTTGGGCATAGTTTTAATTTTATCATTTTTTAAAACAATGAAATTTTTAATTTAATTGGTGCTCAGGTTAGCCACGTGAGTTAAGGCCTTGGTGTTAATACACTTGGTAAGCCTAGAATTCAATCCTGTATGGGCAATAGGAATATATTTAGTGGCAAATGCATTAAATAAAATCCTTAGTCCCACCCTGGCTAGAAAAGGGTGATGACCTACACATAACCCACCCCGATTTTCCTTTGTAGCACAAAGTGGCCATAATTAAGTAACAAAAAAAAAAAGTTAGTACTATTTTAATAAGTTTTCAAAATAGATTATAAAATTCCTGTTGAAATATTTTCTATTTTGCTTATTTTTTTCATCTCTGTTTTGTGAAATATTTCTGAGGAAACTGAAGTTAAATATTAAAAACTATAATGGCAATTTATTATTTTTGGGTCAACAAAAGATATATAAAGATATATATATATATATATATATATATATATATATATATATTTATTCTTAATGTGGTTACTTTTAAATTTAAATGTGTCTCATTGTAAATTTGTTTTTAATGAATTCTTAAAAATCGTTATAATCCTAACAGTATAAGATAAGTAGGTATATAGTAAAATTTGACTAATAGATAAAAATTGAGTTTTTGTTTAATATGTCTTATCTTTTTATATTTACCAGGATCCACACATTCTTTTAATTCTTGTTTTCAGGTCAAAGTATGAAGGACGTTGTTTGTTGGCCTAGACCTTCTAGTCCTCCAGTATACCGATTGCAACAAAAATGGGCAATAGAGTATGGAATGCCATCAACACATGCTATGGTTGGAGTCTCAATCCCTTTTTCTGTTCTTCTTTATACAGTCCAGCGATACGAGGTTTACTTTTTAATACTCCTTTGTATTCCCTCCCCTTGCCCCCCCCCCTCCTGTAACAACAGTTTCTTACCTTTGCAGACCATAACTAAATTTGGATTTTAAGTTACTAAAATGGAGAAGAATATAGAAAAAGTTCCAAAACTTCTATAAAATCATTTTAGTGTGGATATTTATTTAGAAATAGAGAATAATTGGTGAGATGAGATTAGAAGCGTGTCATACCACCACTTAGGAAATCTGCTTTGTTTACACAGCCTCTGTGTCACAGACTTAATAAAGTTTGATGTTCTCTTCATTTAATATGCCATAACTGCAAAAATTACTTCAGTATTGGAAATCATATTTGGCTATCAAAGAAATTACCAAATTACCATAATAAAGGAACCTATAAATTATTTTAATAAGATATATGTAACAACATTTTTATTTCACTTGGAAATTAGAGGTGACACCCCTCTTCTTGAGTCTCCAACCATGTAGTGTTTGGTCTAACACACCCTTTTCTTGAACTCGGTAGCAGAAAATTGTTACAAAAATGGGATGTTGGGAAGAGTCCTTGCAGTAAAACATAGGGAATGGTGCTGTCAAGCTGTGTTCCTATTTATGACAGTATACATGACTGACATCTCATTATAATTCAAATAAATGAGGGGAATACCAAGATGATTACGTTCTAGTAGCCTTTCCTTATCTCTCAAGAGGAATTAGTATCCTACATTTTAAGGAGGTAGCAACATCGAGCAGAAATTAGTAATATCATAAACATAGTTGACATTTTACATAACTAAACAGGTATTAAAATGTATTTTCTTTTTAATATTTGTGGAGTTGTCTGTTTTCTATTTTTTTCTTTTTTATACTTCCAAAACGATATTTTTAAATTGTCTACATTTGTTCTGTGTTTTAGCTAATATTCTGATGAAGAAAAAGTTATTTATCAAAGGGGGGGGGTCACGTTAGCCATGTTAAAATGTTTGCATTAGTAATGAAAAACCCTTGGTTTTAATGAACTGGTAAACCTAGAGTGGGGGGGGGGGGTTGATTCCCAGTTGGGCAGTAAGAATTTATTTATAGATGAACTCATTAAATAAAATCCTTTGTCCCATCCTGGCTAGAAAAGAGTGGCAACCTGTACCGATCAGCCATAGTTGCATAAATTGGAGAGAAATAAATAATATGTAAAGTAATATTTGCCTTAGCATTGTGTATCGCTAAAATACTAAAACGAAGTAGATCTCAGAAGGTATTGTGGAGATTTTAGAACAAATGGCATGATTTTGAAGTTTAAAAATTGCAGACATTTTTCTGAAGCTCGAGTGTAAAAAGCTTTTAAAATAACAAAGCAATAAAAGAAAAAAACATTACAGAGAAATAAAAATGTTGTTACTTGTATCTTATTAAAACCACTTAGAGGCTCCTTTACGATGAAATCTCCTTATATTTTGGAATCATTTAAAAGTAAATGTAATTCTCTATTGGATAGTCCAATTAGATTTTTGATATTGTAATAATATCTTGCATTGTAGCTCATTAAATGGAGAAACAAGTATAAATGTTTTTAAAAAATCACAAAACCTAAAATGTCTAAAAGAAGTGAGCCCAAAAATTATAGACATTTTTGCTGAAAATTGTACCCAGTACTCCCTCTCAAACTTTTTTCACTGAAGTCTGGCACACTCTGTATAATATATATTTGTTTAAAATTGATAAAAGCAATCATCTTCTCATTAAAAGCAGATGTTCAGGAATAAATGATATGATAGTGTTCTTAGAAAATAAATCCTGCAAGAATTATTAATATTTAAGATTTATGCGAAACATATTGTGTTGTTTTATAGTCATTAATTAGAGTCATTGCCTGAATTAGTACAGAAGTACTTCATTAAAATGAGTGTGAGGTGGTCAGAAATGGTGAAACAAAAAAGTAAGAAATTTTGAAAAACAAAATCAATGTATAGACACAGGCTACAATTTGATATGTATATCACGTCTGGCCTTAGCAAAATGAGGGGGAAACAACTTTTAATTTTAATAAAAATAAGAATAATATAACAGCATACTTTCATAATGACTTCATTCAATATGCAAGTTTGATACTAATATTTTTAAAGGATGTCTCAAATTTTATGTATTCTTTTGACATGTCTGACAAAGAAAATAAATAATAAACATTTTATAAAGAAAATGAATGACTGCACATTTTAAGCTAAAGAAAATATTTGAAGATTTAATAAAAGCATATAATAGCTTTTTCACAATACTTCTGAAAACATAAAATCATTATAAAATTGAGACATGACTTTCTTCTTAAACTTTTTTTGTTTAAAAAAAAATTGAATTAATAAGTCAATTAATTACATGTTTTATACATTGGTTCTTTAAGCACACATTAATTTTCATTTAGGTAGAAGTTATTTTATGTTAAATTATGATATATGTTTTATTTTTTTTTTTTTTTTTTTTTTTTTTTACAGTACCCAGTAGTGGTTGGATTTAGTATTGCAGTTGTATGGTGCTTTGTTATATCTGTAAGCAGAATATACCTTGGGATGCACACTGTATTGGTAACATTATTATATATTTTTTGAATTAGTACTTCAACATTATATATATCTGCCTGCAATCCAAATAGAAAAGAAAACTGTTGGTGTCATCCCATGAGTACCTTGTAGGCCTATTAATTTAAAAATAAAATGTTTTGCTGCACTCCATTTAAAATAATTTCATTTCATTCCTTGTTCCAATTCATTGGTACAAAAAGGTATAAATATTTTTATCTCTAATAAGTGCAATTAAATTTTGTTATATTTTTTATTTTCGCCCTCCTCTAAACCCCCCCTATCCAGATTTCAAAAGAGGCGGATCACAACTAGATGCTACAACAGTCCTAAATACAAAACTTCAATATTTAAGAAGGCTGGAATTTTTTTTTTATCTGAGATACATACAGATGTCAAGCCAAAACTATCAACATGGATTCAGTGAGGATCAAAACGGATAATTCCATTGAAATCTGAAAGCAAAAATTCTTTTTGACTGCAATACTTCCTTTACTTCATACATGGAAATAAAAAGTGCAAAATCAATAATTTATTTACTTACTGACTGAAGAGGATGTACTTCTGTCACAATTTTTGTTCATTTATGATGGTTCGGAATTAGACTTTTTCTTTTGTGGATCCTAGCCTCTGTAATCCCGGAACACCCTGCAGAATTCCTTCTTTCTGTGTACCTAACCTTACCAGTAGAAATGATGTCATGTTTAACATCTCCATCAGTACCGTACCGTCTTTGATGGTCCAAATATGATTTTAAGGTTTTTCTTCCCTAGGACAGCACCTCTTTTTTTTCTTTCTTGGAGGCCCACTGTCAAAAATTAAAATTAGTCTAATCACCAATTTGTGTCATTACCATTGCTTTCAATGGAAGATCTTTGAATCAAGAAATAAACAGATATTTATAAAGACTTCTCTATATGAAGTACTAAATACATTAAAATCAAATTTTCTCTCAGTTTGTTATTTAAGAGCTTTTTCATCATGCCCTCCTTGTACCCATTATTTGAACTAATGTATGTTATAAGTATATGCCAAATTCCATCTTGATAGACTCTTAAGTAAAATACTAAAAACAGCTGTGGAGGGATATCAGAAAGCTAGTCTTCAAGTTAAGAAACCTAAAGAGGATGCACATGCATTCTTTGTGTACGGTCACTTGGTTTCATCCCTTGCATGACCCTATAAAAAAATTAATTTAAGTTGTAATAAATATGGTTTTCAGGAACAAACACAATGTAAAATCATTATTTCATGAAATAGGAATGTCAGGTGCTATCTGCAAGTCATTCAAGTGCAGGTGGAAGTCTTTTCTTTCCTCTCTGAACTAATAACATTCTCCTATTTTCTTTTGCGAGAATCCATGTTCCTCTACATAGATTCAGAAAGGTTTCTGCAGATCACAGAATCATCTAGTCCCTGAAACCATTCTGGCATTAATTTCAACTCCTGAGTTATTTCCCTAAGATACTTAAATTATGTATGATTAGAAAATGATAAGAAAACGTGTACTCCTCCAAAATGGAAAGTTTAGGAAATATCTAATCCCCTAAAATGACAGGATTCTCTGCCTGTTTGATCTGAAGTTATTTTGAGCTGGAAGACAAGGAATGACATGGGCATCTATCTTGAACATGAACCGAGATATTTGTATTTTTTAATTTTCATCGCTCGTTAACAATAAGCTAATATATCATGAAATGTATTATTCCAAGCTTAAACACTGAATATTGTTTTCAACGGAATTTTATTATGTGAGATGCAAATACGTTGTGTGCACTTCAATTGTTGTTTTATAACTCAGAAACAAAGCGAGTTATTCGTACTTTCTTGTAAAGCCTCACTACTTCTCATCGAATTTTGACTTAGAAATAGACATTAGAGATAACATTATTAGTATTTCATTCCAGCATGTAGGAAATCTGCTTAATTTACGCAGCCCCTGTGTGACAGACTTTTGTAAATACAGCTTTAACCCGGGAGAACTCGCTAGGAATTGTGAAACGTGAGAACTCGCGCGTGAGATTTTCTCTCACCCTGAAAGTTTTTGCTTTATGCAAGCGTATACCAATTTCTAGACACCAAATATCATTATTATAATATGTTTAATAGATAAACAAATAAGTAAACACAAAATAGCGTAAAAAAAGTTATATATTGAATTAAATTATTACAATGTGGAACTGAAAGAAGAATTTAACATAAAAATACAGTTTAAATTTTTAAAATTTTTGAGACAATAAAATAAAATAGGAATGTAATTGTTAGGTACAGTAAGTAAAATGATCAAATGAACAAAAAATAGGAACTCAAGTTAACCAATCACATAACTAAGTTTAAAAATTTTTGTGTTTATCATAGATTGTCCGGCAAGTGTGGACCGTATGTTGTGTACATATGGGATTTTTCAAATAATGCACTCTTTCTTTGTTCTACGGTTTTTTTACGAGGACAAAACCCACAAAATCCGTCTCGAATTTTTTTCTCTGGAACGTCTTCTTCTTGCACTCCTGAAATTCGCTTCATTGTATCACGCACATCACAAGGAATATTTGGGATAGCTGAACGTCTTACCAAATGCTCTTTCATTAGACTTAGGGCTAAGGTCTTCAAAAACAGTCTTCTTTCAACGAGATCTTCCGTATTAGCCTTATAAATTATAAAGCTATTGATCCCTCCAATGTTTAGAAATGAAAAAACAAAGTTAGCGGCCATCTACATTTAACCCTTGAAACAGAGTAAATAGCTTTCATTTCATCTACAACGTCGACTCCTCCTTTGGTGAGATTGTAGAAAGTTATTATTTCGGGTTTCGCTGCAACTCCTGTAGTTTTATCAATATTATCGTCGTTATGTAAAGTTGATAACACTAGCACTTTTTTGTTGGCTTTGGCTTTGTAAGAGACTAATGTTTCAGATTTCGTGAAACTAAACATGCTGGTATGCACAGGTTTATTTTTGGTCACAAGAAATGAAGGCGGAATTTCTCGTTTGTTCTTCCTCAATGTTCCAACTAAAGTGGTTTTTTTTCGCAAGTAAGTCTTTTGCCAGAGGAATGGAAGTGAAATAATTAGCCATGGTGATATTTCTCCCACTGCCCAAAATATGATTTTACATTTTACAGATAAATTAATCTAAAAGTAAACAGCTAGCGTTTGAATTTAATATATAACGGGAGAACTCGCATGTAGAGCAAAACTCTCACCGGATACGTTTTCCAAAGAACAACTTGAGGGGTGAAGCTCACGACAGTACTAACTGACTGCGAATGACGGCAACCTGTGACCAAACGTCCAAACTCCAGCTAGACAAACGGAGACCCTTCTGCCTAAATTAAGTGTCCGGCAGTAGCGATTCTACTCCAAGCGTGAGAAAAAATCTCACCCAGCGAGTTCTCCCGGGTTAATGATATTCTATTTTCTAAATATAAGATTAAGTATCAGATGCTTTCAGAAGTAATATATAGATGTAAAGAAGTAGTTCTTTCCTTCCAATACATGAATAACCTTCTTATACTACACCAAATTAAGAAATTTTTCCTTAATAGAATTACATTTAAAATTCCAAGACCACTTATATTTTCCATTTATTGCCTTTGGCCCTAAAGAAATTAATATATTTTTTTTTTTCAGGATAATGCTTTTAAGCCCTTACATTTTTGTTATTGTTTTTAGGATGTTATAGTGGGCATATTACTTGCAATTCTTCTCATGGTTCCTTTAGTCCCATTAGTAGACCGAACTGATATGTTTCTGCTTACTAGCCGCTGGTCTCCTTTAATTCTTCTGTCTGGCAGCATTTTGATTCTTGTTTTCTGCCCCAAAAGTGAAATTTGGACTCCAACGAGGTATTCTCAGAATTTTCTCCAAGGTAAAAATTGAATTTAATTGAAAATTCATTTACTTGTTTGTTTTTTTCTTCTTAGGGGAGATACAGCCACTGTCATCAGTGTATGTGTTGGCATCCATCTGGGAGCCTGGGCTAACTATCAACTAGGCCAAATGTCCGAACCCACATCACCACCCCCCTATAAAGTAATATGGCCTTCAAATGAGATGATGGGTATGCATCTTGTTATATATATAACTGGCTATAATTTATGTGTATTTTTGAGTCATTAGTATGTTAATAAATAATTAATTTATAAATTCTGTGATGGGAGTTTACAGAAAATATAAACTATGATCTATAGTTCATTGTTTTGAATATAAGACACTATTGAATCAAAATTTGTAATCGAAGATCAAAGAAAAAGTAATGCACAGTACAATGTGCACACTGCTTTGAAGAAAAAAAATCTTAAAATCTCTTTTTCTACAAACATATTCTAAAATTTCTGATCAGTTCGCTCAAAGTCAGACAGTGCACATATGTATAATATTTTCACAATAATTTAGAAAAATATTTCACTTTGATGTGATAGTGTTGTAACAGCTGGGTCTGGCTCAATAATGACTTAACCTTACCCCTACTAGCTGCCACCTGTTCTCAGAGACAGTATTGCCAAAAACTATTTAAATCAAAATAATTACTCTAATTTTAAAGTAGGCACACTGTGAGCAACCTCAAAATTACCTTTTGATTTTAGTGTGAAAATTAATGGCGTACCCTCGCAGTTGTGTTTGTGTGAACTCTGCTTCATGCCGTTTGTCATTATTTATTCGAAGACCGATTATTATTTGTTGTATTTTGTGTTCTTCACCTTTTATTTTTCGACTAGTGTAATTTTTTTTTATATATATAAATTATAGTGGACTTATTACTTTCAAGTTTTATTATTGTACATTATAAAAACCGCCCATTAAAGTGTAGTAATAATACTCGAATATGTATCAAAAGGGGAAAATGGTAAACAAAAAACCAAAATTAGGCATTTAAAAAGATAATTTTTTAATATATAATTAAATAAATAATATTCAAAGTTTTTTTTTTAGCAAATATCCCTTAAGGGAAATCAGCTATTGAGGATGAACTGATTACATGGTTTTTGAAAATGTTCTTCAAATGTCCATCGATCCTACTCAGGAGATGGCAAAAATGAGGACCGTTCAATTTATATATATATCTGTAAACACTCTTACAGTCACAATTTTAGTTTGATCGTTATCAAACTCAATATTTAAATGTTTTATGTAAAACTAAAGATCAAGCTCATAAACAGCTAAAATTGGACCACTTGGAGGTTGAATTTAGAAGGGAAGAATTTTGGAAAAGTAGATTATCTCTGTGGATATGGGATAGGTTGAAAAATTGTATAGAATCAATCTTGTAAATTCAAGTCCCTTTAAGTCTGGTTATGTAAATATTTTTATCATCAATATTAACCGAGTTATTTGTATTTTTTAGTTTTCAGCCTTTAGTAAGCCCTAACTCCTTCTCATGTCATATTAACAATAAACTGTTATATCATGAACCACTTTAATAAAAATTCCAAATACTGATTTCAAGAGACCTTTATTGAACCACTTTAATGAAAATTCCAAATACTGATTTCAAGGGACCTTTATTATGCAAGGTACTTACAAATTTGTTGAGATGACATCATCAATTAAGATTTTAAGTTCTTGTCCCATAAATGTTTATCTGATCTATACCATACTCGATATTTAATCCTTTCAGTCAACTCTAAAAATCATATTAGTTTTGCCTGAAATTTGACCAAGTTGTTGTGCTATGTATATCATGACTAAGCTGGTCTAGAGGAAGGGTTACTTCCTCAATCATGAGCTGAGTTTGGTTTGTATTTTAAAATTTGGCTCCTGAAGAGTCACTAAAGAAAATTTGAAACATGTAGAACAGAGTGATAAATAAAGTTTAGTGAAATTATCAAGTATTTAAGATACCTAGATAAATGAAATTCAAAATTGGCAAACAAATAAATTATAATCAAATGAAGTCAGGAAAATAAGAAAAACTTGTGGTTATGTTACAAATTCTTGGAATTTTCAATCAATCACAGAATTACCATGTTTGTAATCTATATGTGTTGGCTTGCTTTCATAATTCATTTTTGTCATGAGGCATTCTATCAAAAAATAGTACATGACCTTTTTCGTATTTATAGGTCCACACAGGGGGACATATTTCAGATCCGTAGATTATACCTCTGTGGGTTGATACTAGTGTTCATTTGCTAGCCTTTTGGCTCATGCCATCACCCAAACCAAATCTCCAGCAGACCAAGTCTCTGTTACTCCATGATGTGTTTTTATAGACAAGCAATGTCATTATCCTTCCTCTCAACTCACATCTATTCATTTATTTTTTTTTTTGTCTTCTTTGTACTGATCCCGCCTTATTATGTTGGGTATTCATTAAACTGCTCTCCTATTGTTATCATTTTCATATCAACACAATTATATATCTAAACATTGTATGTACAGTAAGTGTGTGTTTTAAACTCACACAAGCTTCAGAGTTTCAGTGCACAATTTGTTTAACAACACACTACACACCTGGTTAATTATTCTTAACTACTACTCACAGTATGCACTGATTGCTTCACTGTTCTTGTTATTACACAGTGCAGTAACCCACTCACGATTACTGAAGTTCACAATTACACTACACGGCACTGCACTGTCCTTTACTTCGCGAAGTTAATGCACTGTCTTAAACACGGCACTATATTGTTCTTTACAGAGTCACGGCACAACACTGTTTTTCACATAAAACATTTTACCGCACTGCAATAAGTCGCACTGTTGCACTGATGATCACTTGAAGACAGCTGAGAACAAACTAACTGTCGGGCAAGTTGTACACGCTTATATAGAGGAGTGATAACATTAAAGGAATCTGCCTCGATGGTACTGGACTCTTAGTCTGGAGCAATCCTTGCTCCACTAGACACCAATAGTCCAATAGGCTCCAATAGTCCTTCCTGGGTCGGCTCCTTTTATCTCCTTCGTACTTCCTAAATACGTGACTATCTCTGTTTAATTTTTCATGTATTTAATTTTCACAACACCTTGTTCATTCATCCTGGGTTTAGAGGTCCCAATAATAATTAGAATATAATTTAGTGTTCACATTCTATTTTTTTGGTGGCCCATTTATTAGTTGCATATGACTTTTTCTCAGTAATTTTAGTTTTATTTATTCTATTTCATATCTTTCATATTTTTATTGTTTTGGGTTCTATGATCAAATGACAATACTGCCAACATCACCATAATATAAATTATTATGATGTGTTTCAAGACTTAATATTATTTTTCAGGTTTGATCTTTCTTCGTAGTGCACTGGGCTTTTCATGTATACTTGCAACGCGTGCAATATGCAAGTCGGCAGGATATGCAACACTGTGTTTATTAGGCCTGTCCACTGCCCCTTTGGACTCTCCTTCGTCTCTCAGAAACACAGTCGATCTGATATTCAAATATATAACATATATTCTAATAGGTTTTAATACTGTTCATCTTCTCCCTAGCACATTCAAGCTTTTGTCAATTGACAGGCCTACATTCTACACCGAAATATAATTCATCTTTGATAAGTGCTCTTATATTGTAAATAAGCCTTAATCATTTCACTTTTTTTTTTAAAATCAATGTCTATCGAGAATAGCTCTAAATCTTGATGCCTTGATTTCAGCTCAGGTTGTAAATATTTTGTGATGAGCCTTGAAATAATTGTTAGATGCTATTTATTTGAAAACATAGACCTTAAAAAATTAGGCTATTATAAAAGATAAAATTGTATTTCACAAGGCTGTAAGATACATGAAATTACATTACATTAATGCCTAATAATGATTATAAAATGTTTTGCATTTTATTATAAACTGTATTATAGCTTAACAACTATGGTCATTACATTCCAACTTGTATTTCTTGAAAAATGAACAATTGTGTTTTTATAATATTAAATTTTGGATACTTAATTTAAAACTGTACATTGTAAAAATGTATTTCACTATTGTAACCCTCTATTGCGATTTTGTTCCACATGCATACTGATTATCATATAGCTCAAGGACAGGGTTGTAATTTATTTTAGGTATGTTTAATTGTTTTCTTAAAGTTATCTTTTATATTTTTGTAATTATGATAATTATAATTATAATTATATATAAATTGAAAACTCCAAATAAATATATTAATCAAAAGTGATAGAATGTAATTAATAAATGTGATCTATTATTTATTTTGCTTATTCCATTATATTGTTAATATTTCCACTTTTTAATTATCTTTGCTCAGAATGTCTAAAGATGTGTTGCTTTATTTTTGTTTTGTTGACATTTGTGTCCTTTGCGACTTCTTGGTTTTATCTTTATCTAGGACTATTCATAATGATAAAACCAAGGAGGAAAGTTTTTTAAAACTGTTTTAAATAAAAGTTTATTTATTCTTTAAAAAATTATGTATTTATTTTTGGGATTAAAATTATTGACTATAAACTACCTTACATTAGAGGATTCTGGACATAATGTATTTCCTTCATTCTCTCTCTTCCTGCCAATGACTTAATATCTGTTCTATGTGTGTCACATTATTGCTTTCTTATTCTCCTCCAAATGCTATCATATCTTAAAGTTAATTTTTGGTCACCAAAATCTTTGTCACTCGTATTTTTTACTTGCCTAATATCTTACTTTCATTTTTTTTAATACAACACTGCCTATTTGATTATACAATACTATTCACTGATTCCACTTTCGTTAATACCCACTATGAAGTGAGGGTTTTTTTTTTTTTTTAAACAATGAATTGTTAACTTACTTTAAAATCAAACTATCTCGTCAGATGAACTAGCAACTCCAGACTAGTACAATCAAGATTTTTGTTTAGGAGGTCCTGAAACTAGCTTCAAATGATCAATTTAAAAAAGACTTTTATCATTTTTAGAGGCTTAAAAACATGTTTTTGCTTGTTTTTAGACAAATATTTAAATCTAATATTGTTTGAACTACTTTAAAACGAATCTATAAATACAAAAAAGACTAAAGAGGCCGACAATAGAAATGAATTAAAAGTATTAGGATATATATTAAATGAAACTCCATTGGTAATTTCATTTAATAAATAAAATAGTAACCCCAGCTCCCACCATAGAAATTGAAATTAATTCACTATCATGAGTACCAAAATATGAAATATTATATTTACTTTTCTTTATACTTGGGCTTCCCTGAAGATTCGAGGGATTTTTTTTTGTATTTTTGGATGCAATCTTGATGGATTTCCAGTGAGATTGGCTATATACAATCTTCATTTTGGATTTCTGGCGTGAGTGGTTATATACAATCTTCATTTTGGTAAAAATATAATAAAATAAGAATAAAAATGGAACCAAAATAATAATAAAAATAGAAATAAATATATTTCGGAGCAATTAAACATAAATATATATAGCGGTCGCAATTTTTGTTTGATTGTTACCAAACTCCATATTTAATCGTTTAATGTAAAAAGGAAAATCCGGTTCGTTAATGGCTGAAATCGGACCAGTAGGAGGGGGGTTTAGAGGGGGAATTTTTGAAAATTCGACATATCTCCGTTAATAAACGTCGGATCAAAACATTGTATAGAACCAATCTTATTGCAAATTAAAGCTACTATAAATATTGTTATATACATTTATTCTTTATCTTATTTTATTTTATTATTATCCTCTTCAGACTCCCGCTGGTCTACAGGTTCTGCAACACTAGCGCACTCCGTTAGCGACCTCGTGAATTAATATTCTCCCTTGGCAGGGATCGAACCTGTACCTATTTTCACCTACAGCTTGCTGGCGTCGGATCGAAAAATTGTATGGAATCATTCTTATTTCAAATGTGATGTTCTATAATATTGTCATACACATGTTTTCTCTAAATTGAATATTAACTGTGATATTTCCATATTTTAGTTTTCCACCATCAGTAAACCCCCACTTACTTGTGTCAAATGAACAATAAAGTCCGTCACGCAGGGTCTGCGTAAACTAAGCAGATTTCTCATGTGAGTTTAGTAATAAATAAATCTACATACTAGTAACACAACACCACCGTGAATAAATACAAACGGAAATAAGAACTGTTTCAGTCAATTTTAATAACCTGCCGACGGGAAGCTTTTGAAATGTAATCAAACAGGTCTGCTAGCCTTACACCGGAAAGAAAAACAATTACTGAAATACTACATATTACACATTACATATTAATTTTATTGAAAACTATTTACTGTAATAGTACTTTAATTAATAATGAGTCAGAATAATTGTTATCTCAATCAATCAAATTTTAATAGTCCAAGACCTTAAGAGGGGGTGGGGGGGTGGCGGTCAACAGGACATATTTGCATGTATCTCGTATAATAAAGGTCACTTGAATACAATATGTGGTATTTAAGCTTCGAATAATGTGGTTAATTAAATAAAAGAGTTTTGTTGTTTGTAACATGAGCAGAGGTGGGGGGTTGCTGAAGGTTGAAAAATGCAAATATCTCGGTTAATATTCAAGCTAGAGAATAAATCTATATAACAATAATTATAGTACATTTAACTTCCAATAAGATTGGTTCTGTACAATCCAACGTATATATTTCGAAAATCCTTTCCTCTAAACCCCCCCCCTCCCCCTGGTAAAATATCTCCGTTACTATACGTCGGATCAAAAAATTGTATAAAATCAATCTTATTGAAAATTAAATTTACTATAAATATTGTTATATATATTTATTCTTTATCTTGAATATTAACCGAGATATTTGCCTTTTTCAGCCTTCAGCAAATTCCCACTTCTACTCATCTGATATAAACAAAACTGTTATGTAATAAACCTCATTATTCGAAGCTTAAAGACCATAAATTGTTTTTTCTGTAATTGTTGAATGATGGTAACATTACTAAACTGAAATGAGTGAAGAAAGTGAAACATTTTGCAATAGAGTGAAGAAAGTGAATTGCCTTCTTAATTAGTAATAAGTATAAATTAAAAAATAGTTTGAAGTTGGAAATTAAATGCTTTTAAATGTTTCTTAACATTGTAAGAATTTATTTTAACAAAATAAATTGAAATGTGAATGAATTATTGGTGGAAATAATCAATATATTTTAAAATTTAAATATAATAATAATTACCTGCACTTGTTTATAACTGCACTACTTCACAATCATCACTAGTTGTTTTATAACTATGCTTATAACCTTTCACAACCATGCTTATAACCTACCAACAACATACCATAATCTTTACAACATCCTAATTTTGTTCATATTCTGGTTAGATCTGATCATGTATTACACGATTACAGAAAAAATTTAATATTACACTCGTGATGAAAGTAGAATTTACAACTCTCGTGAAATTACCACACTCGCTTCGCTCGTGTGGGTAAACGTTTCACTCGAGTTGTAAAATGATCTACTTTCGTCACTTGTATAATAAATAACTATTCAAGAGACCTTTATTATACGAGATAAATGCAAATATGTTATCATGACCCCCCCCCCTCCCCTTCTTAAGTTCTTGGACTACTAAAATTTGATTGATTGTGATAAAAAGTATTCTTATCCATTGTAAATAACAGTACTAGATATAGTTAATAGTTTTCAATAAAATTAATATGTTATATTCTGATATATTTCCGTAATTGTTTTTCTTTCCTGTGAGAAGTTGGCACACTTGTTTGTTTACGTTTGAGTTGCTTCCCGTCTGGAGGTTTCTTATTATCGTTTCTATTTATTCACTTGATGTTGACGGTGCTATTGTGTTACCAGTATGTAGATTTATCTATTGTTAAACATCACGAGGGGAATCTGCTTAGTTTACGCAGCCCCTGCGCGACGGACGTTTTATCATCTAGGTAGGATCATTAGAAGAAAAATTTCGAAAGTCGCGTCATAAGTACGATCTCAATACCTGATTTCCCTTAATGTAAATCTGCTAAAAAGTTATGATATTATGAAGCACGTTCTTTGAAGCCTAAATACTAAATATTGTTCTCATTGAACTTTTATGTTTTGAGATAAATGCAAATACTTGACGCACGTGGGGAATCTGCTTAGTTAATGCAGCCCCTGCGTAACGGACTTTTTTATATTTTTTTCGTTTTCATTTTCGTACTTGTCATGCAATTTTCAATGAAAGGCCTAGATCAAACTAGAAGTCCTGTTACTTGGACTGATTTATTATATCAGAAATACTTGTACGTATCATTGCAGCTTGCAGGAAATCTGCCTAGTTATGCTGTATGAGTGGCGGACTTTTATATTATTTTATTTAAAAGAAAAGAGCGTCTTCATGGGTTACTCAGACTCAAGAGGATCCTTATATTTTGATTAATCCTCTTTAATCCTTTGCTGACAATGCCATCTGTATTATCTCGTGTACTTTGATACCTTTAGTTCTCGGTTAAAATATGCACCGACGGTCATGAGTCTCCAGACAGTATTCGGTCTCATCTTCCTCAGTGTGGTTCGCCTCTGCTCATGCGCCTTCGCCGCCCTTAGGATTATCACAGGCGAGTGCCGATTTAGAACTCATATTTCTTATATTTATATATAGGACACATGTCTAACATACTAATTGGATTAAAGCTGTATTTTTTGATTAATTGAAATGACTATAATTTAATTTCTATTGAATATTTATTAACTAGCAGTGTTACCTATCATTGAGGGTAAATATATAAATGGCTTTTCGACTTTATATAAAGTTTGAATTAATCTATACACAACTCATCCCGTTGTTTTAATCAACTAGCAGAAACGCCCATTAACATGTGCAATAGCTGCAGTTCATTTGTAATACCTGTGGAGTGAAGTGGTAATTGGACGAATTGAAATAATAATGGTTTACCATCAAAATATGAAGAATGGGTTAAAGTAAGCTCTGAATAATCGCAAGAAACTTCAGCTGATATTATTGTTTTAATAGGTAACCCGTTTCATATAACCTCATTAGTACTAAATTGACGGTAATAAATATTAATAATGATTATTAATTTTTTACTCGTGAAACATGGAATAGCAGCTACTGGACGAATAATATTTGTGTGTATTTGTTAAGACTAGAGGAGAAATATATGCAGATGGAAAACAAACAAACTCGATATTCCAGGATATTTCTGGATATCCATTATTAAGATTCGGATTAAAAAATGTGTTTTTAATCAATCTCGTTTATAAATTAAAAAACTAAAATTGTTTTTCTGTACATTTGCTTTTATTGTAGTAGAATATATACACTTCATTTTGCCTTTTCAGGATTTATTTAACCCCTTCTTCTATGATTATCAGTTTTTTCCTGAATCCTTTAAGTATTCAAGAACAAGTAAAATTTTAGCCTTCAAAGTCCTTTTGCATATTAGTCATATTTTCCTTAGTAAACTGTATAATGAGTAGCCTTATTTAGCGAGGAAAAGTCCGCCACGCAGGGGCTACTAAACTAAGTAGATTCCCCACCTGGTAGTATAACACGCTTGTGATCCCCTTTTAGCAGATTTCCCTTAAGGGAAATCAGCTATTGAGGTCGTAATCATGACGCGACTTTAGAAAATTTTCATCAAATGTCCATCGATCCTACCCTGGAGATGACGAAAATGAGGACCGTTCAAAACTGTATATATATGTCAGTTACCGCTCTAGCGGCCGTAATTTTTATCTTTTCGTTACCAAACTTGATATATGATCGTTTTATACAAAAAGACAGGTCAAGTTCGTTAACGGCTGAAATCGGACCAGGGGAAGGGGGGGGGGTCAAAGGGGGAGAATTTTGAAAATTCTTAATATCTCTGTTATTATGCGTCGGATTGAAAAATTGTATAGAACTAATCTTATTGCAAATGTAATGCTCAATAAATGTTGTTATGTACATTTTTTCACTATCTTGATTATTAACTGAAATTTTTGCATTTTTAAGTTTTTGGACTTTAGTAAAGCCCCACTCCTACTCATCTCATATTAACAATATTCTATTATGTTATGAAGCACTTTACTTGAAGCTTATATACCAAATATTGTACTCATTGAACTTTTAAGTTTTGAGATAAATGCCAATACGTTGCGCACGTGGGAAATCTGCTTAGTTAACGCAGACCCTGCGTGTCTGATTTATTATAACATATTCACTATTTCTATGTACAACAACCGATAAGTAGAAGGCAGCGGAAAGGGGGGGGGGCAGGGGGCTTACTGAAGGTCTCATAGTAATGGAGGTATTTTGAATTTTCGAAATTCACCCTCCAACCCCCCCCCCTTTTCCTCCCACTGCGCTCCGATTTCAGCCAATAATGAACTCAATTTTAGTTTTGAACGAAACACTCATAGTATATCGAGTTTACATACATACATACATACATACATATATATATATATATATATATATATATATATATATATATATATATATATATATATCTTAATATATATAAATCTCCTGTCACGATGTTTGTCCGCGATGGACTCCTAAACTACTTAACCGATTTTAAATTAAATTGGCACACCGTGAGCAGTCTGGTCCAACTTGAGAGATAGGCTATATTAATTTTCTCTGAGACGAACAGGAGTGGGGGTTATAAGGGAGGCCTGAAATTAAAAGTGATATTTCGTTTTCTATTGGTTTTTTCGCAAATATGCACATAACAAAAGTTGTTTATTTTGTTATTTAGAGTAACTTTTGTCATAAACGCTTTCATCGTATTCCGAAGTTTAAATGAGTTATACGCTTATGACTATAGTGGGAGTCAACAATATTATTTGGCACAAAAGACCCAACCGAAATAAATAAAACTCGGTATGTGTATTAGCACTAACGCTTTCATTATAAGAAGCCATACCAACATTTCTAGGGACGGGCAGGAGTGGGGGTTTTAAGGGAAGCCAGAAATTAAAAATAGCGATATTTCGTTTCCTATTGGTTTATCGGCAAATATGAACATAACAAAAGTTGTTTATTTTACTATTTAGAGTAACTTTTGTTATATACACTTTTTTCGTATACCGAATTATAAACGAGATATACGCTAAAAATTATAGCGGAAGTGAAAAATTTTATTTGGCACAAAAGACTCAACCGAACTAAATAAAACACTCAGTATGTGTATTAGCACTAACGCCTTCCTTATAAAAAGCCATACTATTTCTAGGGACAGGCAGGAGTGGGGGTTATAAGGGAGACCTGAAAATAATAATAGTGATATTTCGTTTCCTATTGTAGTTTCAGCAAATATGCACATAACAAAAGTTGTTTATTTTGTTATTTAGAAAAAATTGCTCAAGAATTCTTTTCAATATGAACTACCAGGTACCTCACCTGGAAAAATTAATTCAAATGTATGTTAATATTTAGTCCTTAATAATTCAAATCTATGCATAATGCCCAGGAAGCGGGAAATATGACAATATGGAGGACAGTGAAGTCTTACATAAAAAATTAATTTTATTATTAACAAATTCACAGAAACGACGGGTATTAACCCTAAACACTGGGACGGGTAAATGTCAAAATATTGTGCAAAATAAAGCCTTGCCAAAAAAAATACCATCAACATTCAGCCTCAAATGAATTCCCGAGCGAAGCCGGGTATCTGAGCTAGTATATATATATATATATATATATATATATATACTAGCTCAGATACCCGGCTTCGCTCGGGAATTCATTTGAGGCTGAATGGTGATGTTATTTTTGTTGGCAAGGCTTTAATTTGCACAATATTTTCACATTTACCCGTCCCAGTGTTTAGAGTAAATACCCGTCGTTTCTGTGGATTTGTTAAAAATAAAATTATTTTTTTATGGAAGACTTCACTGTGCTCCATATTGTCATATTTCCTGTTTCCTGTGCATTATGCATAGATTTGAAATATTAAGCACAAAATGTTAACATACATTTGAATTAATTTTTTTCGGTGATGTACCTGGTAGTTCCAAATAATTGTTGAGCAAATTTCTCTAAATAACAAAATAAACAACTTTTGTTATGTGCATATTTGCCGAAACCCCAATACGAAACGAAATATCACTATTTTTAATTTCAGGCCTCCCTTATAACCCCTACTCCTGCCCGTCCCTAGAAATGTTAGTATGGCTTATTATAAGGAAGGCGTTAGTGCTAATACACATACCGAGTGTTGTATTTAGTTCAGTTGAGTCTTTTGTGGCAAATAAAATTGTTGACTCCCGCTATAATTTTAAGCGTATAACGTCTTTATACTTCGGTATACGTCGATAGTCTAAATTACAAAAGTTTCTCTAAATAACAAAATAAACAACTTTTGTCATGTACATATTTGCCGAAAAACGAATAGGAAACGAAATATTGCTATTTTTAATTTCTGGCTTCCCTTATAACCCCCACTCCTGCCCGTCCCTAGAAATGTTGGTATGGCTTATTATAATGAAAGCGTTAGTGCTAATACATATACCGAGTTTTATTTATTTCGGTTGGGTCTTTTGTCCCAAATGAAATTGTTCACTTCCGCTATAGGTTTTAGCGTATATTTCGTTTATAATTCGGTATACGAAAAAAGTGTATATAACAAAAGTTACTCTAAATAACAAAATAAACAACTTTTGTTATGTTCATATTTGCCGATAAAACAATACGAAACGAAATATCGCTATTTTTAATTTCTGGCTTCCCTTATAACCCCCATTCCTGTTCGTCTCAGAGGATATTAATTTAGCCTAAAGTCTAACCTGGGTTAGTAGTAACATACATACCAAGTTTCATGAAATTCGGTTAAGCCGTTTATGCGTGAAAAGGTAACAAACAAACAAACAAACATACACGAAAGAAACAAAATGCAGTTATGGTGTCTATGACATGTGAAACGAAAAGTTATCGTGAAATTTCGCGAAAAAAATCAATGTACAGACAGAGGTTACAATTTTATATATATATATATATATATATATATATATATATATATATATATATATATACATATATACACACACACATAAAGAGACACATTTATTATTTTGAACAGACTTCATTTCCGTCTTCTACTAGGGAGGATCGATGGACATTTGAAGAAATGTTTCGAACATCCCGTCATGAGTACGACCTTAATAGCAAATTTCCCTTAGGGGAACTTCAGTTTTCTTCAACTGCTTTTTCCTAAGTGATAGTTATTATTGCTAATATATTTTCTGTATGTACAAAATAGGTCTGTTTTCATTCACAATGCTATTATTAAGAAAGAGTGCACTTTCTGCACCATCTCTATCTTGTACGCCTAGATTGATTCGTTCCTCTACCACCTCACTTCCCTAGAAGAATTACTGTACTATGTTCTTATGAGAAAAACAAATTTAATTAATTTGTTCGTTTGAAAATTAATCAGAATAAATATTTTACAAAATTACAACTTATTATTGCAGAATAATTAGAACACAGAACCAATCTAATTAATATCTAATATTTTTTTTGCTCTGTTGAAAAATTTATTTTTTCTTCTTTTCTTTTTATATACTAAACATACACGTCTGCATATAAACATAAACTGACTGATTGGAAGACTTCAAAAGGTAAACTTTAACACAACATAAATTGAATAATTCATGACAGCAGTACCCACGACACATTTTTATCATGTTTGAAGAATATTTATTTAAGAACTCCCATTTTTTGTGTGGTAAGGGGTTCGATGCTTGAAAAGGGGAGAGAGAAAGAGGAGTGAGGGAGAGATTCAGTATATGTAGCGATTTTTCCTATGTTTTCTCCGTATTCTTTTGTAAATTTAACTTTCAATCTATTAACAAGCTTTAGGAACTCGATATTTAATTTTCATAACGATTATCTGATATAGTGCCAATCGCCATTGTTGCGAAGAATCTGCTACAAGGTAAGATAAATATGCAAGGTGGCCTAATTTTATTATGATATTCCTTAGCTGACCGTTTTTATTATTTTTTTTTAAATAATAATATAATAACAATAATATTCGAAACCACTTTATGTTTCATATATAAGCTCACCTAAGTTATGTGTGCTGCTTAATACTATGTGAATTTCCCCAATTGAGGACCCTTTTCAGTATTTAAATTTAAATAAAAAATACAATAAAAAGTCCCTAAAGCAGGTGGCGCGTTAATTTAGCAGATTTATCACATGGCACAATGGTGACATCTCATGCTCTATTCTCTATTTCTCCCATAAAAAGAAGCCTATGTGTTCAGGATTCCCAAATATTCGCAGGATATGTGATATTCAGTATATAACGTAAGTAAAAATCGCATGAGTAGGATAGATTGGTAACTGAAGGCTGAATTAAAAAAAAAAAAAACATGTAGTTGAATAATATTCGAGCTAGAGAAAAATGTGTTGACCGCCAATAATCATAACTATACTTAATTACTTTGTCAATAATTTTCTTCATATATTAATCTTTGATCTGACTCATTATAGCGGTGTGCGCATGATATTGCATTTTATTCCTTATCTAAACCCTCACTTATGCTGGTAAAGAAGATGTCTCCAGTATGGCTTGAAACAGCTAACATCGAATATAATATCAATCAAATTATTGTTAATGTGTTAACAGACAAATTCATATATTTATAAATTTGAACTGACCTCATTTTCGTCATCTTCTAGGTAGGATCAATGGGCATTTGACTTTCTTTTTTTTTACTTTTTTCGATAATTTCGGTATGAGTATAACTCGAGAGAAATCAGCTAAAACTGGAAACTCCTTGAGAGACAGCCAGGATAATATTGCTGTAACATACAAATTAGAATCGGGGCATTGAATATTTAAGGAAAATGAGCCGTTGTCCATTTTCATTAGGAATGTAGTATTTACAACTACACCTGGTAATTGATCTCGTGAACAGTGGAGAAAATTCGATTCAACGCCAGAGTTGTAGATAGCCATCCCTCGGTAGCCTGTAGCCTCCATAAGCTGACTAATGATAGACTATTAGCCAGTATGAGTATGCAGACTACAACTTAATTCTACTCTCCAGTCTGACCCCATTGACATGTTGTAAGTGAGAATTTAGACAAGGGGAGGATTTCCGTTGGGGGAATGACAAATTGTGTTACATGGCAAAATTAACTTTAGAATAACCGTATTCTTAGAACCTTGTCAACAACCTACATAATTTCATAGCCTTACGTATATTTGCACCTTATCCTTATTGAGACTAATAAAAGTATTTAAGGCTAATGAAGTTTTATTTTATTAGACCTCAAATAGTCTGTTTTTCAATAAAGTATTCAGGGAACGGAATGTAACTCCTTAACAACCCCCCCTCCTGTTCGTTCCTAAAAATGCTAACATAGCTTATAGTCAAAAATACGGAGTTCCGTTGATTTCGATTTAGTCTTTCGTGTCCCTCTAACATTGTTGGCCCACTTCTATAGTTTTTCGTGTTCACCTCATTTATAGTTCCACGGCAGTGTTTGTTGGAAGTGAAGAATGTTTACTTGGAGAGAGAGAAAAAACGTCCAATTCTTCACAATTTGTTTATTTCAGCGCTAAGCGCTTAATGCTAAGTGCTGAGTGCTCGGTTGAGTCTTTTGTGCAATATAAAATTGTTGACTCCCACTATAGTTTTTAGCGTATAGCTCATTTATACTTTGGCATACGACAAAAGAGTATATAACAAAAATTACTCTAAATAAGAAAATAAACAGCTTTTGTTATGTGCATATTTGCCGAAAAACCAATAGGAAACGAAATATTCCTATTTTTAATTTCAGGCTTCCCCCCACTCCTGTTCGTCTCAGAGAATATTAATATAGCCAAAAGCCTAACCTGGGTTAGTAGTAACATACATACCAAGTTTCATGAAATTCGGTTAAGCCGTTTACGATTCAATAAAGGACATACAATACAGACAAACATTCATTTTTATATAGATATACATTCATATATATAGATTCAATGAACGGAATGTAATTTGAGATAAATCTAAAATCAAGATGTATAAAAACCAAATGTGCCATTAAGTTTAGCTAACATAATAAACTAAGCCCTGAGTCCTGGAAATAACCCCAATAGTTATAGTTAGGCTACAAAATACGATGTAGATAGCAGCGGCACCTATCCCGCATATTTCTGACTCCAGGACCATTAAGAATTAAAAATATTTTATTTCAAATGTATTCACTATAAGCATTGGGCATGCCTAATATTATGAGGAGAGGAGGAAACATGCTATAGAACACAGTTAAACACGTGGTGTAGTTATTTATACTAGAATGCTTGGTAAACGGGGAAAATGCTAATTTTCATTACTATTGACCAAACTAGGGTGACAAATATCTACGTAGGCTAGTTTAGCCGGAAGAGATGGTGTTTTTATTTTAAATGAAAGGTTGGCAGCCGGGAGTGCATGAGGCGGACAGACAGGCGAACCGGTGGCTGGATCGATCGGCTGGAGCTGGAGAGAGAGGCTGGAGCGAGAGGGTGTGAGTGGGAGGGGGATTAGCTCGACTGGGGGTGGGGGAATCAATATTAAGTGGAGGGGGAGTAGGGGTGACTCACCGGGCGCCACCCCGTCTCTCCCTCCTGTCTGTCTGTCTGCCTCTCACAACCTTCAGCTGACGAATTTATTTTCACTACATTTTAAACATTAAACGACTTTCTATTTACTTTTATATAATGACTATCTTCTATTGGGCTAAACTGGAAATATACTTTAAACCATTTCTGTAGCTATTGTAAGGCCTTCACTTTTACTAGACCCACCATGAATTCCATGCTCTGGGTGAGCATTTATGGAAGAACTTCAATGTTTCACAATGTTAAAATCACTGCCAATATCGACCTGAAAACAGACGGTATATTAAAATAAAATTAGGATCATTAAAAAGCAAATAAATAACCAAAGATCACTTTCTGAGAGCAAGCTCCATCATCATTATTATCATACTTAATTACTTTGTCAATAATTTTCTTCTTTTACATATATATGTATATATATATATATATATATATATATATATATATATATATATAAACTCAATAGTATATATACATATACTAACTCAGATACCCGGCTTCGCTCGGGCTTCATTTGAGGCTGAATGTTGGTGGTATTTTTTTGGCAAGGCATTACTTTGCACAATATTTTGACATTTACCCGTCCCAGTGTTTAGGGTTAATACCCGTCGTTGCTGTGGATTTGTTAATAATAAAATTAATTTTTTACGAAAATATGGAGGACAGTGAAGTCTTACATTCACTGTCCTCCATATTTTCGTATTTCCCGTCTCCTGTGCATTATGCATAGATTTGAATTATTAAGGACAAAATATTAACATAGATTTGAATTAATTTTTCCAATTGAGGTACGTGGTAGTTCATATTGGAAAGAATTGTTGAGCATATCAATATTTCTACGCAAATTACTTGCTTCATACATTGTTCCCGAAAAAATGTATAAAACAAAAGTTACTCTAAATAACAAAGTAAACAACTTTTGTTACGTGCACGTTTATCGGAAAAACAAATAGACAATGAAATATCGCGATTTTTTTTTTTCGGCCTCCCTTATATCCCCCGCTCCCGTTCGTACCCAAAAAATTTAATATAGTTTATAATCATGGAAGAATTAATGCTAATTGACATATCGAGTTTCGTTAAGTTCGGTTCAATCGTTAGTGCCCAATAAAATTGTTGGCTCCCGCTAAAGTTTTAGTGTATATCTCGTTTATACTTCGGTATACGACGAAAGTGTATATAACAAAAGTTACTCTAAATAACAAAATAAACAACTTTTGTCATGTGCATATTTGCAGAAAAACCAGTAGAAAAAGGAATACCGCTATTTTTAATTTCAGGCCTCCCTTACAACCCCCACTCCTGCCCGTCCCTAGAAATGTTGGTAGGGCTTATGATAATTAAGACGTCAGAGCTAATACACATACCGAGTTTTATTTAGTTCGGTCGAGTTTTTTGTGCCAAATAAAATTGTTGACTTCCGCAGTAGTTTTTAGCGTATAACGCATTTACACTTCGGTATACGACGAAAGTATATATAACAAAAGTTACTCTAAATAACAAAATAAACCACTTTTGTTATGTGCATAATTGCCGAAAATGCATTAGGAAACGAAATATTGCTATTTTTAATTTCAGCTCTCCCTTATAACCCCCACTCCTGTTCGTCTCAGAGAATATTAATATAGCCTAAAGTCTAAGTTGGGTTAGTAGTAATATACATACCAAGTTTCATAAAATTCGGTTCAGCCGTTTATGCGTGAAAATGTAACAAATAAACAAACAAACAGACACCAAAGAAACAAAATGCAGTTATGGTGTCTATGACATGTGAAACGAAAAGTTATCGTGAAATTTCCCGAAAAAAATTAATGTACAGACAGAGGTTACAATTTTATATATATATATATATATATATATATATATATATATATATATATTCTGGTTAGAGTCGTGCGGACTAAAGCACATCAGCTGGGCGACCCTCCCCTCCCAGCGGGACTAGAGTCGCCGGCGACTTTATCCAGCAGGCACTGATGATGGAACTTGGTTTCTGAACTTGTACATAGTATATTTAAGTACCATTTTGTAGATCCTGATTAATTGGTTCCTCCAACGACCAGCATCTCAGGTGAAAATGAATGAACGTTCGTCTCGCTGGGTCTGCGAAAACTAAGCAGATTTCCAAAGTGCTAGTACAATGCAAATTGATCTCACCTAACACACGACCTAGTTCTACATGAAAAACCGATGAGTAGAAAGTGAGGGGGGGGGGGGAGTACTAAAGGCTGAAAACAAGAAAGTTCTAATAACTCGCTTAATACATGAGTTATGAAAAAATGTATAAAACTAAAAGTGTAGACCTTCAATAGTTTAACAATATTGGTTCTCTAACATTTAATGATCTGACTCATTATAATGGAGATATTTGGAAACCCCTCCCCTTTAAACCTCACTATTCCGGGCCCAACATCAGCCAATAACAAATATGATCATTAGTGTTGACAAAAACGGTGAAATATCGAGTATCGCATGGATCAAATATATATTTACGGGCCAAAATTTTAATTGATGACGAGAACACCCAACCGATTTGTATGTATCTCGCATAAAAAAAGTCTCTTTAAAACAAAATTTAGTATTTATGCTTAGAATGATTCGGTTCATGACAAGACTGCATATTGTTAATATGACATGAGTAGGAGTGATTTACTGAAGGCTAAAAACTAAGAAATCCCAAATCTAGGTTAATATTCTTGATAGCGAAAATACCTGTATAACAACTTGTATAGAACACTAAATAAGGTACCCACCCGGCTTCCCTCGGGTAATCATTTGAGGCGGAATGAGTGTATTTTGTTTTTGGCAATGCTTCTACGTGTACAACTGTACTTCCCGTCTGAGAGCAATGCTTTCCCGTAAGGGTCAGTTAGGTGACTTATAGAAAACAAAAAAAAATTAGATTTGAAGAATAAATAAAAATAAGTCCCTAATCATTCCTTCTCCACTGTTTGACACATCGTGAATAATTCTAATCATAATCATGGATAGCATTTATTATAATTAAATATCATATATAATGTACATATTTTGTATTTCCAACCTAGCTAAGGTACTCGGCGATGCCCGGGAAATCATTGTTGACTGACAAATGATGGTATTAGTAGATTTCCCTTAAGAGAAATCAGCTATTGTGTTTATAGCAAGACTTCAATGTGCACACACAACTTCAATTACACTTCCCTCCTTTTCGACGTTGAATTTTCAAAATTCCCCCGCTATACTCCCCCCCCCCCTCCACTAGTCCGATTTCAGCCGTTAACGAATTTTTGATCTTTATTTTTGCATAAAGCGTTTAAATATCGAATTTGGTTGTTTTATAAACACAAACACACACACACACACACACACACACAAATTTTGAACGGACCTCATTTTCATCTCCTTGGTAGGATCGATGGACATTTGAAGACATTTCCCTAAAAACACTCGTCAAGAGTACAACCTCAATAGACTTAACCTTCCCTTAAGAGTAATTTGCTAACGAAATAAAAAGTCATGGTTTTATGAAATTAGCCGTATTAATTAATTGACTGAAACATTTCCATGACAACTATCGTTGAAATTAGGGTGTTTAAAAAAAATGGTATAGTACAACTAAGACTATATGAGACTTATTAATCTCATTTAATTAAAAGAAGATTAATTTCCATTATTCTTTCGTCAAAGATTAATCATTAAAAAAAAAAGAGAGAGAGAGAATTTCCGTCACGGATCACGGCACTAAGCAAATATCCCTCATACAAATTTGATTTATATGTGACGTCAAGTGGACATTCTAGTAATCGCCCTTTTAGTAATTATCTGATATAAACACACCTTGAACATCAACAGCCTTGAAGCTTAACTGTATAACAGAGTAAGGAATATAATAGCTTAAAGTGAAAATCGCCAGGAGAAGGAGTGAAGGAACACTGAGGGCTAAAAACGAACACTTCCGCCCGGAAGATGGTGACTAAACTACTTCCCGGCTGCTGCAATACCATCCCACATTATATTCTCTGTATCTCCCTTAATGAGAGAGCTATTTAAACAGGGCATACACTTAAAACTAGGCATGAGCTGGTTATTAATTAAGTTGCATTAAGTAAAAATTGCAGAACTTCAATAGGAGGGTAACTGATTAATACAATTGTTACATGTTATTATTGTTTTACTCTTGTTAACATATGATTTTTGTGTTTCTTTTGTTAACATACGGTTTTTGTGGATATATTAGTATTGTGTTATACTACGAATTGTTTGCTGTTGTTTACATTTAGAATTAAAATGAAAAACCAAGTTATATTCATGTTATTAATATGTACACTTATTTATGAAATTTATAATATGTAACACCTCCTCCTCTGGGTATGGGATGTACATTGGCATATGTACATTGACCTCAAGTTAAGAAAAGGAAGATATTTCAAGTCTAGATAAATTGATGAATCAGTATGAAGACATTTTCAAAGAAGGATTTGGAAGAATACCGAATGAAAGGGGCCACTTCAAGGTAAATAACAAGACTCAACCAATTTACATTAAACCGAGACACATGGCATATGCATCACAGGAACAAATAGAAAAAGAACTCGAACGACTGGAAACTTAAGGTATAATCACCAGAGTCGAAACAGCAGACTGGGGGACACCAATAGTACAAGTTGTAAAACCAAATGGTTCAGTTAGAATTTGCGCTGATTATAAGGTGGCCCTGAACAAAGTTATCAAGGACGACCATTATCCCTTCCTCGTCGCTATTTTAATTTCATAAAGAAGTGTACATATTAATAACATGAATATAACTTGGTTATTCATTTTGATTCTAAATGTAAACAACAGAAAACAATTCTTAGTATAACATAATAATAATATAACCTCAAAAACCATATGTTAACAAAAGAAACACAATAATCATAAGTTAACAAGAGTAAAAAAATAATCATATGTAACAAAAATAACAAAATATATTAATAAATAGAGAGAAAAAATGCCAAGAACAATATTTGTTGAATATTACATTTTCAATAGCATTGGCTATATAATAACAGCGAAATTTGATTTTTTTTTTTAAATTTTACCTTTCCTCTTAACTCCTATTCCTTCCAGTGCGATTGCAATTATCAACGAGAAAAATCCTACCATAAAATGGTTAAATATAGATCAAATAAATATTAAGACCTCTAGAGCATATTATGTTCATTCATAGGAAAGGTCAAATTCAAATAAAGGTTGTGTTTAAGATTGGATAAGATGCGATATACTGGATTATTGCTAAGCCAGGATGAGGTATGTAGGAATGTGGTTTACTTCAACCTGAAAACTGAAAAGTACAAATAACTCTAACGCTGTATTCGCGTTAGGAAAAAGTGTATAAAATAATATATACGGAATATTAAATTCTTAACAACAATGGTTAAATAGAATGTTTCGATGATTCGGGCCTCAGGTTGGCCGTGCGAGTTAGGGCGTTGGTCCTATTCTCGCATGGTAGACCTAGAGTGGCGGGTTCGATTCCCGCCTTGGGCTTTAGAAATTTATTTGGTGACAGACTCATTAAATAAACACCTTGGGCCCACCCTGGGTATAAAAGGGTGGTAACCTGTAGATAACCCGTCCCGATTAGCCTAGTAGCATAAATTGTACGTAAATAATAATAAGCAAAACTAGAATATTTCGAACCGACCTATTATAACGGAACAATTTCATTTTACCTCAAAAAATGATTTGTTTTAAAAATGAAGACTATTACCTGAGTCATTTTTTATTTATTTTTGTTCTTATCTTTAAGTTGATACCTGCACCCACTCATGTGATTTTCACTTAAAGTAAGTGTATCATTTCATGTACAGCTTAAATGTCAAGTCGTGTTTACTAAGGCTTCTTATTACTGAAGAAATAGGAAACGAACTTTGAGATGATGTCATCAGCGTAACATTCCAGCACGTGAGAAATCTACTTAGTTACGCAGAACCTGCTTGACGGATTTCTGTGCTATTAGTTCCAAATATTTCACAAAAAATATAGATCAATAATTATCAAAGGAAACTAGGAAGGTTCATAAATTCGTACGTTCTGACTATTGTTTTTTTTGTAAATAAGATTCTTCTTTAATTTGAGAGGGGGCGCAGGAGAAACGCTTTATCAAGCACCCAGACAATGTTTCCTTAGCCTTTTGAAACGTAATTTATTATTCGTGCTTTCATTACCACAACGTCAAAAAACTATTTCTTATTTCCTTCTGTTTCCTTTCAAAATATTAGATTAAATTTTCTGCTAAATATTTGTGTCAGATAGTATAATACGTAAAATGATAAGGATACGTAATATTTCATAAAAAAAAGTATTTATTATAGTTATAAGAAGTAAACTATAGAAGTGACTAATTATAGTTATATATATATATATATATATATATATATATATATATATATATATATATATATAAGTACACATGTTGTAAAGGGTTTCTCCTGTAGGTATGGGAATATCAGAGTATAAATCACAGTAGTGAGAGATATTTGGTATTTTCATGTCTGTAATGTATAAAAAAGATTAGTAAGCATTAGCAATACTCTTTATATTGGACTTAATAATGTTTGGATTTTATTTGGGTTTGTACCTTTGATGTAAAAGGTATAATCTATTCCAGCATAATCTAGGTAGCCTTTCGTTGATCGTATAAGAGCTTATGAAGCCATTTTGGAATGAGGACTTGAGTGTGTGAGATATATTTGGATCCTGTTTCCACATGTACCGAACAGTTTGGAGTTGTCGTTGAGCAGGAGGAAACATTTAAATAAATTAATTTCAGCATGTTCCATGTTGTTTAGGTACCCCAGTAGAATTTCATTTAATTCAATATTAAAACATTCCATATAAAACTAAAGGTGCATCTGTTAGTTGCTGACCAGACCAGGATTTTGAGAGTTCAGAGAAAGGGCTAAAAGGTATTATCCAAATATTTCCATCACATGAAAAACGTTATATGAGCAACATTTTTTTCGCTTTATTGGAAGCGCCTCTTTGTTTATATAACTTTTCATTCGTTTCATCAAATGGAATATGAAGCTACTATATGTTGTTTTATCTTTCTACACTAAAAAAAACAGATGGAATAATATTAGTTGGATACTGCTGGGAGTGAAGGATAATCAATAGGATGAAAGAGAACTCAACCAAAAGAAGTTTTTCAAAACTTTTACTACGAAGTTAGTCAGTCAAAAAGTGTCCTAGGAAGGTATAAACGGATAACTCCGTTGAAATTTATAACCAAAAATGTTCGCGATTATAATACTTCCTTTAGTACTTATAAGGTAATAAAAACATTTAATGCACTCCCGTTATACCACCCTGATGCATCATTCAGAGCAACCTGGTACTTCATCTACTCTTGAAAAGCATCGTATTATCTAAACAGTTTTCAGCCTTCAGCCCTACTTACTCCAGCCCCAAAATAACGAAGATATTTCGAATTTTCAAAATTTCTCCCTCTAGACCCCCTCCCTCCCACAGTTTCAGCCATTAACGAACTTGAACTTTGGGTTCGTATGAAAGTCTTATATATTGGAGTTTGGTAACCATCAAACACAAATTGCAACCACTAGTACTTATTAATTTTGATTTGAACTGCAAATACGTGACGCACGTGGGAAATCTGCTTAGTTAACGCAGCCTCTGCGTGACGGACTTTTTTATAAAATATGAAGACGTTTTAGCAGATTTCCCCTAAGAAAATCAGCTGTTGAGGTCGTACTCGTGAATTTCGAAAAAATTCCACCAATTTCCATCGAGGACGTTCAAAATTATATATATCTTTGTCTTTTACCGCTCTAGCGGTCGCAATTTTTGTTTGATCGTTAGCAAACTGGATAAATAAGCGTTTCATGCGAAACTGAAGGTCATGTTTTTTAATGGCTGAAATCGGACCATTGGGAGGGGGATAAAAGCTCGAAACATCTCCGTCGCCATAAGTCGGATTGAAAAATTATATAGGCCCAATCTTCCTCTACATAGTAACCCTATGTGGAGGGATTTTATTTTCTGCACATCCCATGCATATTTGCATTATATGTGCATTTTGTCAAAATTCTAAAAATTTTTATATAATAATATATATACATATTAAATGTAAATAAGATTATAAAAATTTACAAATACTTGATAAAATAAACAAAAAATATTAAATAGTACAATTATATAACCAATAAAATTACATAATATTAATTTTATATTATTTTTTCCTCTCTCAGCTTAAGGATATTGTAGGATATTTCTTTTAATAAATGAATGTGTTTTGAAAATAAAATATCAGGACTGTCTTCGTATGTTTTGAGTCAGTCTACATTCATAAATAAGGTGGGTGAATGTCTGTTCAGTGTAACTGTCGCATTTACAAGTATTTGAGTCAGTAAGATTGAATCTGTATAAGTAAGAGTTTGTATTACCGTGTCCTGTTAGTATTTGTGTGAGATAAAATGTATGTTGGGATAGTGGGATATTGGTTTTTAAAACTGGTGTATATAATTTTAGGTGTGATCCTTTATCTGTATGATTCCATCTCTGTTGCCACAAATTCATACTTTTTTCTCTTAGTAAAGATTTTAACACAGTCGGGGTAATTTTATTGTAAATTACCTCTTCACTACTTTTAGAGGCACTTATGGCGTGGATATCGACTATTTCATTGCCCATAATTCCTGTATGTGCCTTGACCCATTTGAAGTGAATGAAAGTCAGTCTGTTTTTTAATTGTGTTATAGTATGGCGTATTTGTTCTATATGTTCGTCGTGGTTTGTCATGTTGTCTAGTTTGTGTAAAAGCATTTGACTGTCTGTGTGTAGTAGAATGTAAGTGTTTGGTGGCAAGTCCATTTCAATTACATATTTTAGAGATTGTAGGACGGCAATGATTTCTGCCTGGTTATTAGTACAATGGTGGCCTAATTTAAATTTTTTACATTTTATAACATCATCAGTTTTATTTCCTACAAAAATGATAAAGGCAGCGCCTGTGTCCCTGTCCATCTTGGCTACCGTCTGTGTAAATTGTATACTGGTATGAGTGATTTGTATTTTCAGTGATAATTACAATGTCGGGTGTTAATCCAGGATGTGTCCAATTCATGTAAGGTGCCGGGTATTCTACTTCTAGTACGTCTGCTGTTATTTTATTAGTAGTTTGGTGTAGTTTTAGTATTTTATATCTGTCTGTATATTCTTCCGCTATTATAGTAATAGGGACCAAATTGGACAAGACACATGTAGCTTCAAATGAAATAGTGCGATATCCTTTTATTATTTGAATTCCAATGAGCCTTTGAACCCTCTCGAGCTTTTTAACATTATATTTCTTATTTAAGCCCGTTTTCCATATTGGTATTGCATAGGTTAATGCCGGTAAAATAGCTCCTTTGTAAATTACACTTAATGCTCCAGATTGGAGTCCCCATGTTGATTTAGCTGCAATTGATAGCGAATTAATTAATTTTAATAATTTATTTTGTAAATATTCTATATGGTGATTCCACCTAAATTTATTATCAATTATTATTCCTAAATATTTTAATGCTTGAACAGAATTTATTTTATAATTGTCAATAATAATGTTTAATTCAGGAATATTTCTATTTATTTTTCTGGAGAAAATTACATATTTACATTTCCCTAGATTAAATGTTAGTTTATTATTTAAGGCCCAACCATTAATATCCTTCAAAACTTTATTTGTATCAAGTTCCAGCTGTTTGAAATCCATTGATGTTACTAATAAAATAATATCATCAGCAAATGCTATGATTTTACAGTTGGGTGGTATTTGTAATAATTGATCCACGATTAAGTTCCATAAAAGAGGGGAACAGGCTGATCCTTGAGGTGTTCCTACAGTTTGTATTTTACTCATGGAGTAATTGTTGGTTTCTAGAATTATTACTCTATTTCTTAAATAATTGGCTACTAAATAAAAAATATTTTTTGGACATCGTTTTTCTCTTAATGAATTTAATATTGATGGGGCCCATGCGTGATCGAATGCCCCGTGGATATCAAGCGAAACTAGTAATAGGCCCAATCTTATTGCCGATTAAATTTCACAAAAACACGGCACTGTCTTTTAGTTCGCGAAGTTAATGCACTGTCTTAAACACGACAGTGTACTCTTCTTTACAGAGTCACGGCACAAAACTGTTCTTCACATAAAACACTTTACCGCACTGCACTAAGTCGCACTGTTGCACTGATGATCACTTGAAGACAGCTGAGAACAAACTAAACTCGGATCGGGCAAGGTCCCTTATATATAGCTTGTCGGCAAATATCAAACAGAAGGGACAGCCATGGTAGGCACGTTGCCTGGAACATTCCGGGCCCTAGTAGATACTCCTGGCTTCACAAAACTTTCATCGGTCGGCTCCTTTCATGTCCTGAACCTCCTGAATAAGTGGCTATCTCTGTTTAATTTTTCATTTATTTATTAATTTTCACAACAATTTTGTTAACTATCTATTCAGCTCTAAGAGGTTGGCTGACCTGTCTCTTTATAACTCAGACGCTTTCTGTTGTGCGGTTTATTAAAATTCAAATTGACTGAAGGAATTCGCATTTGTATTTTTTCACTTAATATTCACGGTTGTGTTAAGTATTAGAATTTCTGTTTTTAACAGTCATCATTAAATATCTGAAGAATGTTTTTTCTTGCAATATACTTGAGTAAACTCTATGAATATTGTTTAATAAGCTCCTGAGGTTACACATAAATAGCTCATTTAACGATTACGCTACCCATTCATTTATGTTTAAATCCAGGTGACAGGTAGGCACAGACTCCATCAGGAATACCGACATAGGGTTAACTACGATCTACTACCTTGAAAACGCCTTTTCATCAAAATATTTCCTTCAGTACTTAAGCCTAATCCATTCAATGATTTAATACTTGAGTTGTGAAGTTTGCCTCAAGTAGAGAAATTCAGATGGCGTTAACCTTTACATTTAATGGCAATCATTACTATTAGGCAATTAATGTAATTGTTACTTTCACAATGCTTCTTACCCATGGGATTTTAAGGACTTGATCTACTTGTGACCATATCCTCTCAAGCAATATCTTTAAGTTATCTACCCATAGAAAATAAGCCATGAAAATTCGAGTCATTAAGTTGAGAACTTTTAAGAACCAGGAAGAGAAGTACTACTTCTATTCTGCAGATCAGGAACGAGCATTCATTAACCATTTAGGTAACGAGAGCATGAAAAGGATCGTAGAGTGGATGCCGTTCCCTTAATATGGTGGCTCATAAAAGGGATGGTAAGTGTGAGAAAGTCTCTGGCCGGACTCGAAGTGGGTATTACAAGGATTGGATGACAAAGGGAAACAGGAAGAAGGTTTAAGGGGATGACAATAGTACACGCCACTTGTCCTCTCTTCCATTCATCTCTAAATCCTCTTCTTCTTCTTCTCTCCTACCCCTACCATCAAAGCCCGGAACCTCAACTATATAAATGAAATGGAAGCTCCAACTCTACAACTTTTTAATTTGTCTTTTAATACTCGCCTTTAAACCTTATCATAGCCCAACACAATTAGACAGTGTCTTAAAAAATTGAAATTATTCCAACTTAATCCAACACAGAGGGTGTTCATAAAATACCAGTACACACTCGTATTGGCTTGCATTTACGCAAACAGTAGAAGTTCAATTAAACAATATTTGGAATTTAAGCTTCATATAATGCGTTTCAAGATAAATTGGCATATTACTAAGGTGTGATGGTTACTATTGGGTGTTTACTGAAGGCTGAAAATTAAGCAATGCAAATATCTCTGTTAATAATCGAGATAGAGAAAAAGGGTATATAAGAACATTTATAGGATATTATATTTGAAACAAGATTAGTTCTTTTTGTTCGGTCAAGCTCAAATATCGGTGATATTTTGTATTTTCGAAATTCCCCTCTCTAAAACCTCTCCCACTGGTTCGATTTCAGCCGTTAAAGAACTCGAATTATAGTTTTACATAAAACATTTAAATATCCAGTTTGGTAACGATCAAACAAAAACTATGACAACTAGAGCGTTAATCTATCTATCTATCTATCTATCTATCTATATATATATATATATATATATATATATATATATATATATATATATATATATAAAATTGTAACCTCTGTCTGTACATTGATTTTTTTCGCGAAATTTCACGATAACTTTTCGTTTCACATGTCATAGACACCATATCTGCATTTTGTTTCTTTCGTGTATGTTTGTTTGTTTGTTTGTTACCTTTTCACGCATAAACGGCTGAACCGAATTTTATGAAACTTGGTATGTATATTACTACTAACCCAACTCGGTATGTCAATTAGCATTAATTCTTCCAAGATTATAAATTATATTAAAATTTTTAGGTTCGAACGGGAGGGGGGTTATAAGGGAGGCCTGAAATAAAAATTCACCATATTTACATGTATAAGAGACGGGAAATATAAAAATATCGAAGACTGTGAAGCCTTATCGAACAAATAATTCTATTATTAGCAAATCCACGGCAAAGATGGGTATCAATCCTAAACACTGGGACGGGTAAATGTCAAAATATTGTGCAATGTAAAGCCTGCTAAAAAATACGATCACCATTCAGCCTCAAATGAATTCCGGGCGAAGCCGGGCGAAGCGGGTATCTGAGCTAGTATATATATATATATATATATATATATATATATATATATATATATATATATATGTATAAAATTGATACCTCTGTCTGTACATTGATTTTTTTCGCAAATTTTCACGATAACTTTTCGTTTCACATGTCATAGACACCATAACTGCATTTTGTTTCTTTCGTGTATGTTTGGTGTCTGTTTGTTTGTTTATTTGTTTGTTTGTTACCTTTTCACGCATAAACGGCTGAACCGAATTTTATGAAACTTGGTATGTATATTACTACTAACCCAACTTAGACTTTAGGCTATATTAATATCCTCTGAGACGAAAAGGAATGGGGGTTATAAGGGAAGCCAGAAATTAAAAATAGCGATATTTCTTTTCCTATTGTTTTTTCGGCAAATATGAACATAACAAAAGTTGTTTATTTTGTTATTTAGAGTAACTTTTGTTATATACCATTTTTTCGTATGCCGAATTATAAACGAGATATACGCTAAAACCTATAGCGGAAGTGAACAATTTTATTTGGGACAAAAGACCCAACCGAAATAAATAAAACTCGGTATGTGTATTAGCACTAACGCTTTCATTATAACAAGCCATACCAACATTTCTAGGGACGGGCAGGAATGGGGGTTGTAAGGGAGGCCTGAATTTAAAAATCGCGGTATTTCGTTTTCTATTCGTTTCTCGGCAAATATGAACATAACAAAAGTTGTTTATTTTGTTATTTAGAGTAACTTTTGTCATATTTATTTTTGTCTTTTAACAAAGTATAAACGAGATATACACTATAAACTAAAGCGGGAGTCAATTATTTTATTGGGCGCTAACGATTGAACCGAACTTAACAAAACTCGGTATGTCAATTAGCATTAATTCTTCCATGATTATAAGCTATATTAAAATGTTTAGGTTAGAACGGGAGTGGGGGTTATAAAGGAGGCCTGAAATAAAAATTCGCGATATTTCATTGTCTATTTGTTTTTCGACAAACGAACTAAACCAAACTCAGTATGTGAATTAGCACTAACCTATTTCTTATAATAAGCCATACTAACATTTCTAGGGACGGGCAGGAGTGGGGGTTATAAGGGAGGCCTGAAATTAAAAACAGTGATATTTCGTTTCCTATTGGGGTTTCGGCAAATATGCACATAACAAAAGTTGTTTATTTTGTTATTTAGAGAAACTTTTATCATATACACTATCGTCGTATACCGAAGTATAAAGGCGTTACACACTAAAAATGATAGCGGGAGTCAACAATTTTATTTGGCACAAAAGACTCAACCGAACTAAATAAAACTCTCGGTATGTGTATTAGCACTAACGCCTTCCTTATAATAAGCCATACTAACATTTCTAGGGACGGGCAGGAGTGGGGGTTATAAGGGAGGCCTGAAATTAAAATAGTGATATTTCGTTTCCTATTGGGGTTTCGGCAAATATGCACATAACAAAAGTTGTTTATTTTGTTATTTAGAGAAATTCGCTCAACTATTCTTTGGAACTACCAGGAACCTCACCGGGAAAAATTAATTCAAATGTATGTTAATATTTTGTGCTTAATCATTCAAATCTATGCATAATGCACAGAAACGGGAAATATGACAATATGGAGGACAGTGAAGTCTTACATAAAAAAATAATTTTATTATTATTATTATTTATTTATTTTATTTTCTAGCCAGGGTGGGATTTTAGGACGTTATTTAATGAATTTCACCACTAAATAATTTCCTTTGCCCAGGCGAGAATCGAACTCGCCACTCTAGGCTGACCATGTGAGATAAAGGTCAACGCTTTAACTCGCATGGCTAACCTGAGCCCCCATTTTATTATTAACAAATCCATAGAAACGACGGGTATTCACACTAAACACTGGGACGGGTAAATGTCAAAATATTGTGCAAAGTAAAGCCTTGCCAAAAAAAATACCATAACCATTCAGCCTCAAATGAATTCCCGAGCGAAGCCGGGTATCTGAGGTAGTATATATATGAAATTGTAACCTCTGTCTGTACATTGATTTTTTTTCGCGAAATTTCACGATAACTTTTCGTTTCACATGTCATAAACACCATAACTGCATTTTGTTTCTTTGGTGTCTGTTTGTTTGTTACCTTTTCACGCATAAACGGCTGAACCGAATTTTATGAAACTTGGTATGTATATTACTACTAACCCAACTTAGACTTTAGGCTATATTAATATCCTCTGAGACGAAAAGGAATGGGGGTTATAAGGGAAGCCAGAAATTAAAAATAGCGATATTTCTTTTCCTATTGTTTTTTCGGCAAATATGAACATAGCAAAAGTTGTTTATTTTGTTATTTAGAGTAACTTTTGTTATATGTTAATTAGCATTAATTCTTCCATGATTATAAGCTATATTAAAATTTTTAGGTTAGAATGGGAGTGGGGGTTATAAGGGAGGCCTGAAATAAAAATTCGCGATATTTCATTATCTATTTGTTTTTCGACAAACATGCACATAACAAAAGTTGTTTACTTTATCATTTAGATTAACTTTTGTTTTATACATTTCTCCAGGAACAATGTGTGGAGCAAGTAATTTGCGTAAAAATATTGATATGCTCAACAATTCATTCCAATTTGAACTATCAGGTACCTCACCTGGAAACATTAATTCAAATCTATGTTAATATTTTTTGTTGAAATCTATGCATAATGCACAAGAGACGGGAAATATGACAATTTGGAGGACAGTGAAGACTTACATAAAAAATTAATTTTATTATTAACAAATGCCAACAACGGGTGTTAACCCTAAACACTGGGACGGGTAAATGTCCAAATATTGTGCAAATTAAAGCCTTGCCAAAAAAAATACCATGACCATTCAGCCTCATATCAATTCCCTGGCGAAGCCGGGTATCTGAGCTAGTATATATATATATATATATATATATATATATATATATATATATATATGTGTGTGTGTGTGTGTGTGTGTGTGTGTTTTAACGGACCTCAGTTTCGTCTTCTCCTGGGTAAGATCGATGGACATTTGAGGAAAGTTTTACAAAAATAGTGTCATGAGAACGAAAGCTGATTCCCCTCAAGAGAAGTCAATAACTGATTTCTCTAAAGGGAAGTCTGCTAATAGTTGACTTTGTATCGATAAATGCTACACTCCTTCAGGTGACTCTATTATTATTATTATTAGATTACATACTTGAATTGTTTACATTTGTATTCTAAGGCACTCTATATTTTTTAAAGACAGTTTTTATGGAATACCATTTTTTTTCACATATTTGAAGATTGTTTGACACTAAATTATTTAGCAAAATATGAAGATGAATACGGTAACAATAGTTCTCTTGTACATTTGGTCGCATTTGGGCATTTCATATCGGTTTTATGACTAAGCTAAAATTACGACAGAATATATGAAAGGGTCAGTTCGTACTATGTCCTGCAAAAGGCTCTCAGCTTTAAGAGTCTCTCCATAGAGCTAAAGTGAAAATGTATAAAACGGTCAACAGAACAACAGTTATATGTGTCTGTTAAATGTGGGCTCTAATCACGAAAATCACGAGATCATGTTAGTCTAGAAGAGAAAAGACCTAACAACGACACTTGAACCTTGTGATAGTGCAATACCGTATCAGATGTAACGATAAACTGGATTTGTGTGGCTAGTAATATCTTTCGGTTGTGGTAATAAGAAGTACTGATGACGATGGCTAGGGTTGGATCCCAGCAGACTACCCACGGAAGTTTGGATGGTATATCACTTCGAATGACTGATCTTTTATTATAAATTTCCATTTATAAAAATCTGAGGTTCTTTTATAAATTAAATTATTATTAACGCCCAATTTTTGCAACAAAGGCTAATTAGAACGGGTTATATACAGGTTACCACCCCTTTCTAGCTAGAATGGGACTATGGATTTTATTTAATGAATTCCTACTGCCCTGGCGTGAATCGATCTTACCATTCTAGGTTTACCATGTGAGATTAAGGTCAACGCTTTAACTCACATGGCTAACCTAAGCCCCAAAGTTTTTATAAGATCTCTGTTAAAAATATGAGAAAACTATATATACAAGTTATTTACCGCAATTGAGATGGGACGTTAATCCAACATAGAGGGTTTTCATAAAATGCCAGTGGATCCATCTGAATCACTAACTAAAGAACTCCACCCGTCCCCAACCCAAGCCGAAACTCCTAAAGTGTACTTCAATTTATGGAACACTGAACGTAAATGAAAATAAAGTCAAAATATAAACCAACATAAACGAATATCCTGAACCTAACCACATTTATATGGATTATTTCAAACTGAATGAGAATAAACGTCTGTCAAGTACTGCCTACGCGTTGGTATGGCACACCAGTAATGTCATCTCACCGTATATTGTCTATTTCTAAATCCTAACTCGAAGAGTATAAGTGGAGGTTTATTGTAGGCTTAAAACAATAAATTTTTAATAACTCACAATATTTTGAGAAGAAGATATACAAGAAAATGTATAAAGCAAAAATTGTAGAGCACCAATAGCTTAACAAGTTACCACCCCCACCATTTTCTAGCTAGTCTGGGACTAAGGACTTTATTTAATGAATTCCTACCGCCCAGGGGTGAATAAAACTCGCCATTTAACGTTTACCATGTGAGATTAAGGTCAACGCTTTAACTCACATGGCTAACTTGAGCCCCAAAGGTTTTATAAGATCTCTGTTAAGAATATGAGAAAACTGTATATACGAGTTATCAACCGCAATTGAGATGGGAAAAATGACTGGCACTTTTATTGGGGTTAGGACTCCACGTTGCCTAACTACACCGTGAAAAATAGGATTCCAGAATCAATATACCCATATTCTTTAAATCTTGTTTATTTATCTATTTAACTTTTGAAAAGTTCCAGTTATGGAATCCGGGTGGAATTGAAGTGGGAGAGTATGAATGAAGAGAAGTACCCGCATTATACGCTGCTGCCCTTATCCTTCCCGCGCACAATGTCGTTTTAATAAGCGCATAAAACCATTTCAAACGGTCCCGCCGACCCAGATCCGCTCTTTTATAATAAGGTCACAATTTCCAATGATAATTCCTTTCTACTCTTCAGCCTCAGCTAACCTTATCCTCGAACTGGGGAGGTAACACTCAACCCACACACGAGCTATAGTTGCAGCTGATTTCTCATGTACATGTTTAGCATGGGGGTTCTGGAAAGTCTCGTGAGGTTACCTACACCTTTTATTGAATTTGGTATACCTAGAGCTGTGAGTTCGATTCCCACGTGGGCAATAGGAATTCATTTAACTCATGACGAACTCTTTCCCTTAGTCCCACCCTGGCTAAAAAAGTCCGTCACGCAGGGGCTGCGTAAACTAAGCAGACTTCCCACGCAAAGTTTTACAATATAGAATTCTGCATATTAGTAACACTAATTGTAACGAGTCTCTAAACCAATTTCACGTGAGCCGAACAGTTACGGAAATGGCCGAAGTAACTTTCGGTGGAGTCACGAATAGAACCAACATCAGCTGATCTCATCTCGACCGTTATCCGCACACATTTAATAAAGAAGTAAATATCCAGTAAAAAATCAGACCCCCCCCCCGTAAACTAAGCAAATTTCCCACGTAAAGTTATGCAATAGAGAAATCTCCATGCGAGTGCCGAACAGTTACGGAAACGGCCGAACTAGCTTTCGGTGCAAACGAATAAAACCTATAGCTCGTCCGTTACACTTAATAAAAATGCAAATATCTAGGTGAATATTCAAGTCAGAGAATAAATGTATATAACAATATGTATAGTAAATGTAATTTTCAATAAGATTGCTTCTATACTATCTATTTTTCGATCCGACGTATAGTAACGGAGATATTTCGAAATTCTCCCCCTTTAAACCCTCCCTCCCACTGGTCCGATTTCAGCCGTTAACGAACTTGATCTTTCTTTTTACATAAAACGATTAAATACCAAGTTTGGTGACGATTAAATAAAAATTGCGACCACTAGAGAATTAACAGACAAATATATATATATATATATATATATATATATATATATATATGTATTTATCATCTGGCCCATCCTTTTCTATATGTACAGTTATTTCCCTAATTCGTACATGCAGCAATTATTGTTAGGTTGACAATAAATAATTCAAGTATTATTACTTTACATTATTAATCCTAATGCTACGTGTTCCTGTAAATAATTCAATAGCAAAGAAAATATATGTCACATCTTCATACTTTGTCCAGCCTACCCTGTAATTCGGCAACAACTCATCAGCGAGGTTACAGACTTAGAAAGTCCGACATGCAGGAAAATCTGCTTAAGTCAAGTTTTGTATTGTATTGTGTGTTGTTATACATATGGCTGCCTTTTACTCTTCTATAGCATTTCTGACCATTATGTTCTACAATACTTGCTGACTGAAAATTTTTATTTTGAAAAAGGTGTTTGGTTAAGTGTAGATTAAAAATGGAGCTTACTCACTAATATACACACACGTTTAATGCTTCAAGTGTTCCAGTCTTGTGACCCATTCTGTGTGAAGAGCAATTAGTCTCAGCTAGCGAAAAGCATTAACATTTTCTAAATAAGCTGATTGTTTTCTTTGTTGGAAATAAACTGACACTGTGTGAAAATGTATGAGAAGCGGAAGGTAGATAAGGTCTGGGCCGGATGGACCATTGCCGAAAACATTGAGCGGGGGACAATGGAGTGTTTCCTCTTCATACACTTCACATATAATAATTACCAATTCCGAAATTCTACACGCTTCAAGTACTCCAACACTTGTTGCCTCTGCTCTCTATACATGTTTTTTTTTCATCACTTTTTATTCTCCCAGATTTCCCTTTTCTTTTTTTAGTTTATTTCCTGTGAACGAACTTTAATTTTCCCCCGTATAATTCAGAAAGGTTTCATATATAATATCTATGTTTGAATAACGATTTTAAATTTTGAAAATATGACCTATTTAACTTAAATTAAACCCATTTTTATTTCTCCTCAAGTATCGCCTACTCATGCCAACTCATCTGTAGAAAATATAATTCCCAGAGTTTTAAAAAATTGTTATAGTGGAAGCCTCATCATCCTACCTATAATACACAGAGGTAACTAAACTATCTGTTACATCATTATATAGGTCCTTCAAATACAGTAAGAGTCAGAGAGTGGCTTAGAAAGTATGGTTGATCGAGTCAGCTGTCACGAAACAAATATATCGGTTATCCCTAATTTACATTTTTAATCCCTTATAAACACTGTTAAATACATCCATAACTTTGATATTAAGACGTAAGCGTATACTAGAAAAAGAAAGAAATATAAGCAATGGGAAAATAAAAGAGAATATGCACTTTGAAAAATATAAAAACTGTGATCAATAAAAAAACAGAGATTAAACATGTGAATTATATATATTTAATATATTATTATTACTTTCTGCTACTACGGCTAATTGGGGCGGGTTATCTACAGGCTAACACCCTTTCCTAGCCAGGGTGGGACTAAGGATTTAATTTAATGAGTTCCTCACTAAATAAATTCCTTTAGCTCAGACGGGAATCGAACTATTCACTCTAGGTTCATCATGCAAGATTTAGGGCAACGCTTTAACTCACATGGCTAAATTGGGTCCCATTGATGGTTGCCAAACTCGATATTTGGTCGTTTTATGTAAAAAAAAAAAAGATCAAGTTCGTTAACGGCCTAAATCGGACCAGTGGGAGGGGGGGGGTTTAGAGGGGAGGATTTTTTACAGAATCTATCTTATTTCAAATAAAATTTACTATAAATATTGTTATATACATGTATTCTCTATCTTGAATATTAACCGAGATATTTGCATTTGTATTCTGCGTGTGGTCGGCAAGAGTCGGCTATGTTCGGACTTTCCACCGAGAGCTCTGGCGGCCGTTTCCGTAACTATTCGTCCCTCGTGAATAGGTTTAGAGGTTTCTTACTACTACAGTTGTTATTAGGCAGATTTCTCTATTGTAAAACTTCACGTGGGAAATCTGCTTAGTTTACGCAGCCCCTGCGTAACGGACTTTTGATTGTTAAACAGCTTCCAATGAGAATTTTAAATTTGCTTTGTTCATAGGTCGATGAAAATGTATAATCTAGATTTACTGAAATTTTATCGCCAATGCATCTTTTAACTGTCAAAATAACACTGAATAGTAAGAGAATCTCATACCTGAGAGTCGTACTGGATGCATTCATAGGGGAGGAGTTGAGAGTGGTTATAACTCTTTAAGGCAATACTTTAATGTTTTTGAAGATCTTTGGGAGGTGGGTCATATTACTCATGAGCTTGGGGTTTTTTTCAGGCATTAGTCCAAAACAGGAGGGCTCGACTAGGCAAAAGAAACCTATGAAAAATATTTGGAGCAGCAAAGATGGCGTATCAGAAGCAATCCCGAACTAATGCGACTATATCGTGAACGTGAATTAATCTTTACTGGAAAAAAGAAGCAGACTGTAGTGCCTGGGGTAAATTAAAAGAAAGGAGCCGCCAAAATACACGAGAAGATGGAGGAAGTAGGAAATGAGGCAGGCTGAGGCAAAGGGGGCTTAATGATCTAGATGGGGATTTGTGGAGAACCCTGGCAGTGAACCTGGTGGAGGGCTAAAAGGGACTTTAGCGTCGAGGAAGTTAGTAAATTAATCAAAGTGGAATATAGTGGTTGTAAATAACTAATAAATACATGTATAGTTGTGACTAGGGGTTGTCCCCAGGATTCACCAGTACTACTATTTCTAGTTGTATCTTGAATGACATTCTAATTGTGTCGGGATGCAAAGTCAATCAGATTACGAAGATGTTTTGATATAGACTCTTGACACTTGGAGTAAAAAAGTAGAATGGTTCAAACTTTAAGATAGTCTGGAACCCTCGAGACATGAGGAACTGAGTTACTGGCTATGCCTTCCTTCTTTAGCAAGATCCCTTAAGGAAATGAATGAATACCGATCGGACCTAGAAAAACTGTAAATGAGGACCGTTTCAAAATGATATATGTATTCACATACACTCGTATGTATATATATATATATATATATATATATATATATATATATATATATATATATATATATCTTTTTCCGCTCTAGTGGTCACAATTTTTGATTTATTGTTATCAAAGCCAATATTTAAGCGTCGTGTAAAACTAATGATCCAGTTCGTTAATTGCAGAAATTGGATCACGGGGAGGGGAGATCGAAAATTCAAAATATCTTCATTATTATGACGGTGTGCGAAAAATAATATATAACCAACTTCTGGAAAATTTCAATTTCTTCTCAAACAAATGTCATTTCTGTATTGTTTTTGTTTTTGGAGTGAATCATAAGAAATGAGGTTGGTGTGGCCGTCTGTTGGTTTTATACGTTAGTTTCGCTATATAAGCTAGTTAAGATGTTTGTAATAAGTTGGGCACCCGGATGTAATGGGTTAATCTGAGAGGTGTAGAGGTACCGGTAGAGCGGAACATTGCATTAGCATTCAGCGGCATCTTTCCCTTACATCCGTTAGCAGCCGAGCAAATCTCGTTCCCAAGTGCGGATCATCAGCTCTTCTGACACACTAGAGTCGTAAACGTTAACTACTCAGCCGTTATTCTAAAACGATGGCTACGACGTAAATTAGAGCATACCTCCTCTACACTGGACCCTGTCCCACAAGCCAACTACCAGGATAAATTATTAAATACAAAAATAAGCCAAATTTTACATGTAAAAGCGATGGAAGGTCCAGTATTCTAAAACTCACGTCAAAATGGCACTAAATATTTTAATCCGACTAATGGCAGTAATCTCCTTTGTCAGAAAAACAATGAAAAAAATTGTAAAAATACCCAAGAAGTGGTGTAGAGACAGTGATTTGCTCAAACAGAGAAACTGGACATATGTTACAAAGTATGAAGCCCCATTCCAAAGGTTAGGGAACAGAAGTTTCAGAAAGGCCCGAGCGTTTTTTGCAAATCAATCATCATGTAGCGGCGAGGTACTCGCGAATGAATAACCTTGACAGCTACTCATAATTTCCATATGTTCGCGAGTATCTCGCTGCTATACGTTGCTATAGAGAAGTCCCTATAACTTAGGGAGGTTAGGCTTAGAGAGTCTCCTATCAGCATTCGAATAGTAAACCACGTTTTAGGTTATAGTGCGTGTTTATAAACTGGGAAATACCGGAGTCTGAAGTGCGGCCGTGAATGGACCTATTTGTTAATAACTTTTTCATATTTTATTTTATTGTTTTAATATATGTGATATAGTTAAATCTGGCCTTGACTTCTTCTTTACGTCTCGCATCGCCCCTCCACAATCACATCAAATGTTATGAAGTCAAGTTGATCGATACCAGAAAATAATCGTATAAGAAGCAATAGAGATAGTGAAATATCCAAACAACATCAACAGAGAAGATAGCTATATATTAAGAAAACTTTGAAAGCCTTTATACCAACTAGAAATAAGCCTGTCAACAAAGAAGACAAAATTACAAGGGTACAGGTACCCGAGAATGTACCCTATGGCACCTGGAAGGGGGGAGGCTCTGCCCACGGCATCGAACAAGACAGTTACAAACCCCTGAATAGGAAAAAGAGAAACCCCTGTTGAAGCTAGAAGAATGTCTTGCAAATCGTTTGCCAGAATAAATGAAGAAACTGTCAATACCTGACTGAAGACGTCGATTGTAATGTTGTAGACTGTCTACGGCCATAACTGCACATTTTAATCAATTATTTATATAACAATATATTACACACACACACACACACACACACACACACACACACATGTTTTTGAGCTCCCTTTGTTATCTCCTTGGTAGGGTCGAACGATTTTTTTAGCTGCGTACTGTGGGAGTACAGTGCCTTACTGTTTCCCTTTGCGTTATATTAGTAATTTTTTTTTCTTCATTTTGCATTGTTTGTTGTTTCTTGCTTTTCGTTTTGAGTTTTCTAGGCCGCTTAGTGCTTTGAGGAAGTCGCAGTTAAAGCACTAATACTCTTGGGCGAAAGTTTGTCTGAAAGGCATGTGTGTGAAGTTAGGGAATAAACTGATCCTCAGTTAACCGGACTGTTGATTCAGAGTTGCATGGAGTAACCAAAGGACATCCGCCCAACCAATGGTTTTGCCCACCCAGATATGACCATTTAAGAACGTTTTTGATACTCGCTCGTGCAGGAAGATTGGTTTCAGACCGAACTATGAGACACTGCCTATATGAATCTAGTTCCAGGCTTCCAGGCGCTCTTCCACTGTCTCGCTTATCCACACACAGAAGTAGCCAGTCAGACTAGAATTTTCACCACAGTAAGAATACTAGCACCTCACAGTTAAAGGGTTAAAAAATACTGCTGATTAGAGAGCGATTTTCTTTTGCGACGAACCAAGGCTTGAGCTAGATTTTCCAGATGGTTGGACAAGATTAACACGCCCAGGAGGAAGATGGAACAGCAGAAAGGTATGTTAAGTACCACATGAGACATATGCTACTCCATTTGCATCATTGTTGGTGAAAATAATTATCTTCAAGACATTTTGAGACCACTTACCGATGCGTTCTGGAAGATGGGCATTAACCTTTTACAACTTTCTGTTAGGAGATCGAACCTTAACCATTTGTCTACGTGAGACCTAGCTCCTGCAAGGCCTATAGCTAATGTATTAACTGGAATATATTAAATTTCTGCACATTAAAATTTGCGCTTATTGCTTATGGCTAATAACTTAACTTTTCATTGTTCATGCAGGGTACGAATACCGGAAGGATCCTTTTCAAATGCTCCATGCTCCACTCTTCCTGATACCTTTAGATAGATTCGTGGAGAAGGCAAGGGGACAACCTCCAATCTTCTTGACCCACACCCTCCCTTGTTCGTTTTAGCAGATTTCCCTTGAGGGAAATCAGCTATTGAGGTCGTACTCATGACACGATTTTCAAAATTTTTCTTCAAATGTCCATCGATCCTACCCAGGACATGATGAAAATGAGGTTCATTCAAAACTATATATATATAGGAAAGAACTGTGTTTCTAGTTATCTTGGTCTTTACTGAAAGGTGAAACTCATAGCTGAAGGTAATTTGTGAAAGGGCTTCTGCGTATCATTCTACTGAACTGAATGAATTCAAGTGTAAGCGTGGTCCATGTTGTAGAATTACACGTGGGAAATCTACATTGAATCACAGGCCGTTTTTTTATGCTGCCACAAAGAGACACGCTAACAGTCTTCGTTTGTAATAATAAATTACGCTGCTGAAAATATTTGCTTGTAAGTAGAATTAAGCAGGCTCTATATTTTCCATTAAATTAAATTAAAACTGTTTTTACAGAGGCTTTGCTACAATGTAATACTAGCTGACTGCGTTAAAAACTAAAGACATGCTATTTGGTATTACTGGTAAAGTTGCTTTGTTTATTCTTTGTTGTATGAAAAATAAATTGTCGGGAGCACCAATCTTACCGATCTTACGCTTATCTGAACCTAAAACGCAGAATCTGTGTACGTGATTAGAAATAAAAGGCCTCTTCTTTTTTTCTTTTTTTTTTTTTCGTTCAGGCGGTTGGGCGAGGCAACCTCGGGTAATGTACCATATGTTCCACAGCTGTGGCAACCATCTCTTTCAGTCAAATCTACAGCATGGACCCTATAATAAACTCGGAGGGGTCTGCTCTACCTGGCATTCTATCTTACCTCAAATCGATACACATTTCTGGTGTTAAATTGAGAAAAAGTATCTTGCCCATTCCCTTAACTATGACTCATTGAAATGAAATGAAGAGTATTCATTTCCATTCAATGTTAAAATTCAAGTCTGCAATAATGAATCTTATAAACAATCATATCATAATAAAAGTATATCATAATTCATTTCATTAGAACAAAACAAAATTATGACTTAACAAAAATATTGTTAGAACGTTAGATATATTATTAAGTGCATTACTGGCGAGACCTCCGAACACCCAGGACTGACACATTTAAAAAAAAATTATGTGTTATGTAAACTTAACAAATCTTGTGACACTCACACCCACGCTGACAACGTCAATGCACATCCTGTTCTCTAATTCTCATACAAAAAGTATGTAGGAACAAGACTGAAATTTAAGCTGAACACGAGATGTATATTGATACAGCTGCTTTAATAGAAAATTGTTTGAGCAGAAGTGGAGATCAAATAAAGGCTGAAAACTAAAATGAACAAATATATCGGTTAATATTCGTAAATCTCATAGTTAATTGGCCTCTAGGGAATTCTAAAAAAATAATCACACACTAACTTGAAGTAATACGGCTAAGGGCAGTATTTTCGTTTTCACCGAGCTAACAAATATTGTTTATCATTATTAAAAACTTCTCAAATGGAAGTGTGATACTGTTTTACAGGTTGAACACTGGTGCTTCCACTAACGTTCTAGTGAGTGGCACATTTCGCTATTATTTTCCTTCAGATTTATACAAATTAGCTGGTTCAACAATATTACCAATTGAATGACATTATTTATTTTAAAATAAAAAAATGGCATGTAGATTTGTCGAAGGAAATGTTGAATTGTATTTATTATTATTATTTATTAACGTCCACTTTTTGCAACTTAGGCTAATCGGGACGGGTTATCTACAGGTTACCACCCTTTTCTAGCCAGGGTGGGATTTTAGGATTTTGAATTGTATTTAATGAAATTAATAAAGGCCAATTAATTTAGTGATGAACACACTCTATACAGTTCTTAGACCCGTACATGCTAGAAAATGGTTGTTAACAGTTGATATCCCGTCCCAATTAGCCATATTAACAAAGAAAGGACATGCACAAATAATATAACATTTAATAAAATTAATGGATAAAATATAAAGAAGTAAATGGATGGCATATAATTTGATTAAAAATTCAACTAGCATCTTTCTCAATCAGATCCGGAAAGTGGCACATTAATGTCACATTATACAGGATACGTAGGAGATGTATATTTATGTCATTTTTATCTTATCATATATGTCATTAGGAAACCTTTACTTTCATTTGTGGCCTTTTACCTTTTTTTGATAGTTTCTTTGAAAATCAGGAATCTCTGTTCGTAGAAACGACTACTACAATGGATTTGAGACTCGAGCCTTGGTTAGCCTGCCAGTTCAAACAATAGTGCTTGACCAACTAACAACGAAGCAGAAACTCTAATAACTCTGGTTGCCAACTTGGAAAGCCCCAATCCCTGGAAACTTTTAAATGACCCTTAGAAAGGTGTTAGGTAATCACCCATTAAAGTTTTACGACTTTCGGTCACACCACTCTCTTTTTTGTTAGATCACTTAACTAAAGTTTTCACTCTAAGGAGGGTAACATTTATAAATATAACATATGAGTGAGTATCTTTAGAAGACGAGTGTAGTATGTAATATTACTATTAATGTATTTATTTATTACTTAAACGGTGGTATAAACGATACAAATACACGCACACTCACGCATATACACACGTCGGCCATCGAAGTTAGACGATGGCTTTCCAGTGAATCACCTTTACCCTGTCTCTCCACCCCGCCTTCAGAAAATGGGAATGGGTTACTACTTGATACATGTACTCCCCATTGTAACCTATTACCATTTATATTGTATCAAATAGACTTCTCTTTTATTAGCAGATTTCCTTTAGGTAAAATCAGCTATTGAGGTTGTACTCATGATTGGGTTTATGGAAAACTTTCTTCAAATGTCCATCGATCCTACCCAGGACACAACGGAAATGAGGTCCGTCCAAAATTTTATATATGTTAACGCTCTAGCGGTCCCAATTTTTGTCTGATCGTTACCAAACTCGGTATTTATACCTTTATGTAAAAATATAGATCAAGTTCGTTAACGGCTAAAATCGGAACAGTGGGAGGGGGGTTTTTGGAGGGGTAGAATTTGGAAAATTGAAAAATTGTATAGAATCAATCTTATTGTAAATGTAATGTAATCTTCTATAAATGTTCTTATATGCGCTTTTCAATATCTTGATTCTTAACCAAGATATTTGAATTATTTAGTTTTCGGTCTTCAGTAAACCACCACTCCTACTCGTGTAATATTAGCAATAAGCTGTTATATTATAATAATATATTAACATAATATATAGAACTTTATTTAAAGTCACAATATCAAATACTGTTCTCATTATTAGATGGAAAAGGGGGTTTATGGATCACTTTTCGAAAAGACCTGATTTCCAAAAAAAAAAAAAAAAAAAGTCCGTCACGCAGGGGCTGCGTAAACTAAGCAGATTTCCCACGTGAAGTTTTACAATAGAGAAATCTGCCTAATAACAACTGTAGTAGTAAGAAACCTCTAAACCTAAAACATTATTTAGGGCGTAATAACCCAGAAGTTTCTAGCCCCAAAAAACAGTTAACCTAACCTCTAAACCTATTCACGAGGGACGAATAGTTATGGAAATGGCCACCAGAGCTCTCGGCGGAAAGTCCGAACATGCAGATTACAAATGCAAATATCTCGGTTAATATTCAAGATAAAGAATAAATGCATATAACAATATTTATAGGAAATTTAATTTCCAATAAGATTGGTTCTATACAATTTTTCGATCCGATGTATAATAACGGAGATATTTCGAATTTTTGAAAATCCCCCCTCTAAACCCCCCCTCCCACTAATCCGATTTCAGCCGTTAACGAACTTGACCTTCCTTTTTACATAAAACGATTAAATACCGAGTTTGGTGACGATTAAACAAAAATTGCGACCGCTAGAGTGTTAACAGACAAATATATATATATGTCTATATATATATATATATATATATATATATATATATATATATATATATATATATATATATAGTTTTGAACGGACCTCATTTTCGTCATCTCCTGGGTAGGATCGATGGACATTTGAAGAAATTTTTCGAAAATTCCATCATGAGTACGACCTCAATAGCTGATTTCCCCTAAGGGAAATCTGCTAAAAAAAACGATAATAACACAAAAATGAGCTAAAGTAGTAAAAGTGAGTTAAAGTAGTTTAAGTTTAATACAAGCTTAAACTACTTTAACTCAATATGTTTGTGATTTTTTTTTGTTTTTTATCGTTCGTTTAATTTTTTTTGTGGAAATCACGTCTTTTTGAAAAGTGGTCCAGAAGCCCCCATTTCCATCTACACTCATTGAACTTTTACGTTTTGAGATAAATGCAAATAAGTGACGCACGTGGGAAATCTGCTTAGTTAACGCGTAATCTCGTCATTTTGGTGTCAGAAATACTGTGGTTAATAATCTGTCTCATGCTACTAAAATGGAGCTGTTCTTGAACCTTGCATACTATCGACATTGTTCCTGCTCAAAAGCTTGAAAGGACAAAAGAGCGGCCTGAAACTATCGCCCCACATCCTTGACCTGCTGCGTGAGCAAAAGCATGGAACGAATGGTCAACAAAAGGTTAAAATGGATTTAAGAATAGAAGACACTACTAACTACATCTGCCTGCAGGTAGGATGGAAAATCTGCCGTCAACTTGGTGAAACTGGAAACGGATGGACTATAATCTAGCAGCATCATTTTAATTTTAATCTGGACTTATCACGCGATTTTGGAAACATTCCAAAAATGTCCTTTGATCTTACCTAGGATAAAACTAAAATAAGTAAAATAAAATTATATATACATACATAATTGTCTGGTACCACTTTTAGCAGATTTCCCCTAAGGGAAATCAGCTATTGAGGTCGTACTCATGACGCGAATTCGAAAAATTTCTTCAAATGTCCATCGATCCTACCCAGGAGATGACGAAAATGAAGTCCGTTCAAAATTATATATATATATATATATATATATATATATATATATATATATATATATATATATATTTGTCTGTTAACGCTCTAGCGGGCGCAATTTTTGTTTGATCGTTACCAAACTCGGAATTTAATCGTTTTATGTAAAAAGGAAGATCAAGTTCGTTAATGGCTGAAATCGGACAAGTGGGAGGGGGTGGATTTTTGAAAATTCGAAATATCTCTGTTATTATGCGTCGCATCGAAAAATATAGAATAGAATCAATCTTAATGCAAATTAAATTTACTATAAATATTGTTCTATAGATTTATTCTGTATCTTGAATATTAACCGAGATATTTGCATTTGTATTGTGTGGTGTGAGTGGTCGGCAGAAGTCGGCCACGTTTGGGACTTTCCGCCGAAAGCTAGTTCGGCCGTTTCCCGCAACTGTTCGTCCCTCGTGAATTGGTTTAGAGATTCGTGACTGCTGCCGTTATTAGTAGGCAGATTTCTCTATTGTAAAACTTCACGTGGGAAATCTGCTTAGTTTACGCAGCCCCTGCGTGACGGACATTGTTTATGTTAGCTATTATTATATAGATATTTACTAAAGATCAAGGTCGTTAACGAGGGGGTTAGAAGGGAATTAAAATTCGAAGTATCTCTGTTATTGTACGACGAATCGAAATTGCCTATAAATGTTGTTATATACTCATTTTAGCAGATTTCCCTTCAGGGAAATCAGCTATTGAGGGCGTAGTCAATTTTCGAAATTTTTCTTCAAAAGTCCATCGATCCTACCCAGGAGATGACGAAAATGAGGTCCATTCAAAATTATATATATATATATATATATATATATATATATATATATATTTGTCTGTTAACGCTATAGCGGTCGCAATTTTGGTTTAATCGTAATCAAACTCGATAGTTACACGTTTTATGTAAAAAAGATAGACCAAGTGCGTTAACGGTTTAGAGGGGTGATTTTCGAAAATTCGAAATATCTTTGTTACCATATGTCGGATCAAAACATTGTATAGAACCAATCATATTGAAAATTAAATTTGCTATAAATAGAGTTATATGCGTTCGGTTCATGAATATTAACCGAGATATTTGCATTTTTCAGTTTTTAGCCTTCGGCAAACCCCAACTTCTACTCATGCTACATAAACAATACTCGGTTTTGTAATAAACCACATCATTCGAAGCTTAAATAGCAAATATTGTTTTCAAGAGACATTTATTATAGATATAGAGATACACGCAAATATGTTCTGGTGACCCCCCCCCCTTCTTAAGTTATTGGACTACTTAAATTTGATTAATTGAGATAAAAATTATTTTGATCCATTATAAATATAGTACTAGATATAATAAATAGTTTTTAATGAAATTAAGATGTTATATTTGTTTATTTTTCAGTTGCTGCCCGTCTGGTGGTTTCTTATTATCATTTGTATTTATTCTCTTGATGTCGACGGTGCTATTATGTTACCAGTATGTAGATTTATCTATTGTTAAATAACACGTGGGAAATCTGCTTAGTTTACGCAGCCCCTGCGTGACGGACTTTTTATTTGTATATCCGCCTGGAGCGTTGGGTGTCAGCGGAGACTGAGTATTGAGCTGTAGAGGCGAGGAATGAAGTATAATGGTTGCTTGGAACTATTGATCGGTTTGTGGGTGCAGCTTGCAACGCCATTCCCTACCACAAGCATATTCCTCTTGTCTAGGTCGGATACTCACACAGACTCAATACTATTCTCCTTAGGATATAAGTCGTTTTAAATGTATTACCTTATTTTATTGTCTTTATGATTACTAATTAGATATTTTTTCACAGACATTCTTTAATAGTGCGGGCACTTTTATGTTTGATTTTGTACTTTTTCTATTCGTGAGTTCCATTTCGCACCATAAGGAGGCGCTCTAGGTTGTTTATGTTTCCAATGAACAGTTTTGTTAGGATAAGTATTATATCTATATATATATAAAATTGTAACCTCTGTTTGTTTGTTTATTTGTTTGTTTGTTTGTTTGTAACCTTTTCACGCATAAACGGCTAAACAGAATTTTATGAAACTTGGTATGTATATTACTACTAACCCAACTTAGACTTTAGACTATGTTAATAATCTCTGAGACGAACAGGAGTGGGGGTTATAAGGGTGGGTAGAAATTAAAAATAGCAATATTTCGTTTCCTAATGCATTTTCGGCAATTATGCACATTACAAAAGTTGTTTACTTTGTTATTTGCAGTAACTTTTGTTCTATACACTTTTGTCGTATACCTAAGTATAAATGAGTTATACGTTAAAAACTACTGCGGAAGTCAACAATTTTATTTGGCACAAAAAACTCAACCGAACTAAACCAAACTCGGTATGTGAATTAGCACTAACGTCTTCCTTATAATAAGCTATACTAACATTTCTAGGGACGGGCAGGAGTGGGGGTTATAAGAGAAGCCTGAAATTAAATATAGTGATATTTCGTTCCCTATTGTGGTTTCGGCAAATATGATCATAACAAAAGTTGTTTATTTTGTTATTTAGAGAAACTTTTGTTATATACACTATCGTCGTATACCGAAGTATAAAGGCGTTATACGCTAAAAATTATAGTGAGAGTCAACAATTTTATTTGGCACAAAAGACTCAACCGAACTAAATAAAACACTCGGTATGTGTATTAGCACTAACGCCTTCCTTATAATAAGTCATACTAACATTTCTAGGGACAAGCAGGAGTGGGGGTTATAAGGGAGGCCTGAAATTAAAAATAGTGATATTTCGTTTCCTATTGGGGCTTCGGCAAATATGCACATAACAAAAGTTGTTTATTTTGTTATTTAGAGAAATTTGCTCAACAATTCTTTGGAACTACCAGGTACCTCACCGGAAAAAATTAATTCAAATGTATGTTATTATTTTGTGCTTAATAATTCAAATCTATGCATAATGCACAGGGAACGGGAAATATGACAATATGGAGGACAGTGAAGTCTTACATAAAAAAATAATTTTATTATTAACAAATCCACAGAAACGACGGGTAAACACTAAACACTGGGACGAGTAAATGTCAAAATATTGTACAAAGTAAAAAAAATACCATCACCATCCAGCCTCAAACGAATTCCCGAGCGAAGAACATCCGAATTCTCGGATATACCAATTTGTTGGTCGTCAATTATATTTTGGACTACCAAATTCTATACCATGTGAAATATCGTTTAACCTCTGTTATTCTTACTTGGTAGTGGATTGTCGACATCTGTACAGAAAAAGGATATCTTTGACAGTTTCCTAAAGTTCGCTCACCTGGTCAATGGATGACTTTGAAATTTATATTTGACTTGTACTCCAAGAAACTTCAATGAATCTGTGAATAGTGGGGGGGGGGGACACTCCAGGCCTGCTAATTAATTATTCCAAGTTGTAAAGTCTGCGTGAACTAAGTAGATTCCCCACGAACTGCTATATGAGACACTGATAATCTCAACTCCCACCTATTCTCAATTTCACGTACTAAAAAAGCAGGTGCTGCGTAAAATGAGCGTATTTCCCTCGTGAAGTTTAACAATAGATAAATCTATGTAGTGGTAACACAACACCACCGTGAATATTAAGTGAATAAATACAAACGGTAATGAGAAATCTTTCAGTCAATTTACATTTAATAACAGCTTCAAGAAAAGCATCTGAATTGTAGAAAAACAGGTCACCCAACCTCTCATTGCTGAATAGCTAGACAGAAATATTCTAGACTGGAAAGAAAAACAATTACTGAAATATATTTCAATATAACATATTAATTTTATTTAAAACTATTTACTAAACTAGAGCTGTAATTTATAATGAATCAGAATAATTTGTATCTCAATCCCTCAAATTTTTTTTATAACCAAGAACAAAAGATGGCGGGGGGGGTCATAATAACGTATTTGCATAAATCTCACAAAGTAGAAGTTCAATGAACGCAATATTTGATATTTAACCTTGGAATGAAGTGGTTCTTGATATAACATCTTCTTATTAATATGGCATGAGTAGAA